>OX381711.1:65675154-66026074 GCA_947462335.1 Harmothoe impar
GCATAATGACATGAGATTTCACTGCTAAATAGAGGGGTTATCACACAGTGATGTGAAATCTCACCCCCCTGTTGGAAACCACATTGATGCTATATCTAGCATATAGAACCATAAGGAATACAACATTTTAGCTTATTTATTAATCATTTCTCATGAAATACACTTTTGCTATAGAGGCCCATTCAGATATACCTAGCTGATGACATAATGCATCCATATAGGCATTCATTTTCTGGAGCAAATGATGGTAAGCCTACAGCAAATTGGGTTTTCTCAATAGCATTTCTAGGTTTGTATGAACATCATACTTTTCTCATATCAATAGCCTCACAATGACATAATTAGAGGGAATGTTGAGAAAACAATTATGTGCCCATTCATACATAATCTTGATCTTTATTTGAAATTGAAGGAAATCATTGAAAAATGTGATAGTGTGAAAATTTATATCATGGGTGTGGTTTCCAACAGGGGGGGGGGTGAGATCTCACATCACTGTGTGATAACCCAACAATTTAGCAGTGAGATCTTATGTCATAGTGCTTCCTCACTGCAAGGGGAGAAAGCCATGGTTTTCCTAGCCTGATACCGGTACATAGGCCTATAGGTGGGGTGCCTTTATAAAGACTAGTATATAACAACATTTTCAACAGTAAGAGACTACTTATAAAGTGAATATGTAGTAACATCGAGGCCCTCAGGTAGCCTTATATAACTTATAATGGTTGCTTGGGTAGTCCATTAAAATAATAACATGCAACCATGAATCAATGTAGTTGTAGAATTATGGTAGGCTGCAGCTGACTATTGTTTGTGTTAGCTTGGCATTGTTTAATTGCAGTGTTCTAAATAGCCCTTATCCTGCATGCCCTGCATCATTAAGCTGGCCACATGCCTGTTCAGTGTGAAAATAACATCATACATTTTATAGAGGAGGCTCCTGGTGTTGGTAGTGTTACTTTGGTGATGCTGGGGGTAATTGTTGGTGTGGTATGTAATAGATAGACTATTTTTTCCCCCAACGCTGAAACATGCATTTTTGTGGATAAGATTCGGTACCGTATTTTTCTAATTATTTTAGAAAAATCAACAACCGGTCTAAAAATCCCTGCATGTATACCATAAATAAAGGGAAAATATCAATTAATAGATAGACTGTGGTTATGAGAGGCTCACTCAAAATAACCACAGTAAACTGGCTGGCACCCGTATAGGGTGACTGCCACTATACAGTAGTCATATTTTGAGTTAGCCTCACATAACCATTGTTTATCTGTTTTAATCACAGCTGTAAGGTTATGTGAGTCTACACAGAAATAACCAAGGTGTGAACTCCTCTGTCTTAGCCCTCCGCTATGGTTTAACCATCATAAGATTGATGTTGCTGCCTGTTGGTGTTAGCCCGGTCGGTGCTGTTGTCCCAACGGTATCTTGGGTCCCAGTTGTCATGGTGCGGTCTTGGGTCTTGATATTCTGATCTTGCCAGTCTTGAGTGTACCGGTACTCTCGGGGATGGTGGGTGGACTACACTCACTATTCTGCGTGGTGGGGTCTTTACTACCTCACTGGTGTTGTTTCTTTTGTCCTCTTCAGTGTTTATTTGCAGCATTTCTTCTAATCTTGAAAAGGGACTTTTTGTTGGTGTTTTCTTGGATTTCTTGGCCTAGCTGATTTTTTTGGCATCTTGCTTGGTGTTTTCAGTTTTGGAGAATCTTCTTTTCTTGGCCGGTGGAGTTTCAGGAGCACTACTGGCCATGGACTCCGAGGATGATTCTGTTTCTGAGGGAGATGAGTCAGACGATATGAGTCAGAGGATGAAGATGAGTCAGAGCAATCTGACCCGAAGAGGTCTTCCCTAATTGTTATTTTTGTTGTTGATGTTGTTGTTGTTGTTGATGTTGTTGCCATATCAGTGATGTCGATTATGGTCCTGTGTTTGACTGTGCTGGTGACTAGAGACTGTTTCTTTTTGGCACCAGGTAGTGCTGGTGTTGTCCCTTTCCTATAAGCTTAGTTAATAGTTATATCTTTATGTATGATTTAGTAAATTTGGTAAAAATCGGATATACCCACTTTAGATAATGACCACTGATAATTATCGTTTTTACAAATACAGTGGCAATCATGCTGTGGAATATTGAAAATCAGGGTCCAGAAAATGTCCATTTCCAGTGAAAAACAATTATCATTTCCGAATTGCCCAAATGTTGTAGCAGATTTGTCTATATATAAAGGAGGCAATGAACCATCACATTCCCAAATTTTGTGATACTAGGATTCTTACTTTATTTTCTACGTAAGTTTGAAAAATACTATTACTAATGACACAAAATTGTGTTACGTTCATAAACATGAGAATAGTGAAAAGACATGATGAAATATTTTAGTTATGAACTTGATTCACTGAATTAGGGCAAAAATGTGTCATTTCCTACCATGAAACAGGGTGCTGTACACTTTACTCTATTTCTAATTCCCCTTTGTGATAGTCTAATAGCTAGAGTCAATTGAGGGTCAGTTGGTTTCTGTCTAAATTGATCCTATAATCTTTTTAAATAGGGAAAAGTACTAACATGGCAGAGTATTAAACTAGCTGTGAATGGTATATGGTATTGTGTTTGTCCTCTGATTCAGAATATTAATCATTTTTTATCATAACACAGTAACGCACACCTCGCTGTAGATGGCAATGATAACTCAGTATACGGCGCTGTTTCCTGTACTTGGACTGGGCACCTCGAGAGTTCTTGGTGGCTGGTAGATCTGGGCAAGACGACGGTTGTAACGGGGGTGGCTCTCACCAACAGAGTGGATGACCATGGTCAGTACAATCAGATGTGTATACTCATCATTCATATCTGTATTCTGTCATTGGAATTGACCTGAAATTGAGGTATCTGAGATGTGGGATGAGTTTAGAACTCCATAATAAACTATTATAGGGTTAGGCAAAGCGAAAACAACAGAGGAGGTACTGTGCTGCAGCTGGAACCCTGTCGAATCTAAAATTAGGGATTTTAATGTCTTGAAAAAAAAGTTTCACTGCTGCACAAGCATAACTCACAGACAATCTGATATTTGCCTCCATTATGTGTTAACAGTGGATCGTCTGAGTGATTTCTACCTCATGGTTGGTGACCAAGACGGGTCCCCGTGGGCAGTCTGCTTCCGCCAGTGTAAAGTGCAATCAAGGAGACGTAAATATTACAAATGTGCACAGGCAGTCCAAGGCAGATATGTTAGGGCCAATAAAGGCTGGAGGACGAGAATAGGCCTGACTATTTGTGAATTTGAGGTTTACTCAGATGACGTGAATGGTATGTACAAATTGAATTGCACTGAATCTTTTCTTGATGTTGTATTGTGAAAAAGAATTATTTGTCATCACAGTAACGTATCCCGGTAACCTAAACATGGCTGTTATTGGCATTTTGTACTGTAGAACAGGGTCACTCGGGTTCATGGCTAAGTTCTGGGTAAGAGATTGGTCATGGTATAATAATGTTGGGGGGGGGGGCACAGATTTTCACATGAGCAGAGGGCTATTACTCTCAAGCTGGGACTCCACTACCAGATTTTCTGGTTTTATCGGACCTATTTTCACAAATCGGACCCTAACAAACTCTGAGGCATAGGGTTGTTTACACTTACAGCTGTCAGATTTGTGAGAATTGGTCCGATCTGACAACATAATCGGGTAGTGGAGTCCCAGCTTTACACAGCCTAAATGTCAACTTCTTTTTCCTCTTACTAGTCTTAGTCATGTTGTGAAGAAGAAGCACGACACTATTAATGCAGTATATTGACCATAAGTAAAAGCATACTCTGCTACATATATTATTGACCTAGCAGAGAGTAGATAAAGTTGATTTATTACATAATTTTAGATTTTAAATCACATTTATTTCTTCATCAAGTAGATGATAATAACTTTGTGATCGGTTTCTACTGTCATTTTACAGATGTTACCTTCCCCATGTTCAGTGTTAATGGGAATGTGACACTGCCTGATGAGAAGGCTCTGTACGATGACGATGACTCCTCTTGTGTCTCACTCGGCCAGGTCTGTTTGTTTAATTAGCATTATTGTTAACTATTGTTAACCCTTGAAATGCCACATTGTGCTTCATGGTAGTATGTCTTTGGTCTATGGTGCATGGGTGTGTGCTAAGTATCAACTACATGGGTAGTTAATACATGATGGGTGAATGCTGCACTCTTGGGAATAAGAAATTATGCTATAGTACCAAGAAACATATAGGGTATATAGAATCCTTGATAGTACTGTAAATACTGCATTTTCACTTTTCTCCAAAAATATATAACTGTAAATATAACTATTATTTCTTTTTACTAAAGGAAGTAATCAAGGTTAAAAATAGGAATGGAAAATCTTACCTTTACCTAATTACTATTATTACACCTGACCAGAGAGATCTGTCTTATATGTGAAATAAGCCCAAGTACTCCTGACAAAATTTAAAAGTAACAAATTAGTAATTCAATTCCTGCAGGCCTTCCCCTCAGGAGGCTGGAGCCCCATCTACATTGAGATACCCTGGGACCCGACCCTCAAGAACGGCTTTGCTGAAAGAACGTCAGACTACTACTGTAAGCCGGACTTCTATGTGAATATCATCCACACTACTGACATCCTGACAGCTGTGACAGTGAGCAATGAAGTGGTTGAGGATATGGCTCATGGTTCCTGGAGTTATAAGGGTAGGGAATGTGTCGGGGTAGGTGCAGTGCCATACAATGGCATGATGAAGGCTAGATACACATGTTTCTGTGACACTAAGTGTCAGGTCCTGGTACAGGTGAAGCATTCTGGTGATGTTAACAGTCAACTGTGCACCATTAATGTATATGACTAAGTAAAGTATAGTTACCCTATATATCAAAATTGGTTATTCAACGATGCTTTAACCATGGCGAGCCTAAAGGGGCCTCTAACCAAGGCCTGACGTCGAGGGGATCTGTCCAGTAGCACCGCAGGCACGAGGACACCCGTGGCAGAGGCGTAAATTATACTTTTGAGTTTTATAAGTCTATTTTAAAATTTGATTGGGTCATCTTCGAAAATACACTTACATAGTCAAATTACATTTATTGGGGCCTGCAGTATAGTATTTTTGCTATTTTTCCTTTCTTGATTTTAAGAGGCCCACATATAATAAAATGTCTCCGCATCGAACAGATTCTCAAAATTAAATTAGATGCAAAAGAAATCGCCTATTTTAAACAGCTACTCTCGCAAAGAGGGCTTAACAACCACAGGTAGAAAAGAAATCTGTCATTTCTGCATGAATACATGTACTGCATAAAATTGAAGGTAAATATTTATATATATCCATCCCATCACCCCCTGAAATATTTTGTTGAATTTAATTAAAATGAGCAGGTCATCTCTCCCTAAATCTTCGAGGTGGGCTCATCCAAGAATGATGTTTCTATTTTGCGTTTTGAAGCAATGTCACGTCACTAAGCAACGTCACGTCACTATGCAACATCATCACGATTCATGTCACTAAGCACTCGTAGTGTGAGTCTGCAAGTTGCTGTGATACAAATTCATAATTTACCGTGTAATGAGACACAGTTTGCCATTAAAAGAGGGCACAGTTTGCCGTGAAATGAAGGCACAGTTTGCCGCAAAGTGAGGGCATAATTGCTGTGTAAAGGGAGCATAAAATTGCCATGTAAAGAGGGCATAGTTGCGGTGGAAAGAGGGCATACATATAACTGTGAGAATATCCCTCCCCTGTTCCCGAAGGGGCTGGTGTAGGCCAATACAACTCATAGATCTGTCTAGAACGGATTCACAAGACAGAATTATTTATATACTAGAGGTATCCACACAGTTTTGCTAAAGTTAAAATAATGTAGATTGCCGAGTCCATTGCTGTTTCAGTTTTAGAGTATGTTGTACAACTTTTGATCACTAGGCGTTAGCCTCTAAGCTGAACTCCTATATAGGCTAACGCCTAGGCCTAATTGTTATACAGTAAATGTATAATACTACCGTAAATTCCCACGTATAAGCCTGGTCTGCGTGAAGCCACACCTAGACTTTAGGACAGTTCTATAAGCCTCAAAGAGGGTCTGAAGTATACATCTAAAATCTCCCGGAAACCCTCCCAGACTTTGGGCTGATTCTATAAGCCATAATGGGCATCTGACTTGTGTATCTGCCGTGGCTTCTACGCAAGAATTTACAGTGTTAATAATAGTAATGAGAATAGTGGTTGACATGTCTCCTTTTCTGTTGTTATACAGTATTTCTATCTTGATAATAGGGCCCATCAAAAGGATAAGCCATACGCCTTAGTGGGTTTTCCAAGTTTTTGTTGTGTTTGAAAAAATGCATGTTAATCTGATATAATTATGTAATATAGATATCAACTCATTGGACACATATCATTTTGGATATGCAGGGATCATAACCCACTTGTAAGCCATCATAAGATATTTCATGCTCAAATAAAGATGTTTCAATTACAAAATACATTACCGTACCATCCTTTTTTGTTTACTTTTCTGTAAATCTCTTCACACTTTTCGCAGTGAGAGCTGAACGTTTCCCAACATTTAGATTCTATCCAGCTAGAGCAATGACGTCAGTTAAGGAAATGACTGTTGGGATGAAAAAGCCGATTTATCATGTTTATATAAAGTTAAGTAAAAATAGGACTGGATAAAATTTGACAGGATTACCCATTGCTCTTATCACAGACTTTATTACGCCACTCAAAACAAAAAGTGGTTTCTCATCACCAAGGTCTGAGAAATTCGGAGAGGGAGGCTTTTTTTTTTCTTGCTTTTTCTTTTTTTTACTCACAGGCCAAAATGTATAGGACAATTATCGGGTTTCTTTGGCCAAAATTTACATTTTATTGGTTAAGAATTAATTAATCTTAAGAAGTGGGGAAAATGTAAGTTATTTCTATACCACTGCATTGCTGACATTATTAGCTTTAATTTGATACCAAATATGACCAATTTTATCCATTTTGATGAGGTTTTTCATCAAAATTTGGCAAAAAAAAAAAAAGTTTTCCCCAAAACCTGATTTTTATGATGCGCACGGTGATGAGAAACCATTTTATTTTTTTGAGTGGCCTTAGCTGGTGGTGACTAAGATCTGACCAAACAAATGCTCATCATCAGAATCTTTGACCATATCTTGTCCATACATCTTTGCCTAATCCCCCATAAACCACCCAGTAAACGCAACTACGTTGGTCAGACATAAATCTACGTTGATTTTTGGTCTGAACTACGTAATTTTAGAAGGTTTATGAACGTAAAAACGTTAAGGTTTATTTACCACTCTCAAACCTACGGGTCTGATTTACATAGCTCAGACGTAAATGTGAGCAGGCAAGCAGAAAGGGGTATCCCCGCTGGATTAGTACCAATTTTAGCCACCAGGGGGCTCCACCATGGCCTTAAATGAAAGAAACAGGCTAATATTTCCTTTCTGGTACTTTTTTTTTGAGAATTCCATTTTTGATGAAAAGCTTCCCTATTTGGAATGAAAAAAGAACGTTTTGAAGCCTAAATTGGTATCTTTGTTGATATGTGTTGCCATGGAAACAGGATTTTCATTCCAAATAAAGGAAATAAAGAATCCCATTGCTAGAATGATTCACAAGGATCACTATGGTCAAAATAGAATAAAATTATCATTTCTAGATCAAAATCTATGGCCTATAGAATGAAAATATATGATCATTTTCTAATTATTCTAATTATGCTAATAAGATAGAGATATCTTGGAAACTATGAGACTTAGAGCTAATTCAGGTTTTGGATAGGGCAATGCCAACCAATATTCAAATAGCCATTTCTCAAAAACTAGAAATGATATATTCTTGTGTAATATATCACTGGAAAGCTTATGATATCAATTTTAAAGTTGGCATTTTCGTCGGGTATCCCTTTTCCCTTACCTGTACACAAATCTACGTTCAACTGGGATCCCATTACATAAAATTCTACATAGTGGGATTCAGACAAATATACATTAACAATCAATATTCATACAAAATAACCACTATAATGTCATTTCATTCTATATAATATATTCTTGTAGTTCAACTGAACATCCTCACAGTATAGATCTGTTGAATAGTTTGGGCTGCAGAGAGACTTTCCATTTCCTCTGTTACCTCCAATGAGGTGTCCGCTCAGTAAAGTGCCACAAAGCACATATTCATGCCCAATACTACTACTCTCCTTTATATATAGATATTCTATTGAATATGGCTTATTTGCATGATAATGAATTCATATTTAATGGGAATTTACTGCTTGAATGTGGTGGATTTGTTAAAGAGCTGTAATATTCTGTCCATAATTGATAGTGCTGATACCTAGTGTGACACTGGGAAGTCATCTACCCACTTGAAGTTGAAAAGTTATGTATTTTAACTTAGATCTATGTAGATTTATTGCGGAGGTTATAATTATGTTATCATAACAGTACAACTATTTTTCAACATTTTGATTTCCACAAAGCTTCCAAAATTACCAATCTCAAACCTTTCAAATGGTGGGAAAACTATCTAGAGAAACCTCTGAGCTACGTTGGAACTATGTGGGGTGTTTACTGGGCAAACACTGTACTGTCAGATTGGAGCTATTCTCACAAATCGGATGCCATGATGTAAACAAAAACATCCCACAACACAAATGATTGCTTATGTATGGGGTTATGATCTGGCAGATTTACTTTTGTGAGAATGGACCACAAATTCGGATAATGGAGCCTCAGCTTATGTAAGGTGTCTTATTTGCACATGGTGATCTTCTAAAGAATAGGGTACATTTATATGGATACTAGGACTCCAAGAATATATATATATATATATATATATATATATATATATATATATATACATATATATATATATATATATATATATATATATATATATATATATATATATATATATATATATATATATACACATATATAATTACAGTTGATGAACAAGCAGACACAGCACTAGTCAGGATTGCACCATATAGTGCCGTACCGGTGTATCATACTTCTACTGTATTATGTGCTATGTAAATACAGACGATACATACACAAGTCACAGCCTTGGTTACAGTTAATATTTAAGTTGCTTACAAGCTTTGAAAGCTGTGGTACAAATGATTCATAGCTTGCGTTCCGTTAGACTCACCCGTCATGCTTCCTCGTGTGAGGATCCATGTTCAAATATTCAAAACCCATGAACAATTCACAGATGGAGGACGTCTAGTGTTGTTGAAGTTTAGGCGTCAGTGTGAGCAGGTAAGGAACACATTTTTCCACTGTGTCAGGTACCGGCTATACCTTTTACAACCTTTAGAATATACTCATCACGAGATGATCCAATGCATTGAGTTGAATACCTACATTTGTAATTTTCCATATACATGAGTGTCCTTTGTCGGTAAAAGAACCACTTAAATTGTACTATTACTCAAATAGAGGGCTAAGCATGCTGTAAATCACTGTAATGATGAATAAAATACAAATAGGTCCAGTTTTCAACTCAAGGTATACATTATGTGGTCGACTTTAGTTGAATCTATCCGATGTGTCCCGCGCATGTTGAGTTAGATATAGGTAGTCTGTGCAGGCATTATTAACATGGTCTAATCATCTAGGTAGGGTAGGTCCAGTGCTACACATAACAGCTAATGTACCTATCTTGAGCATCTGTGGTGACCAGGACACTGAGAAAAGGAAAGGTCCAGGAGTACCGTCCGTACTGGGTCGGATTTTCTTTTTGATTTTTTTAATCTTTGGCCTGAAAAGCACCTATAAATTGACTCTCGAACTGAAGCGCTGACTCGCCAACAATGGCATTGACTTGTTGGCTATTAAACTGACTCCGAAATAGCCCCAAACTTACTTAAAATATAAGCCTTTTTCAAAATTGGATAAAAATGTCTAGGACGGCCCTGTTTCGCTAGGTACACTGATATTCCTAGGATCCCTATACGCCCAACCTCTTAGTCACTAGTGCCTAACCTAGTTAGTCATTTTTTGGATCCCTATACGCCCAACATAGATTAGTTATTATTGTCAGGTTGGTCACTACTGACCAACCCACCTTATAGTCTTTTTATTTCCAGGGGGAGCCACTGAGTGGTCATCACAGGTGGCACCCTCTAGTGGTATACAAATACAACACACCAATGATGAACCTAGGTTAGCCACAACTGACTGACCCCTCGGTCATTTTGTAATATAACTTTGCCATTGTGACTAACACTCATATGACCAACCTAGGTTAGTCTGTACTGACTAACCCTTTTAACCTATGGATTTTCAGTGTAGGGCCGGGTAACCTGAAACATACCTTTTTTCATTTGACCTCAGCCATGACCCATTCACGGACAGCATGCTGCCTTAAGGGACTGTTACATGGATGATATCTGAAGGTCTCTGCCGTCAGAAATACTTGCAGTTTTTGAAGCCTCCAACGTGTTACACATGTTTAAAGGGAGTATTCCGCTGACATAAATCGGCCGAGATTGTCGCTGGATGAAATAATGTTAAAGTAATGGACAAATCTTGTCCAATCTATTGGGGGGAGGGGGGCTCCACGTAAAAAAACACCAGCCGCACCTGTTATAAAAAAAATAGTCGCTCCCTAAGGCAGATACAGCGGCTTGTTTTGGCATCAGATGATGTCCGTGCACTCGAAAGGTAAACTTGTCTCCAGACTCTTCCAAGTGACGGTCATAAAATAAACAAGTCAAAAACTCGTCTAAGTGACAAGGAAGCGGGTCTTCTAGCTGGAGATAGAAGACCCACTTGGCATATGCCAGCCCAAAACCCGACATTTGCCAGCTCCAGATTCTATTTGTGGGATGGTAACCTGATAGGTTAGACAACTTTTGACTCGTTTATATTATGATAGTCACTTTGACGAGTCTAGAGACAAGTTTACTTTTTCAGTGTGTAACAGGCCCTTTAAGGCAACATTTGTCATAATGATACACCAATGTAGTGCTGATTAATACCTCATTGACACTGCGTTGGTTCCATCCATTCAGGAGTGTCTCAACACTGTAGGGTCAGATGATAGGAATGTTGCACTGGTGAGCTACTCACCAGAGTTGCACTCATGCATCATGACGACAAACAGGCATAGTGCATTGAAACACTATTCTGCCCTTCAAGGGTTAAGACTGAGGCATGTATTTTTATTTTTTTTGGATAATAACATTTAGAAAAGGAAATACATAAGATAGCACAGTGCAACTAATATAGCATATCACCAGGTCACCCAGTTTCTGATGGCCGCACATAACTATATATAAAAGCCTTACTTTTGTAGAAATGAATGTTGTAGGACCGCACATTGGTTACCTTGGAGAACCTTTCACATTGGTTACATTGGAGAACCTTTCACATTGCCGGATTTATCAAGATAAATTATGAATTGAACAAAGTGTAATTGATTATTTCCATTTATCATAAACAGGTGATTACAATGATGAGACCCCCTCTGCCGGAGGCCAGTATATCTATGTGGCTGAGTACAATCCTTCTGACACTTGCCGTATGGACATGTTATGCAGGTAAGTTTGATCCATACCATTGAATAATATAGACATAGGTATACAGTGTATGACAGACTGATTGCATTATGTATGAAGGTATTTGTACGGACAGTGACATTGTCCAATATGCCAAGGACGTATTAATTGTTTTCACTATATACTACAAAGCTGTCCACTTTCTAAGCCATCCTCTGAGCAATGTCCATGCAGACACATTATATAAAGCTATCCCTGTTTTTTTTTTCAGAAAAGGGAAATAATAACAGAAACAATGATCAGGGGAATCATTTTCAATAACACATCAGATAAGAAATGATATGATTAGTTTCAAAATGACTCTTACATTGAATAACCAAATAAAGGAATATCAATGTGTATCATTTATTGTACTAGAGCCCGAATGCTACAGGGACCATGGAATGCTCAATGTGGCATTGGGTAAAACAACCTATTCCTCATCGGGGATCTACCCCAGTGCAAAGACAGTGGACGGGGAACGAGCTGATGTACATTACCGCTATCGTAAGTTATTACCTTTAAACCGCATTAGCAAATTTCTGAAATAGTACGATGAGTTTAAATACTCAAAATAAGTGCAAAGTTAAAAGCAACAAGAAAGTGGAAACTTAAAATCGAATAGCCCAAACTTAAATGAAGTGAAAAAAGTGAAAAATGAAAAACAAACGTGGAAAAATAAAAATAAATGAATAGTCACAAGAACAACAGTGGTTTTCAGAGTTGTTATTTTTTAGGTTTCCACTGTCAGGGATTGACACTCTGAAAGTCAGAAGCAGCCTTTTTGATTAGGCCGACCCGGCCCTACCTAGCAAAACACACACCAGGTTATCCGACCCTACCTATAGCAAAACAGGGCCGACCCTAGACATTGGAATTTTTATCCAATTTTGAAAAAAAACATTACTATTTCTGGCCATTCTTTGGCTATTCTAGAGTTAAGTTGAGGCTCCGCAAGTCAAAGCTGTAGTTGGTGAGTCTACACTGCAGTTTGCGAGTCAATTTCTTGACACTATTCAAGCTAAAGAAAGCTACCTACCCTAGATTTTTAGATCATGTAACCTGAAACACACCTTGTTTTGGCTTTATATTCGGCCTCTTTTAAGGTGATTTTCCGACAGTATAATGTCATATGTTGACTTTTCAGAATTGATAGCCTAACACCTATAGTACTACTATAGTATGTAGCAAAGAAATCTAGTGTTTGTAAGCTTTTTCAAACTACTAATTCCAGGGAAAGGGTAGTAAACAAAAATCTGCATTTTAAAGAAAAAGCAATGGAAAATAACTGTTAGTTTAGTTATATTGAATTGCCTCTTTAAGGAAACTGCATGGAGACATCGTCTGAGGAGAACCCATGGCTTGTAGTTGATCTACTCGAGTCTGTGCCAGTGAGTACAATTGTGTTGACGGCTGCGACCCCATATCAAGGTGATGCTGCTAATTTTAATTGATCAACTTGTGCAAATTTGTTCATCAAAAGATATTCTAAATATGGTGTATTCAAATGTACATGGCGATAGTATCATGTTATTCATAATCATTTATTATTTGGCATATTATTGTGAACAAGTATAATTATGCCTAGCCATAGTATGTCATAGTTTTGTCTCCTTCTTAGCATAGTTTTATACAGACTTTAGTCTATGAGATTCAGAGGGGCACCATCACGCATTGGAAATAGTGTACAGCTTCAAATTGCCATAGAGAACAAGTTGTGATAATGTGATCAATAAAAAGTGTCTGCTAGGAAGGAGTTTAGGTGAAACACTCACCTATGGGTCCTATTAGCTGCCACCACTGCTTAGAATTAAAAAGCACTGACATTTTAACCTAATTCATCTTAACCCCTTAAGGATGGCTTAATGCATAAATGCATCATAGCAAGCTTGGTCATCATGATGCTTGAATGCAGTCCTGGCGAGTACCTCACTGATGCTCCCAATGATGTCCTCCTTTCCAAATATATAGGATTGAGACACTCACAATGCAACAATGCAGCACTGCTAAGTTAATCTTGGGTGCTGTATTGGTGCAACACAATGAACAAATGTTTATATTACTTTTAATCCCCATCACAGTTAAGACGACACTGCAAGTGCTGGTTGGGGATGAGTTTGATGCTGCTATCTTCAACCCAACAACCTCTGGTTATGTGCCGTGCCGCACCCGTCCTGTTGAGCTGCTGCAGTTTGAGGCGCTGTACCTTCAGTGTGACCAGACTCTGGTCGGACGCTACATTCTTGTCTTCAAACAGTACCTGAAAACTCAACTCCTGATGTGTGAGGTTGAGGTTTACAAAGATCAAGGTATCACTAAAGTTAATCATTTGATAAACCTTTTTACCATAAAACCTCACGTACAAGCCTAACTCACATATAAGCCACACCCTGACCGTGGGCTGATCCCATAAGCTGCACTGGCGATCTGAGTATGGTGACTTTAGTACTGTACCATAGTAGCAAAAACTCTCGCTTACAAGCTAAGGCTTATATGCGACGTTTTATGGTATAGGTTATAATGGAATTATTATAGTATGGACATAAGTAATTGGTCACAATTGTACCCAGTACATCTTTATAGTAAAGAAGCTATGTACAATATAAGCCAAAGTATACATGTATCTTTTAAATGGACAAGGATGATGACAGCAATTAGATCTGGCTGGCATTTATAGGGGGACTACTGGTTCCTGTTTACCAATACATCCACTCTACGCATGTGCCTAGCCAATGTTTGTTTACAACTCACTTTCAAATTATTTATTTAGTATTAAAGAGGACAAGGCACCTTTTCTGGTCCCCACCCAATATATACCGAACTAATGATACACAATACACTGGCTGGAATTGCTGTTGCTGTTGATGAAAGTATCTAGGACACCGAGGCATCATCATTTATTTTCATAACATATACCACAAATTGTAATTTTTGTGATTTGGCAAAAAAAAATCCTTCAATCCTTAAAATAAAAATCATACACAAGTCTGATGTGAGGATTAGCTATTTAGTTATGTGTGTGTAATTCAATTCTAACCCCAGTTTTACCTCAGTGTTTCAGCCAGAGAAGTGGACGTGCATCAAACCTGAGCTTCAGGGACCAATGGGCGTACTGAACATTGCACGTGGAAGGCCAGCTTACCAAATACAAGGGAGGTAGGTGATGTTAATTTCAACATTATTTATTCATATCAAAGTGGGGCACCTACAGCAAGCAGCTCTGTTTAAAGTCAATGAATAACAATATTAATGACATCAGGTTGTTGTAAAACTCTTAACAATATTCATGATTGATAGTTGATATTATACTTGAAACCCTTTATGTCCTCCAATTTAGAATATTGATGAATTTTTTCTTATTATTACACAGTGGCAATGCTTACCGTGCTGTAGACGGCAATGATAACTCAGATTATGGCGGTGGCTCATGTACATGGACAGGGGTGCTTGCGGCCCCCTGGTGGCTGGTAGATCTGGGCACTGTGTCAGTCGTAACGGGGGTAGCTCTCACTAACAGGCGGGGCTGTTGTGGTTAGTATGATAAGGCCAAATAACAACAAAGATGTGTTTCAGGTTACCTGACCCTAGACATTAAATTTTGTATGCAATAAAAAATAATATTCATATTTCAGGTCATATTGAGGCTTTTTAAGGGTCGATCTGATAGTTCACGAGTTAAGACGGTCGTCGGCGGGTCGGCATTGAAGTTAGTGAGTCCATTTCTGGGTACCTTTCGGGCCAAAGTAAAAAAAATAATACCTACCTACCCTAGATTTGCAGACCATGTAACGTGAAACACACCTTTTATTTTTTTGGCCTAACCTGAGATATATGTTTGTGTCACAGTATAGCAGGAATTGATTTGAATTGTTGCGGTTACTTTAATGTGCGTATGTAAAATATAGCTCTTACAAATATTTAGGAGTGTCTAACATGTCTCTAACCTTAGACTCGAAAGCAATGTACAGCTATGTTATTATAACTCCTGATATCATCTATGTTGAATAACTTCCATCCTAGAAATGTGGCTTTTTGGAAAGGAAGCCAAATCTCTATACAGCAGGGAAAAAAAGGTGGAAATCCAGCTCATCCCCCCCTATCTTCCATTGGTATGATTAAGGAAAACTGACCAGTACTCCTTTCTTCATAAATCGCTGGCGATATAATGTTTTCTTATTATAGAAAACTAAATACAACGTAAATACAACTAGTATTCCTTGGGTGTTTCTTGGGCCAATATCTTGGAAAACACATTTTTTATTGGAAGGTGGGCAGGTTTTAGGTTCAAAGCAGCTGTGGGTGGTTAACATGGCAACCGTTTGGCACTTTACACATGCTACAATTTAGTCGCTCAGTCCAGATACGTATAGAACAGGAAATATAATTGGTCTATTCCAAGCCTTTCCAAAACACAACCCTTTGGGCTCCGAGCACACAGGGCTGGTGGGGATTGGCAGATAATCAGTCAAACTAGCCCCTCTGTCATGAGCAATAACGGGTGTTCTGCAGTATGTGATGGTGTTAAATACTACCAATAGTAAAAACTGACCCTAAATTGACTCCTTTACCAGAGAACCGTCTGAGTCAATTCAGCATCATGGTTGGTAACAACGATGGATCATCTACACCGTTTCAGCCCGCTGACTATGAGCTGTGTCTCTACATGTGTCATTTTAATCCACAACGACGGAAATATTACAAATGTCCAACTGCTCGCCGAGGGAGACATGTAGCTCTTAGTTCCACACATGACTACGGTTGTACTATTTGTGAGGCCGAGATCTACTCTGATGAAATCAATGGTAACACTTTGTTCATTGCTATAGAATATACATACATTTTTGTGGTTCATTCATTGATCATGTTTCCACTTTGGAGCACCTACGGGTACACTATGATGGCGATCTGAACTAAATATGCTCTATATTAATGGACACTTTATCATGGGGTTATGAGTGGTAACCTTCAAAACTATTTCAATTTATCAAGAATACAAAGCAGGTTTGTGATTTATTTCACCCATTATTTTGTTCACAGATGTGATATTCCCCGTGCACAGCAACCAGAGGACTTGGACGCTGCCTAATCAGCAGCTGTTGTACGATGATGACGACGCGTCTTGTGTCTCACTCGGCCAGGTCTGTTTGTCTATTTGGGGAGTTTAATTGATTATTGTTTTCAGCATAAGGGCCAGGTCATTTATCATTAGCTGGGAGTGTTTGGTAGATTTTCCCAAAACGGCAGAACTTTTTCGGACCCCCCACCAATTAGCCAAAAGTAATCTCTACCCCCCCACCATGTCGGATTTTGAGAATTGCCCCCCCCCCAAAAAAAAAGGTATGCGCCTGTGGAATCAGGAATAGTCAGGAGTATTTAAATGGACCTTCCATGCAAGAATTTACGGTAAGCAGCAGTTGCCAACAGACTCAGCAGATACACTGGCACTGGATCACCAGTTATGAGTTTCAGAATATAGACAACTCTTTTTTGTTCGGTCAAGGCTTCAACACTTTTTGTCAGTGGATTCACCGCCCTTTGACATCAAATTACATCCATTTTGGTTTTCATATTAATACATAAAGAAACTATTAAGCTTGAGTATGATTTAGATTATTAAAACTATGTGTGTCCCATGGCACTCCCACTACCAAATGATATCATTGAAAATGCAAATAATTCCATTCTATCCAGATGCTCCCCTCATTGGGCTTGAACCCCGTCCACATAGAGATACCCTGGGACCCGACTCTCCGGGATGGCCTCAATGCAAGAACTGCCTCCCACTTCTGTAAGCAGGACTTCTATGTAAACCTCACCCACACTGCTGACATCAAGACCTTGGTCACAATCAGCGGCAAAGTCATTAACAATACGGCTCAAGGTTCATGGAGTTATAAGGGCAGGGAATGTGTCGGGGTAGGTGTGACAGAAGATGTAGACATGGTAAGGGTTAGGTATGCGTGTTTCTGTGATAATAAGTGTCAGATCCTGGTAAATGTGAGACGTTCTACTGATGGCAGTGTCGCAAACAGTAGACTCTGTACCATAAATGTCTATGACTAACTCAACATATTCACCAACAGTCAATATGGGATGGTCACAGGTTTGGCTGATTTCGAAAGAAATGTGTATTCAAAGGTACAGAAAGAACACACTTTATGTTTGCATGTTGATGGAAATAGATAGATAGGACAGATCTAATCTCTGCCACCGATTTCTTGATCAGAATATTACTGACATTGTTTTGATACTGTTCAGTGCCATGATATATTGTGTGACTTTATAGACACTAAAGAGCTGAAGGCATACGGTCGTGTCTCACCAAATTGATACAGGTTGAAAGTCTATGACTGGGTGCAATCTATGACCAGGTGCCATCTACAACTGGCACAAATTATTCCATCTTGTATAGGGGAATGGGGAATAGGAAAAATTGTATTTCTTAGTGTTAATTATAAGCTGTACATATTGTAGTAAAAAAATTTACAAAACGAACATCTGAATACATTCATTACCAGGATTATATCCTGCTTTGTTGGAACGTCATGGACGTCACCACCCCGCATTTCAAAGGTTAGCCAAATCAGGGTATAAAAAATATGTAATGCATTGTGGTAGCTACCAGGGTGCCTATAATCATTATAAAAATAAATATGAAAAAATTAGTATCACAAGTCTTAAATATCCATTAACTTATATTGGCCATTTCTATGTCCATCTGCCTTAAATAAGTCGTTTTCTCTCATGCCGGTCATAGACTGCACCCAGTCATAGACTTCCAACTTGTATCGATCTGGTGAGACACTGTCTAATGCAGGCAGGGCTGTGGCTGGAGTTCTGCCTGAGCCAAATATAGAACATGGATGTCAGGCTGGTGCCAACTATAGCTCTATTTACCTGCAATCAACTAAGGCTGAGATATCTGAGGTGAACGTTCCCTGAGCATGTACAAGTAGTTCAACTTTGTTCTTGACTGCTGGGGGCCTATCTTGCATGAAGGCTCTGCCTGTTGAGCCCTTTTTGGCCAAGAAATACTCAGAATTGTATTTCTGATGGCAGAAGATCTATTGTCAGTTTTTATATTATAAAATTTCAGTTAATACCTCTGATAGTTAGGTCAGACTTTTTTTTCTGATCTTAACAATATTATAAATTTCTCACCATTTTTTTTACAACCTTCCAATGGATGGCTTGCAAGCATTGTGTAGAATGCAGACAAATTGGTTCAGCAGAACAGTAGCCAAAGTAGTGGTGTGGGGTGGGACAGTGCTTGGGGACTGTGTCCGGTGGGACGGCGCACCGGACCAGGAGGGAAATTAATCCATTAGGGGCGCGTAGTGCTTTGATGCGAAATGACTTCCGTTGTCATGATGCATGAATACAGTCCTAGCGAGTAACTGACCAGACCTATATAAGCAAACTCTAGTGTTTGAACACCATAGGGTCAGAATGGTTTTTTTCATGCAGCTCTGACTAGGTACTTGCCAGGGCTGCATTCACACTTTACAACGACAAAGAGACTCATACTGCATTAAAGCACTATGCAGCCCTTACAGAGTTAATCCACTCCCCACTCAGTGTTCTGGTAGCCGGTACGTTTTTTCCTCATCACCCTGATGGACTCACATCAGCCACAGACAACGACCAACGACTTCAAAGCACCCCGACCGCCAAATCTCCACACCGCGACGCCTGTACAAACAAGATGGCGGCTCCAATTGGCGGTGGAAGATAATAGGGGCTAATGTATGGCAGGGACTTCTTCTATATTTAGTAGGTTAATGTGATATGTAGGAGGTACAGAGGGGTAAAAGTGCTACCTGGTCATGTTCAAAGACAGAGCACACTGCACATCAACTCTCCTGCCATGGTGGTTTCAGTTTCAGCCGTCTCCAGAGACGGACGCCATGATGTTTGCCCGCCCGACAAGTTTAATTGTGACGTCATTGAGCCCTGTTTACATCACATGTTAAGTCAACAGAGCTGGTCTGTCTGGGAAGTCATGTTTTTGAGGGGTTCCATCCATGGTTTTCGAGTGTTTTGCTGCTGATCCCGAATAAAAAGTTCAAAATGTGTAATGTTATAAAGTGGTTTAAATTCTATATATTTAGTTAAAACATAAATAAGCCTATAATTGTGGCAATAAAGAATTCATCCAGATCGCAACTAACTCATCTATAATGTATAACTGTATGGTATGCAATACATTCCCTATGTATGTTTATCATACCACTGTGAGAATGCAACATTACGCGGGTACAGATCCTCATGACTTTGTGATGAATTGTTTTGAATGTATGATAAACACATGCCCTTTTGATTGCTTTATTTAGAAGACTATTTGATGAATAAACATACATAATGATGTAGTTAAAATGTTCATTTATCTTGTTTGTTGAGTTGTGTGGCAAACATTATCAGAGGAAGTGACCATCCTCCTATCCTGGAAACCAAAAATAACTAAAATCAATTTGAATACTTTAATGGCTGCATTATGCTTCAATGTGCTATATCCTTGGTCGTCATGATGCTTGAGTGCAGCACTAGTGACAATACTATCTGGGACTGCATTCATCCATCATGCCAACCCTTTGGGAGTGTATCAACCCTGTATAAATGCAGACCTGGTGAGTAAACTCGCCAGGACCACATTCATGCATCATGGCGACATTAGGCTAAGCACATGAAAGCACTATACGTCCTTCAGATGGTTAACTAAAGCAGTGAAACTAGAGGAACTGACAATTTGGTTTAAGTAAATGTCTGGTGTTACCCGGAGAGTGTCAAGGTGTGACTTAGAAGGGGCTCCTTACTCATGTTACACCTCACACCTCCTGCCGCATGTCGGCAAACACTTCATTGCGAGACGCGAGGTGGCAACACGAGCAACAGCAGTCTCTGTACTGTCGGATTGGATGAACGTTCACAATGTTAAACCCATGGGGCCGTGTCTCATGAGATTGGGCCAATGTGAACGTCTTTGACTGGGTGCCATCTTTGACGAGGTGCCATCTTTGACCTCCTGACAGAAAATGGTTTATTTAGGGCAGGTAAAGTTATATATGGAGATATAACCATCACAATTTTCTTTATTTCATCCCTTTTATGGTCGCCATTCAAAGATGGCACCCAGCCAAAGGCGTTCACATGGGCCTGAACTCATGAGACACAGCCATGAACGAATCTCGTCCGATCGGACAATTTCACATCAGTGGACTCACCCCTTACATCTCCTGCCATCTTTATCCAAACATATATAATGTGTGTCATTCCATCAGTTCCCTGTCCTACTCTCCCAGTAAGACTCTGCTAGGAGAGTGATGCCTCAACTGAGGGCACTCTCTCAGCAGAGCCATGCGACGTCAAAGAGGAGCTAGACTCTGCCTGGATTCCGCCATTTTTACCGTCAGGGCGCTACATGTATGTACCACGTTGCCATGGCAACGTACCCAGAAAACCTTTGCAAGAATAGGCAGAGGCTAGCTCGGGACGTCGCATGCCTCGGCTGGGAGAGTGCAGCTGAGGGTTCTGATCATTCAGAGAGAGTTATTGGTAGACATTGGTCTGGATGAGATTGGCAGAGCCCCTGGCGGATGTGTGCCTGTTGGTAGGACTGCAGGTGGCGCTGTGTGTCTACACCTTGTTGAACTTGTCACATTATGCACAAGTCAGAATTCTGTATTCTGAGTATCCTGCAGGAGTTCAAAGCTGGTCTTAAAGGTATACACCAGGGTCTACACATACGGCACCTGGTGGCAAAAAATGAAACTACCTAAAACCATGATAAAAGCATATCTCCCTTTTGCATATCATCTAACTCACATTTACTAACCCTTTAAATGCCTCCCTATGGCATTCTACACATCTTGTCACTGTTTTTTCTCTGCTTTGAAAAGCTGTGCCCTAAGCTTTTATAGGTGTTTAGACTGACTAGAAAATATTTGAATATATCCCAAACTGTTTTTATTTATCAATGAATCACTTTTTCTTTTGTTGTAAAATGTATCTTTTGATCCTATGTACAGATGGCTAGGGTTTTGATTACAAAATTTTGGCCAATTTATTGTCTGTGTTGCGAAATGAGGAGAAAATAGCATTATTCTAAATTTGTGTTTTCTCTCTAAATCAGTCATGGCTCTTTGGTTTCACCTATGACTATTCATTTTCATGGATTGATTATGTTGAATATAATCTCCTCTAAAGATCAGAGAAGTTTGGTTGAGATATTATGGGTCAATCTTTCAAAAATTTGAAAAACATTGAAAAAATAAGGGTTTACCCATACGCGGTCATTGTTAAGGGTGTCCTATCTTCAAATGTCTATATATCAAAATCTAGCACTTTGAGGTATTGATTTCTTTGCTTCTATTACATCACCATATATCAAACTAATATAATCCCAAGTGATTAAGAGATATTATGGGTACATCAGGATTGACCGAACCCTGGTGTATACCTTTAATGGGATGGTCAAAGTAAGGGAGTGGGCAGTTCTTATCAACCAGGAGGTGGGCGTGGCAAAGCGGAAATTATCCACACATCCACCATAGATATTTGTCAACCCCTCCTCCTTTGAGCATTAATATTTCACAGGCTTTTCCACTGAAAGGAGGTGATAAATTTAACTCACCTCCCTCCCCAAGAAAAAGGAAACAATCCAAAAAAAGATCAAAGTATTTCTCAGACTCAAGTCCCTACGAAAACATCTTGACTTTGCTGGTATATATGATTGACAGATTAGGATCTACATGTATAATGTGTTTTAGTTTGTTTTACCGGCGGTAGGTGTCTCTGGAGGATTCGCCAATCACTATACTGTAAAGGAAACTAACTTCCATAAAACCTCGAGTGGAAGCCGCGACTAGAACACAAGTCAGATCGCCGGTGTGGCTTATAGGATGGCCCTAAAGTCTGGGTGTTGTAGCTTATACGCGGGTTTCTTAATGTACTACAGTACTACATGTGAAGTGGCCAGAATCAGATGTCCTGTGAGGCTTATAGGATTCTCCAAAGTTGGGGGTGCTGCTAATGATATTATACGTGATATGCGAGTTAGGCTTACAATACGCGAGGGTTTACAATAAATGTTTCGGCTTCAGGTTGGGTAACGAGGAAGGAAGGGCAGAGGGATGCTGCTGTCCATGGGAGACACAATTCATGAACGTTTTTTCTTCATGATAACAAATTAAACCGGAAACTAATCTCTTGAATTCCCCGTGCATATGCATGGGGGAAAAACAGTGGCCTTTTTCTGAAATCCCTTTAGTTTCATTTCAAAACCTTTTTGAGTAAATTACCTGGCAATAATATGAAAACTAGCAATCAATCTGTGTTTTCTCAAACATTGTGTTTCAATGAGCTCTAAACGAATTCGTTTATTGATAAATAACACGTTCGGGACGTGGTATACATCTAACATTTGAACAGTTTATGATTTTGTTACTATGTACTCCTTTACTGATCACTGTTACACTTGATGAAATAACATTGGATGACGGTTGGCGGGAGAAAAACAATATGGAAAACGTTAGCGTGAAATAATAGGTTCCTAACTAAACAAAACATCAGACCGAATAGTTTGCTTGTTCTAATTAAGGTAACTTAGATACACCCGAATCGCATGAGCTCATCTAGTGACTTACGTCTCTATGGTTTGTTTTAGATACTTGGGCTGAACGTTCCACAGTATACGCCCTCTATAGTGATAATTCTAGTGGCTCCGTATGGGGGGATGTGTAAGTTCTGTCCACGGAATCTCTTGAGAGATTCAGCTTGGTACCAGACTATGATACATTATAACTTGCCAGGAACAAGCTGCATTCCAGAATAACGTTTTAAAACTTTACATAAACGGAGCTACCTTCTTTACACTGCTGTTACAGATGGTATATAAGCTAATAGACTTCCCAAACCTTTTCTTCAAAATGGATATAAATTTGATGTCAAGGGTTTTGTTATAATTTTAGCTGATATGCAGTGCTCAATGTTAAACATATTTGTCTATAAATGCATGATTTGAGACAGAAAACAATGTTGCTTATTCACCTTACTGATTCAGTGAGCATACCGGGAACTAAGCTAATCGGAAAAGCACTGAGCCATGCAGTATAAACACATACGGAGTTTTAGTGTCAACCTACAGTCAAAAGTATTGCACTGCATGTACTCATTTTATAGACTATGACACTGCCAATAATCTTAAAAGTTAGGGAAGACATTATGGGATAGGATATACAATAGGAATATGATAAGGCCAAAAAATCTCCAAACATTTAGCTGACACACCATCTTTAAGCATCTTGAGGCCTACCCCATTTTGTGGGCAACATCCATTTACATTCATGAGTGTCTTTGCATTCCAATTCCCTTACCTATTGTTGATGATACAATTAACCCTTCAGGACAGCACTCTAAAGGTCTGATGCGGTACATGTCTATGTATCTGCTCTTTTTGACAAGCAGGCCACATGGCATTGAAGGATGACCCACCATTGTAGAGAAGAAGGTTAATTGCTGATGCTGCATTGGTGCATCATGATACCAAATGGATATCAACCATGCATTGAGGCATCATGCCATTCTTGAAGCACTACTGCACTTGCATATATATAGAGGCATAGGGCAGCTTTAGAGGGAATATTGACAATTCTGTAGAACTAACTCCTCTACATTCCGGTGTAAAATGGCTGTCAGTCTCAAGGGGTTTGGTTAGAGCCGGCGGCGGCAGGGGGCAGCAGTGGGCCGGTGGGAGTCTGTAGCTATTGACAAGAACAAACACACACACCCTCCCCCAGTATACAGAACGTCTATGCTACATCTAGAAGACCCTGTCTCTGAGTCTCTGAATCTACCTCATGGGCCATCCACAGTGATCCATTCCCCTGATTAATTCGACTGAATAAAGCACTCTGGAATATATGTGGCCTTGATTAGCCAAGTAGAAAAAGGATGCTTTGCACTAGGGCACAAGGATGACCCTTTCTGCTAGGCTTCTTAAGGAGGCGTAGGAGGGGGGAATCACAGAGGAAGGGGGGGGGCGGCATGGATATTTTTGGGATTTGTCAAGACCCTACATTATAGTACATACAATTCTAAAACCTCACCTCTCCAACATATTGATAAGTGGGGCACAGGGGTCTGGGCCCCTTATCAAAATTTAAAGGGAGTGGGGGATTCAAACACTTCTTTTCTATACAATTCCAACATAGGCTTGTATACATGCACCATTACAGTTTTTACACATAAAAGTCAACGCTTAAAGCTGGTGTGAGTGATCCCATGCTCCCCCTCCCCCAATGAAGATTTGCTTCCGACGCCTTTAGGCTTACTACCCTTTCTGGATAACCTTTCCTAAATCTATGATTCTAATGAAATACTCTTTGAATAAGGTCAGCAGCATGATTGAAAGAGTCCCCTCACATGGAGAGTCCTTTAGAATGGATTATGCATGCAAGAAACGTGTGGCTGCCCAGAAATTGGGACCACGAAAAGGTATATTATGTATCTGAACTGTACTACAAAAGTATTCAGTATAGTGTTTTAATTAATTCTTTAAGGACGCATGTCGCTAAAAGATGAGTAACAAATAAGTCACTGGTGCTACATTTGTGCATCATGATGATCCTACGGCAGTGCCTGAACCCTGTAGTGGGGTCGGCATGATGCTTACATGACATGCAGCACTGGCTGCATTCATAAATCATGACGATGGAGGGCATTCTCCATTGATTATTATGGTGTCCTGAAAGGGTAGATACGGTCTAGTGGATCCAGGGAGGGTGGCTCAAAGAATGGGGGATTTTATTTTTCTAGTGATATTTTGATCCGCCGCGACTTTAGCAATCATCCCTTCATCTGAGCACATTAAATTGGCAAACTGCAGCTAAGAATACCAATAGAAAGGCTACTGTGTGATTTTGCTAGATAGTTCCAATACAGGCTTTAGCTTTACCCCACCCCTACACCCCACCTCCCACACACACACATACATCATCAACACCATACAAATACGGCAAACATCAGACCAACAAATCAATAAGAGAAGAGTCAACGCAGACACAGAGAACACTCCCTAATTCAGCCTACTGGTGTCAGCAGTCTCATTGTACACCAGGAGTGAGGGGGTGAAGGGCCGGGGCTGTACAACCACGGGGTGGGGCCTAGCACCCAACGTCCACTCACACTCATTTCAGGAAAGTGAATTTATTGACAGAACAAGCTTATAATAATGTGTTAAATGTCTTTCAAAGTTGGCTAAATTTACCTGGCTATCATTTGGTCTCTCTACCATGCGGAGAGCGCAGGGTGTATGAAATAAGCGAGAAACTGAGTACGGGCCTATACCATCCCGTCGCGTTTAAGCGCTGGATTTTGAATGAGCGCCGGTTCTGTATAAGCACCAGGGGTAGCTAGAGGAGCATCTTAAGTACTAAAAGGATATCTTTAATAAGCATCTGTATTGTTTGAATGTCCGGTGCATTTATGCCTTCAAATCAGTAAGCGCCGGGCTAAGATTGGCCGATTTTAAGTCGGATTTGGTGGAAGATCCGCATTTAAGTGGGTGTCAATTCTTAGTAGTCACGCCGATCACTGCCTGAATGTGTGTCTGATTACAGATATGATTCGATTAGCAGTGCTGATAAGGGATCAGTGGGGGTAGGCTATAAGAGGTACCTGCGGGACGCCGGGGTGGTGGGTGGTGGAAGGGGGTGTGAGAGGGTGGGGTGGGAGGTGGGAGATAGTGGGGGAGGGAGTGAGAGGGCCCTCTCTGTTTGCTTTTCATGTTTTAATACTAAATACATGGTGGACTGTCACGTAAGGCAAATTGTCTGCGGGTAGGGGACAGGCGCGTTGTGGTCATGTCGCTAAAAGATGAGTAACAAATAAGTCACTGGTTCTACATTTGTGCATCATGATGATCCTACGGCAGTGCCTGACCCTGTAGTGGGGTTGTAGGTAGACAGTGGCACCATCTGAAGTACAGACATTTTGTAGTTCCTACCTTTCTACTAGATGGTGCCATGGTCTGCCTACAAGCCCATGTACAGTGCTGCCGCCTCAAGTGGATAGATGACCGGGGACTAGGAGTGTCAGACCTTTACATATACTATACATACACAATACAATGGCAGCAGGACTCAGTTATTGCCTGTGACAAGGACTAAGGGGGTGAAGGGCCGGGGCTGCACATCCATAGGGTGGGGCCTAAAACCCAACGTCCACTCACACTCATTTCAGTCTCAGTTGGTAAACTGAATTTATTGACAGAACAAGCTTATAATAATGGGTTAAGTCTTTCAAAGTTGGCTAAATTTACCTGGCTATCATTTGGTCTCTCTACCATGCGGAGAGTGCAGGGTGTATGAAATTAGAGAGAAACTGAGTACGGGCCTATACCATCCCGTTGCGTTTAAGCGCTGGATTTTGAATGAGCGCCGGTTCTGTATAAGCGCCAGAAGTAGCTAGAGGCGTCATCTCAAGTACTAAAAGTATATCTTGAATGAGCCCCTGTCTTGTTTGAATGTCCGGTGCATTCATGCCTTCAAATCAGTAAGCGCCGGGCTAAGATTGGCCGATTTTAAGTCGGATTTGGTGGAAGATCCGCATTTAAGTGGGTGTCAATTCTTAGTAGTCACGCCGATCACTGCCTGAATGTGTGTCTGATTACAGATATGATTCGATTAGCAGTGCTGATAAGGGATCAGTGGGGGTAGGCTATAAGAGGTACCTGCGGGACGCCGGGGTGGTGGGTGGTGGAAGGGGGTGTGAGAGGGTGGGGTGGGAGGTGGGAGATAGTGGGGGAGGGAGTGAGAGGGCCCTCTCTGTTTGCTTTTCATGTTTTAATACTAAATACATGGTGGACTGTCACGTAAGGCAAATTGTCTGCGGGTAGGGTACAGGCGCGTCGTGGTAGATAGTCCTTTAAGGGGTGCAGAGTGTTTTAATGCATTATGCTCTTTGATCGCCATGATGCATGAATGCAGCTCTGGGGACTAACTTGCCTGCATGCCATACTCGGCTGCATTCAAGCATCAATCTCTAGAAGCCTCGGTGTGATGCACAAATGCATCCCTAGCTAGTATAGACTCGCCTGGGCTGCATGAATGCGTTGTGACGACAAAGGACATCATGCATTAAAGCACTGTACGGCCCTTAAAGGGTTAGTGGCTGGTGGTGGGGATATAGGGGCGGTGTGGGTGTCTGAGGGCTTCTACAGAAACACAATTATGTGAGCGGCCAGCAGAAAGGATGCTTCCAGGACAGGGTGGTATTCTTTTTAACTCATGTTCAGTTATATAAAAATTATATCATAAGAAAGCAGAAATGGTGAGCAGTGAGCCGTGCGGAAGGACGTGGTTGTAGTGCAAGGACGTGATTGTACGGCATCAGAAATATGAACTTTTTAAATAGATACAAAGTGTAGTTACCTATTACCTAAGGAATCCTCACTATCCATGGTTCTGGGAAGTGGGGGACTAGGGCATAGACATAGGGCATGCGTAGAGGGGTTGGGGAGAGGGGGGGCAAGGAGGGCCAATGTGGAGCATGCAGCGTAGGCGTAGGAGGAAACTTAAAAATGAATTGATCAGAAATGAGTGGCTCCTAGTAGTATAGTATGTATCGGAACGGGACTATAGTTAAGTACTGTTTATTACTCAATCGACCTGCAGCCAATCAGAGGCCTCCATTTGGTCACGTGACCGGAAGTGACCTACTTAGGGGATTAGTGGTGACGTCACGTGACCTAGTTAGCCAATCAGAGGCCGCCATTTGGTCACGTGACCGGAAGTGAGGTCATATGACCTACTTATGGACCGGAAGTGACGTCATATGACCTACTTAGGGGACCGGAAGTGAGGTCATATGACCTACTTTAGGATCACGTGACCGGAAGTGACCTGATGAGTCACGTGACCGGAAGTGACGTCACATGACCTAATGGCCAACCGGAAGTGAGTGACCTGATTGAGGATCACGTGACCGGAAGTGACCTGATTGATCACGTGACCGGAAGAAGAAGAAGAAGTGACGTCACGCGACTTAATGAAGAGATGAGCGTCTTTAAGGGGTCACGCGCTTTAAAATGTGATATCTTTTTTTTTGGAGGAGGAGGAGGAGGAGGAGGAGGAGGAGGAGGAGGAGGAGGAGGAGGAGGAGGAGGAGGAGGAGGAGGAGGAGGAGGAGAAGGAGGCGAGTCTCTTATTTTTTTCGGTAAACTAATAAAAAACACTACGATATAAGTTTTTTTTTTTTTTTCATTTTTTATTGTTTTACGAGCGACTGGAAGTGACTTATTGAACTAGGTAGAAGCGTTCTTTAGAGTGTATAAAGGGGGGGGGAGGGGAGGGGAGGGGAGGGAAGGGGAGGGGGGCCCCTTTAAGATGCATGGGGAGGGGGGCGCTTTTAGGATGCATGGGGCGAGTGGTGGGGGGGGAGGGGGGGAGGGGGGAGGGGGGCACTCTAGGGGGGTGGGGGGGCACTCTAAGGGGCGTTTGTCTCTTTTAAGAAAAAAAGAAAAGAAAAAGATTTCAATCGAGAGACACGCTTCTTCCTCTCGAGAGGAAGAAGCGTGTCTCTTCGTTTTTTTTTGTTTATCACGTGCTTCGATGAGGCGATCAGCTGCGACTGGAGGAAGTGACACTTTAAGAGGGCGCGCGTCTTAATTGTTATGATATTTTTTTTTTTACTTACTAATAAAGAAGACGTATGAAAATAAAACACAACAATTCACATGTCCGTCGTTCTCGTTGTTTCTTGCTTGATAAAGTCAAGTAATATCGCGATGCCGAGGTCAAACTTTCCCATGTCCTCAGTCAACACTCGAAGGAGTTCAAAAGGTGTACCGCCGGCACCGTCAGCTTCATCTTGCCACATTTTCAACACTCGGAAGGCCCACTCAGCGGGACTTCCTCCGTATTCGCATTCTTCAGCGATCTTATCTAACCTCTCAGGCGACAATTTTAAATGGTCCCCCACCTCTTTCCACCTGCTACCTAGACGTCTGCCGAGGGTGCCCAAGTGCTTATGCATCGCGCGCGAGTCGGGGTTTTCGAAATCCAACCCCTGTCTGTGGAGAAGGGACATCCACTGAGCCAACAGTTCCACGCGTCTAATGCGGGTGAAGACGCGACCGAGCTCTCCCCATCTATGACGATGCGGGGTTTCACCCCACCAGACTCGGAACATCGCCGTACACAGCTCCTCCAGTGTCTTGACACTGCGCTCTACTAGAGCATCCATACGGGCGGCGGTAACTTTTAAGCTACTGCCCAACTCTCTCCAACAGCCGCTCAACTCTTTACCTAGTTGACGAAGCAAGGCGTCGCTATAGGCTAACCGCCGCTGTCCTACCTCTCTGTTCTCCCCATCGGTCTGCCTCGCGCGTCTCACGTCGTCAAGCCGCATTAACTTTTTTTCAGGTGGACAAGGCGGTGAAGGCGAGCTTGAAAGTGGAATAGCTTGAGCCATCTCGTCTCGTCTTGGCGGCGGCGGCGGCGGTGGTGGCGGCGGTGGTGGTAGTAGACGTTACTGTGGTCAGAGGCGATATGGTTTTTTTCCAACAGAAATCAGAGCTTTTTATACAGAGGGAGTTTAATCCCATTTCCAACAGCACTCCAGCTGTGTAGCGACCTGTCCGCATGACGCTTTTTCAACCGCTCCGCTCCTTAAGAGCTTAGATGACGAGGGGTGTGTCATCGCTATCCGTGGAGACCAGCTGAAAACGGTGTTTCTTCCTCATCCATAGCCTTACCTCCTACCCCCTACCTGAGGACGTCTCCCTCCCTCTGACATTCATTGTAACAAACGTCAGAGGTCAGGTGAAAATCGGATTTTTTTCATGCACAGCCTTAGTCAGCTGTCACCCCTCCCTATTGAACTAGCCGGCCGCCGCCTGGCCGGCCCGGTCTACTCACCACGGCAGGAGGTGGTGATTTTTTTTTTGTCTTACACTTAAGTCGCTCACCACATGCACACGCCTCTACTCACAGACAGACACGTTCGTCTTAGGGGGGTCCTGCTTCACGCCACACGCCTCCTGTAGTTTTTTTTTGTATACACACTCTAAGCTCATCACCGTTAATCCTTTATACAGCTAACGCGCGCTGAATGGCTGAACAGGGTGGTAAGTGGCTTAGCTCATGACAGTGGATCCCTCAAAAAAAAAGAGGGGAAAGGGATCCAGCTGAAAACGTCATACCTTATGTCTTTGTGAATGGCCGCCGGTCAGTCGACGGCAGCAACCGCTTAATCCTTTATACAGCTAATGCGCGTTGAATTGCTGAACAGGGTGGTAAGCGGCTTAGCTCATGACAGTCGATCTCTCAAAAGGGGGGAAAGGGATCCAGCTGAAAACGTCATGCCTTATGTCTTTTGTTTCTCTTTGTGAATGGCCGCCGGCCAGCCGGCGGCAGCTGAACAGGGTCAGTAAGTAGCTTAGCTCTAGAAGCGAGAAGGCGTATATAAGGGGTCTGGAAACCTCCACTCACTCACTCATTCTTTTGCTGCTCTCTACAGTCACCACCATGAGCAAAAGACAACACCTAGCGCCGTCCAAGAACAAGAAGACTACGCGGAACAGCGCTCGTTTAGCGTCAGTGCCTCCTCTTGCTACTGAAAATGGGACTACCGCCGCAGCCGCTTGGTCTTATCACCCTCCCGCTGTAGCGAGCGCTCGCGGCAGTAGTAGTAGTAGTAGCAGTAGTAGTAGCAGTAGTAGTACTAGTAGTAGTAGTAGTAGTAGTAGTAGTAGTACTACTGGTAGTAGTCGTCGTGCTAGCGACGTTGTTACACTCGCGACGGTACACGTTGCTGCTAAGCGCGCTGCCGCTGCTACTGCCGCCCCGCCTGCTGCGGCTGCTGCTGCTGCTGCACCTGCTACCGCTGCGCCTGCTACTGCTGCGCCTGCTGAGGCTGCTGCGCCTGCTACTGTTGCGTCTGCTGCTGCTGCTGCTGCTGCTGCTGCTGCTGCTGCTTCTGCTGCACCTGCTGCTACCGCTACTACTACTGACGACAACGCTCCTGGCACAGCGCAGTACTGGCAACCGGGTTTTTACCTCCCCACTACTGTTGATGACTTTGATGACCTGCCGCACGTTGCACAGCCCCTCTCCTCCACCACTACATCGACCGACGCCCTCGACGCCGCTCGCGCTGAGAGTGACAGCTATTCGGACACTCAGCCCCTAAACCGAGAAGAAGAGGAGGAGGAGGAGGAGCAGCAGCAACAGGGTGAGACAGAGAACGACGCTGACGACGAGGCGTACGAACAACCCGAAGGGAAAGGGGTGGGCGGTACGTTTTTCGGCTTCCCTCTTCGACCTTTCGACCTCACTTCCTCCACTAGTAGCGTCCCGTCCGGTCCGTGGCGACTGCCCTCACCGCCACCTTACGAGGGCGGCGGCGCTTCATCTTCTACCGCTACACTCAGCACCGACGGCGTGTGGCTGCGCTGTTCCAACAACGAGGCCTCGGATACCACCAGCGCTGACGCTGCTCCTGCTATCGGTTCTGCTGCTGATTCAGCTCACGCTGATGGTGTTACTCATCCTGCGGGTGTGAAACGTTCTAAGGTGAGTTCCAGAACAACAAGGCCTAGTAAGAAGAGAAAAATACAAGAAAAAGAACGAGATGGACGAGAAGAAGCAGAGAAAACCTTCTCCCGTCTTCTCGGGTTAGAGTTCTGCTTAGACGGAGCTTTGACGCTGGAGATCTGGGAGGACGTGGCTAGACTGTCTAGGAGGCCGCGCTACACAAAAGACGGCCAGGTGAAAGAGGCGTCTCTGACCAGAAGCAAGCGAGTGCACTTCACGGCCGACGCGCTGCGCGAGCTAATAGCACGCATCGCCGATATCCGCGCAGTGGTGCGCATACGCGACACAGCGGCCGCGCAAGGAAAACCTAATCACACCCCCTGGTTCGCAGTGCTGGATGAGGAGGGCGAAGTGTACGCAGCTGTGAGCTACTACAGCGGTAAGAACCTCGTCCACGTGCGCAAGTACGAAGGTCCTGACAAAAAACCCACACAGCAGGGAGTGACGCTGTCCGCCAGAGCGCTCAAAGAGTTGGATGACAAAACAGAGATCATTCTGAAATATCTCGGCATAGATTCGGAATGAGAGACGCTCAACGCTCACGCGCGCACACACACACACACACACAGCGTTTGACGTACGCTGTATGAGACAGACAGACGGATACACAGACAGCAGACAGAAAGATAAATAGATAGATAGATAGACAGATAGATTGATAGATAGATAGATAGTTAGACGGCTAAGTAGTTGGTAACTGAGTGAAAAAAAACATGACACAGTACGTATGCGAAAAGTGTTTCAAAATGTTTAAAAGACCGTACAACCACGAGAGACACGTAGAAAATTGTAGAGTAGTACCTAAGTTTTGCCCTCTATGCGGCGAAGGCGATTGCCGAAAGATCGCCTGTCGACGCGAATCTCTGGACGGGGTGACCGTCCCTCCGCGCATATGTGCTGTACCGAACGGGGAGGAAACGTTCACGGCGAATTGGCCTGCGATACAAACGGGCGTCAGGATGCACGGGACTCGCGTGAGTGTAACAAACTTCAGGCTACCAACCGGCGAGTTGAGTGACGCTGTAGATACTATGCGTCGCATTCACTTGACACAAAGATTCAGATACAAAGTGGGTTTCTCGGTAGGCTTACTCTTACAACACAGAGAAGACAAGAGCAAACTGCGCTACTTTCACGCCTCCCAGAACAACGCAACTCTCATACAACCGCTCCCTACTATAACTAATTCAGAAACTTTGGAAGAGCTCCTCTCAAAGATGGAAAACACCGTCGCTTGCGAGGAAGTACGGAAACTTTGCGACGCTGACACCAAGTGGCACGTTCTTTTTCCTACCAATTTGAACATTTGCGTTTACATGGGACCAGGGGAATTCCCCATAGGCGGTAGGATCACTCAGGCCGGTCGAGTTGGAAAGAGAAGCGGCGTGTTAGATTTTCCCAACAAGGACAACCTCTGCATCTTCCGCTGCATTTCCTTTCACTTATACAACACCAGCAAGCGCGCTTCAGATTTGTTACGTCAGTTCTGTCCCGCTGCCACACCTGAATCCTTTCCGGGTCTGAACATCCGCGACTTACCCGCGTTAGAGAACTTGTTTGACGTACAGATAGCGGTTTACACCGCGTCGCGTCAAGTGCCGGGGCGGAAGTTGAGAAGACGCGTTACTCTGATCAGACCGCCTTCCAGAACTCTGGCCGCCCGAGGTAAAGTCAACCTACACCTGACGGCGAAAGGCGGTTTGCACGTCTCTCTCGTCACGGACTTCAACGCGTACGCGGGCATATACGAATGTTGCAAGTGTAAGGCGGCGTTCACCACCGAGTTCTTGCTGAAGAGACACAGGAACCAGCTTTCCTCTTGCCGACAAGTCAAGTTGCGCTACGTAGGTGGCATCTACCAAAATTCGAGAACGATTTTCGAAGCGCTAGCAGACTTCTCCATTTTTCCCCCCGACGGACATTCCGGAATCTACCCTTACAAGATCGCCTTCGATTTCGAGGCTTTCTTCAGACCGTGCAAAGAACCGTCGACGGAACACGTGTCCCTGCTGTGGGATCACGTCCCTTTGTCGGCTAGCGTCGCATCCGACTTTCCGGGGTGGGAGGGGCCCGTCTGCTTCGTCAGAGAATCCGACGCAGATTCCGACCCCTTGTTGGACCGAGTTTTAAATCACATAAACGAGAACGCCAAAGTCATCGGGGAAGCTGTGCTAGAACTTTACCGACCGACCTTAACGAAGTTAGATGCGGCGATAGGTGAAGCTCTCCTGCTGGAGGAGGCGACGTTCACCCCTTCTCCAGGCGGCTTCGCTGCGGCTCAGACCAGACACCCGTTAGTTCAACTGAAGAAGCGTCTTCTGAGATACATCCGTCAAGCTCCAGTCGTGGGCTTCAACTCGGGGCGTTACGACTTGAACCTGATCAAAATACGCCTTCACTCGTTCTTCGCCTCCGGAGACCGAAGAAACCAAGAATTCAGCGTCATAAAGAGAAGCAATCAATACTTTGCGGTTTACACACAGCACATGGTTTTCTTGGACGTAGTCAACTATTTGGCACCCGGTTACAACTACGCGACCTATTTGCGAGCTTTCACCAGGAACGAAGAGAAAGGTCACTTTCCTTACGAATGGATGACGTCTACCAGGAAACTGGCAAACAGAACGCTGCCACCGAGATCGGCTTTCGACAGCGAGCTGACGGGCGTCAAAATGTCCGAATCCGACTACGCCGCATGTCAGAAAGTTTGGTCCGACGAGAAGATGCAAACTATGGAAGACTACTTGATCCACTACAACAACAAAGACGTCAAACCTTTCATAGAAGCTCTGAAAAATCACGCTAAATTTTTCCAAGATCGCGGCATTGACATGTTGAAAGACGGAGTTTCTCTCGCCGGTTTGACTTTACGGTTCCTCTTCCAAAACCTAGAAGACGCGTTCACAACGTTCCCCCAGTTCGACGCCGTCCTCCACGCTCTGATCAAAGAAAATCTAGTCGGCGGTCCTTCCATCATCTTCCATAGATTTCACGAGAAGGGCACCACGCGGATAAGGGAGCACAAGTACGGCGAAGAAGCGAGACCGTGCCAACACATCCTAGGACTAGACGCTAACTCTCTGTACTTGCGCTGCATGAGCAAAGCGCACTGCACGGTCTATTACGCGGTGAGACGGCCCGAGACCGAGTTCAAGCCCGAAATTAGGCAAAGAAACTCTCACAGCGCTTTGGAGTGGTTACGCTTCGTAGAGCACGACCGCGACGTGAAACTGCGCCACGCTTTGAACGGCGGCGAGATGGTTGTAGGCTGTCGGAGAATTCGCGTGGACGGGTTTCACGCGGCCTCTAATACGGTTTTCCAGTTTCACGGGTGTTGGTTCCACGCTCACGAGTGCATACCGTCGCACCGATATCAGTGCGCTTCACTGAGAGAGGAGAGACGCGACAGAACGACCAGAGTAAGCGCTTACTTGAAAGCGCTAGGTCACAAGCTGGTCGTCGTGTGGGAGTGCGAATGGCGAGAGATGAAGCGTCGAGATGAGCGGGTCAAGGCCTCCCAACAACGCTGGAAGGTTGACGCTTTGAAAGTGTCTCGAAACGCGATGAGCGAGAGCGACATCCTTTCCGCTGTGAAAGAGGAGAAAATGTTCGGTTTAGTTCAAGTGGACATCACTACGCCGCCTCACCTACGAGACTACTTCGAAGAAATGACCCCCGTTTTCAAGAACGCGACCGTTTCAAAATCGGACATAGGACCTCACATGTCAGACTTTGCGCAGGAAGAAAAGCTGTTGAACACGCCTCAGAGATGTCTGATAGGGAGTTACCACGGAAAAAATATTCTCTTGGGAACGCCGCTTCTCAAGTGGTATTTAGAGCACGGTTTGATAGTCACCAAAGTGCAGCTGGTGGTAGAATACCTACCTAAACGCTCCTTTGCCGGTTTCGCGGACGAAGTAACGGCGGCGCGAAGACGTGGCGACGTGAACGAGAACGAGAAAATTCTGTCAGACTGTTACAAGTTAATGGGAAACGCTACGTACGGTAAAACAATCTGCAACAAAGAAAAACACACGGCGGTGAGATACACTGACAGTCGGAAGTTCGAACTATTGGCCAATTCGTGGCGCTTCAAAAAGGCGTCCGAGTTGAGTTCCGATCTGTTTGAAGTCGAACTACAACCGAAAACAGTCAACAACAACCTCCCTATTCAAATAGGGTTCATGGTATACCAGTACGCGAAGTTGAAAATGTTAGAGTTCACATATGACTTCTTGGATAGATTTGTCGATCGGCGCGATTATGCCCTTTGTCAAATGGACACCGACAGTCTTTACATGGCTCTCAGCGGTGACACGTTGGATGACCTAGTCAAACCTCGCCTGAGAGAGACGTACTTCAGAGAGAAACGAAAGTGGCTTCCGACAGCGGTGTGCGACGATCACTTAGAGCTTTTCGTGAAGACAAAAACGGAAAGAGTGCGAGAATGGTGTCCGCCGCCCGGCGGATGTTGTGAGAGACGGTACCTTCACGATCTGAGAACTTCGGGGCTTATGAAAGCGGAGTGGGAAGGTGACGGGATCCTAAGTCTCAACCCTAAGACTTACATTTGCTACGATCGAGTCAGCGACACCGGTGAAAGAAAATCCAAAAAATGGAGTGCAAAAGGCGTACAGAAGAAACAAAACCCTCAGGAACCAGACGACTTCTTGGATGTTCTTCGCCAACGAAAAACTCTCATTGCTGTAAATAGAAACTTCAAAGTGGTGCGAAACAAAATGGTCACCTACACCATAGAGAAAGACGGCGTGCGCTACTTGTATTATAAGCGTCGCGTGCATTCTGACGGTGTGACAACGAGTCCTTTAGAGATATGAAAAAAAAAAAAATAAGCGTGTGCATCTTTTCAAAAATAGAGTGTTTATCAAGATTGAAAAAAAATAAATAAAAAAAATAAAATAAAATATTGTTGTGTTTTTATTTTCATACGTCTTCTTTTACTAGTAAGTCGCGCAGTCTCTTAAAGCGTCACTCATGTGACGACGTCGCTTCCAGTCACGTGATCCTAAAGACCCTCACTTCCTAAACAAAAAACTTCTTCTTCCGCTCACGTGATCAATCAAGTCACTTCCGGTCACGTGATCCTCAATGAGGTCACTCACTTCCGGTCGGCCATTAGGTCATGTGACGTCACTTCCGCTCACGTGACTCATCAGGTCACTTCCGGTCACGTGATCCTAAATTAGGTCATATGACGTCACTTCCGGTCCCCTAAGTAGGTCAGTAGGTTACCCAGAATGCACCACTAATCCCCTAAGTAGGTCACTTCCGGTCACGTGACCAAATGGTGGCCTCTGATTGGCTGCAGGGTTACCCAGAATGCACCACTAATCCCCTAAGTAGGTCACTTCCGGTCACATGACCAAATGGAGGCCTCTGATTGGCTGCATGTCGATTGAGTAATAAACAGTACTTAACTATAGTCCCGTTCCGATACATACTATACTACTGCTCCTTTTTGTCATCTTCACATATTTCTAAGGCGCCCCAGTATTTTTACTGGTGCAATGCTATCTTAAAGCTGGAATTCTCACAAACAAATCAAGGCCATTGAGCAGTTCTAACGGCAGAATTATAAGGGCGGATCTATTGGCTCACATTGACCGCACGACTGCCAACCACTGTCTCCTCTAATTAAAACGATACATCCGGTTGGCTGTATTGGGGAATTATTCCACAGATCTTTGTAAAGCTCTCTTTCAGGCAGAGATTTCATGGAAACACTTAAAACATCAGCTTATTATTATCTCAATGTGCTTTCTGTAGGGCACCGGAAGTCTTTAATGCATGTATTGGATACATCCCAGTCGGGGTGAGGCATGTACTATAGGCTTATATGTAACATCTCAGGACAAATGAGAGAAATTTCAATTCAAGGTGAAAACATTATGACAAATATCCACGGTAAGATTAAAGGGAAATGAAATGGAATTGAATTGAAACATACAAGTAGACTATTATTGGCTCCACTACAGTGCTGGACACACGACATAGGTCCTGGGAACCACATCAAGCGAGGCATGTTCGGCAAAAAAACAAAAATGGTTGGTTTCCAGACCCTGCAATGAATTGAGACATCAATTTTCTGTTGGTGGTGGTCCACATGCTTACTGTTTACAATTCATTTAGAAATCAGACAATTATTAAGGATGCTTAAACATGACTGTGTGTGTCTTGTCACATGACCCACTCAATTTCTTTATAAACATCAAGTACATGCAACAATAGTTGAATGTTTCAATGTTACATTACCATGGTGAATTACTATGATTGAAATTATTCAAAGTTCAACCAGATCTGAAACTGAAATACCCCATGCAAGGTATATCAGGAAGGGGTTGACCAACATGATAATACATGCCAGACCATGCACGCCAATGCACCATCGGGTCGGGAATTTTATTGGAGGCTTGTGTTAAGCAGTCCATATAGGACCAAATTAGATGGTGCTGATACCACCAGGCCTTTCCAACACGCAGCACCCCACGTAGCACCCATGTGAGTATGGTGAGTGGTCTACACTCCCCTCTTTACTCTGTCCACTCCCCCTACGTCCATGACGTAAAACAGTGGCAGGTTGCCATGGAGATTGGGAAGGAGGTCAGCCAAGGACATATTCAACAAACCGGAAGTTGTTCTTTTATCTTCCACCGACGTGATGCAACAATCAGGTGTTATAAAAAAAAACTAGTGAAAACCTAGTGAAACCAAAAAAAACATTTTGATTTAATAAATTCGGCCACTTAAAGTCACTATGTCATAGTTGTTCTCCAGGTTTTGTTTGAACTATGTCAGAGAATTATTTTCTGAAAAACTCGGCCAAAATCATGGATTATCGTCCAAGGTTTTCGTTTTAAATGAATGACAACCCATGTTGTCCCATTCAGACATGAAACTACCTACTACCTGACTACGGCTAAGGGAGTGATCATTTTTTAACAACAGGCGGGGGGGGTGGTGGGTTTCCGCGCGGAGCGTGCGAAAAAAAAATTGGCTAAAAACTGGTTAAATTATTTTTTTGCCCCCCCCCCCCGATCAAGGGGTCCAAATTGTTTTGCCCCCCCCCCCCAACCCACCACCCCCCCCTGTTGTTAAGAAATGATCACTCCCAAATTATTCCGTCCCTGCACACCTTTACACCATCTCCAAAAGCACTACCTCATCAGCAACTCTGCCCCTGCATCGTGACAGTTCGACCATCCCTTATCTTTATCTAAGCTAGGGGAAATCTCAGAGACGTGAATGTCGTGAAATCCTAGGTACAGCGAGACAATGCTCTTGGACGCAAAGATTGGCACATTATGTGCTACAATACTACCCGCACGTTTAGAGGCCACTCCCTGACATGGTCATTCCCCGGGGCCATCCCCTATCAGTGAGAGCTACATGCAGATATGTGGCACAGTCATGGCGTCTTGCATCTTAGATATAGATATCATTACAACTTCTTAAAGCACAAGATGTACGTCAGTTTGACAGCACGTCATCCTTGTTGATAATCCTTGCTGACACAATCTGTCATTGCGGTCATTCAGATGTCAAGAAGTCACGAGGAAGGGGATAAAACATGTGTAAGGGCCTTAAGGAGAGTCAAGTGCGTATCTGACTGATAATTGATTGTAAAGTCAATATTATCGCTATTTACTTTATATATGAGGACCGCTTGATGTGCACTTAACCGGGTGTAGTACACATCAGGTCGTATATAAATAGCCTGACAAGAGATCGCCACACATTCTATTCATGGCTACTTCATTCACGAAAATAAACAGATCCATGCAGAGGCTCTGAAATCCCAGCGTGCCCTTGACCTCCAGGGCCAAAAAAAAAGGTGTTTTCCAGTAACATGGTCCTGGAGACATGACCCGGCCGGTCGGATTTTTTTTTTTTTTAAATAAGCCTATTTACAAGTTTTTTCTCAAAGCAGAAAGTATATTTATATTGAAAAAGAGGAAGACTGTCAGACATGACCATCTCAGATTTGTGGGTATGATACCAGAAAGATCCTCTTTTTTTTTATTCCACATGGCTCAAGTCCATTTTTGGGCGTAGACAAAAAGAAAGATAATAAGAAGACCATTCTCGGTATGCGTCTGATCGGTGGTGTATATCACTGTGTAATGTGTTGCGGGTGACAGAGGTACCTACACCATACACTGGGTTCACAAATTGATGAGTTCAGTTCATAACTACGACACAATGTCCTAACACATATTTCGTACATTCTTGATTTACAAGCTCTATATTTAACCAATAATGAATGGATATGGGGCACGAGGGGTGTGTATTGATGAATAACGCACTCGTTGCTATGCGACTCCTGCGTTATTCATCAATACACAGCCCGAGTGATCCCATATCCATTCAATATTAGGTTTATTATATGATTATTTGATTCAAATGTAAAAATTTACCTTAAATTTGTCCTAATTTCGCCATTTTGAAGTGTATTTACCAAGAGTTTTCTCCAGCAAGGAAGCCGCCATGTTGATTTTGACATCCCACCAACCCCGGTCTCTGATTGGTCGAGCTCTGAGGGGAGCATTCATTATTTGAAAGGGACTGAACTAGTTTCCCGCCCAACCTATCCCCAGTGTTAAAGTATGTGACTGTACTCATGCCGCGCGACTTGTTGGTTTGAAAACTAACTGCCTCTAATAGACTTGAATATAGGCAGCGTTTCCCTCCCCATGTACCATGGCCAGAAATGCTTGGCGGCTAGCAGGTTCGCCTGACACACCAAAGGTCCCCGGATAGAGCCTGGGTGGAAACTTACCATTTTTAAAGTGCATACATATATGTAAAAAAATGGCCCTAGAATTATTTTGACAAATAAGTAAGTAAAGTCCAACTTCTACCTTTATAGTCAAAGAAATTATACCAAAAAATGTCTTTTCTTCTGTAACTCGGTAAATAAAGGCCCTACAGGGCTGAAAATCTGCCTATAGACTCCTTGTTTCGCCCCCTTCTGTTACCAGCGCCTCCACGGCGTGGTATATAGAGCGTCCGACCTCAAGTCTTGGGGTAGCATGTTCGAATCACCATGAAACCTCGGATTTTATGGGTGACGAAATTTCCCCCGGAATCGTGCTGATATTCATTAAATCGTGCTGATATCCATGAATATCAGCACGATTTCCACCTTGGATATGCATGAATATCAGCACGGGGATATCACCTAAAAAGTACGAAATCGTATTATAATCATGTTCAACACACTATGCCCACTATCCGCCGGGTTCCATATGGCTGATCGAAGCATAATCGTTCTGCAGTTTGCTTATTGGACATCTCAACACTTTAAATAGTTCTTTTCTGCTATTGAAACAGCTAGCCATTTCTCACCTTAAATGGATACAGCCTATATGACCAATTGTGGTATAAATTCATACACCATTTAGGCCCATCTGGGTTTATATAATTATGGACACTGTGGTTACCTGTAGGCCTACTGTGGGTAGCAGGAACAATTTTTCTTACTATTGTGACGAACGGACGTGGCTATCGTGCACAGGGCTCTATACAGCCGATTAAGCCACATATTTCCTATTTAAATTGTGTACGTCAAGGTAATTGCATTTACCATTTGGGGTTTGGGATTTCACGTCTGGAGTGGGTTAGTTTCCTACATCAAGCATTGATCCGAGATTCTCATTACATGGGTCTGACAAATGGCTTCCCTCAGCAGCCCCCCCCCCCCATGTACCATAGGCAAGAGGTACATGACACACAACCAACACATTAAGGTAATAGAACCCACAATGGGGAAACCCCTACTCACCTCCACCCCTACACCCACTTCCCCTGGGGATGGGTGGGGGGGGGGGGGCACTTGGTATATTTTTTGTATACACAGAATTGTAGCCGGCAAGGGTAGTTTTTAAGCAAAATCCCCTCCTCAAGGGTCCGCTTCTCAACAGAATACCCTTCACCAATGGTTACTTTTTATGACAATCCCCCTCACCAAGGGCCAGTATGCGACCAAACCCCCCTCAGCTAGTCTCTTGTTGGTGATTTCGACTTTTTGGAATTCTCACTAAGTTTGAAGATGAAACTCCCTAAAGATAAGGGTTGTCGTATAGGGCCAGCTGCACACCTGTCTCAAAGTAAAATTGAGTGCACCCCCCCCCCCGCGGGACACCCACCCACCTGGCCCACACTCGTACAGGTGGGTGGTGGTGATGGGGTTACCATGGTGACCAGTGGTGGAGTATGTCAGTGCGTACATGATAAGGGGACGTCCTATAGACATGACTCAGCTCTAGTGTCTGCATGCTGTGTGGTGGGCACATGTAGGTGTTGGCCGGCCTGTCCCCTCCTAAAGGCTGCATGCAAGAGTCTGTTCTCATCAGCAATTAGTATAACTGTATGCTGATCACTTTATTCCCAGGGCATGGCCCTATTCCTATATATATATATATATATATATATATATATATATATATATATATATATATATATATATATATATATATATATATATATATATATATAGTCATCTCCACTCCACTAGTAAATATCACCGAAATCTGAGCTGATGTGAGCCCCACAACTCATTTATGGGTAAAGTGGCAAATGATTATTTATCATTTCAACATCCATAAATTGTAACGTATGCCTAATTGGTACACTGGTACAATGTAGTGTGATTCATACCGTTTGATTGTGTTTTTTTTTAATTTTGGGGAAATGCTACCCACCGTCAATGCGGCCAAAGTTCCCCACACTGGGTAATGGTCATTACTATTAACCCTTTAAGAAAAAGATGTTGCTAAAAGATATTTGCCATCATAATGCATCGGTGAGTAACTCGCCAATGGTGCATAGGTGCATCATGTCGACCCTCCGGGAGTATCTCAATCTCATTGGGCCGGCATGATGCTTGAATTCAGCCCTTTATTCGCCAGGCCTGCATTCAGGCATCATGTCAACCTAGGGCATGATGCATTAAGACATTAATGCCAAAAAACCTGAGGGTTGTGGCACGGTGGTAGGCAATCTAGATGCTTATAAATAACTACTTCTGTGTGGGAATTGAGAGCAACCTGTCAAAAGATAAGGAGGTGAATGGCAGAATAATGACTGTTAGCCACAAGCTGTACACACCAGGTAAGATAAGATAACACACTACCAGCAAACAGTTCATACTGCAATTCTGTCTCATATGAAGCACCAATATAGCTTTAATGTTGACTGTCCATACGGCCATTGAGGCATACATTCCCTAGATAAATTCGGACAATTAAAGCCCTGCGAACAGGTAACATTTTACTGGACACAGGACCTATTCTAAGCATTGGCTATGTTTAGATAATTTCTAATAATTATGATCTGTTATGGGTAGATTCCGGCTCTAGATAGATTGCAGAAGCAGAAAATCGAAAATATATGCTTTGATTAGCCTGATACTGAGACGTCTGTGGATGGCAGACATTACGATGGTAGACGGCATCCTGCACAATATGATATCATATCAGCATGCTTCACCTCTGACTAGTCGGTACATTCCAAGAAGGAAGAACCTGCTAGATATAAACTAAGATGACATGGACAAAAGACACACTACATCGCACACTCCCTGAATCTAATCATTGCCTTCTGTGCTCTATAAAGCAATGATATTTAGGGGCTTGGGCAGGTGTGTAGGAGTCTATATTTGTGTTTGATAACATAAACCAAGACCTCTAGGTGCTAGCCTTCCTGCTAAGTGTTGACAATCTTACAGTAAGGTGTCGCTCGGTACAGTTCATATTGACATCTTTCTGGGAAAGTGCAGTGTGGAAATGTAAACTCTGACAAGATTTATCTAAATAAAAAGCAAACAATCGTGAGTCTACAAAAAGGTGTTACTCACCGATGAAAAGGATCTCCCACTGAGTCATCCAACCCCCCTATACAACCGGTGGGGTACACTCCAGGTGTACTATCGATATTTTCAGGTATTGATCCATACAAGTTCAAAACACGTCTCAAGGTAGACTCTGATTATACTTTACCCTGAAATCATGACACCCAGACAGAGTTACTCATGTGCACAGAAGGCCTGTGCCTGAGTCACTCAGACCAGACTGTGCCGTGATGAGCTGCTCCCCGCCCTATACCCCGCACCATGCTTGCTGTGCTGCCCACCATACTTGGTTGTAGCCAGCACCTGTGTCATATCAGGCCATTATTATCAGAATGATTTGCTAGTATATCTACATGAGCTAAGTGACAACAATAGTAGGTATTTAAGTGTGTAGGTTGCGTTTATTCGTACATAATTACAGTGTATATCTTGATACAACTGCAGTAATACAGAGAATGAGCTCTGGAGTAAGCTGCCATGCAGGCTCATATATACCCAAAAGGTAGCTCAGCGCCACACAGCGGTGACCGTACATATTACATAACAAGTCTGGACATGTATTATGCTCGATGACAATGGGTGATAATATAGTACAGTATGTGTTATACAGATATATACACGTATATTACCGCGTAGTAGCGGTTAACTCTTCATAATATCTGTAGGTATTGTCCACCACCCACAAGGCTCTATATATATTCCTAAATATGACCAAATCCGATCCCTAAAGATCCCAACATGGAATTTTGCAAAACCTCAATCTTTCCTAAAAATATCTATACAGCCCATTGAGGCACAACCTTCCTGCATAAGTGGACCCTGGACATCATACTGCAGGTATTGATTAAGTACAGAAGATTAAACTTAGACAGGGATGAACTATTTGAAAATTCCTGGAGAATTAATTAAAAACATACATATACTCTATAACTTTGGTCGATTAGTGCTCAGTGGAGAGTGGCAATAAATCAGGAAGTAATAGAGTAACTCAGTGATAGAGTCACTGAGACCCTTCCGCTTCCTGTTCCTGTTGCACCATGATGAGACCCCCCCCTCCCACCCCAGCCCATTCCCATGGGTGACGATGGGCATACTGCTCCAGGGATTGATTTAGTACAGAAAGTTTGGAAGGTTAGGGTTAAACAGGGAATATAATTATCTTATTTTAGAGACTCCTATTAAGGACAGGAAAGTCGAGTTACTCAGTAGTACAGTCTGACTCTGAGTCATTGAGACCAGACCACCTTCTACTTCCTGTTCCTGTTACACCATGATGAGACCCCCCCCCCCCCATAGTACCCCACTCACCCCCCCCCCCCAACACACACCCACACACCATCAGTAAGACAGAGTGCAGGTGTGCAGTGCCGTCTGTATTGATCTCCGACATTGTCTTAGAGCTCACCATTCATGTAGCAGGCTACTGCTGATATAATGAACAGTCTAGGAGACAGCAGCACAATCTTGTGTACTTACACTAATCCCAGGTCTGCCAGCAATGAGGATCTCCATCTCAAAAAAGTATGTTTCCACTTAGAAATGGATTCAGCACTTTGAAAAACCCCTACCCGATTTAAGCAAAGTTTCATGCTTCCTGCCAGAAGTGCCAACCTTGATGCTCTATCTACTAGACTATAATTTTTTATGAATGATAATGGTAATATGTCCCAACGATCAGGTGCTACATCAGGGCCCCTACCTTGCTGTAGAACCTGGACAGTACAGGACTTGCTGCATGTAATTACCAACAAGGTAGCACATCCTGGAGGCTGACATGAGGCAGGAACCAGGCACCCTGCCACCAAACCCTTAACGCACAGTACCCCTCCTCACTGACCTGACTGCTACTACATGTTACAGTCAATTGGGGGGAAACCCAACTACACCAAAATCAATAGCATGATCCCCTTCTGCTTTGATACACTCTAAAAACAGTGTGTTACGTTTACACACTTTTCAACACACTTTTCTGAAGCCACTTTTAACACACTTTTTTCTGGTAACACAGGACACACTTTTGGCAAAAGTGTGTTGAATCTAAAAAGTGTGTTGGTGTACAAAGCCATAGTACTGAGGAGGTGGGAGTTAGAATAGCTGTTCTACACCTCACAGAGTATGTCAGGTGCCGTGGCTGAGTTGTCTAGGTGCTGGCACATGAGTCCTATCCATGCAGGTTCGAATCCCTTGACAATAATTTGTTTTTTCAATATTAAGTATGATTACTTTCTATATGGGTTAAGAGTTAAATAAGTATAGATTTATCTTGTCAGGGCTATTCATGTTCATACTGTGCATAGGCCTATACTGTGTGTATCACTTTTAAAAGCTTCTTATATCTAGGAAAAGTGTTTTTTGAACCGCTCACAATATACAGAAAAGTGGGAATAGAAGTATTATATCAAAACTGAGTTTGTATTGACAGTGAACAAATCATAGTCAACCGCTGTGAACACATCCTAGCTCCTGACCCTGGCGAAACTGACACACCTGATGACCAACTGGTGACTGCGGCGCAATGTGCCATGACCGTACCACTGTCAGATAGCGTGGGATGGCTGCTCTCACAACCTTTTCTCAGAGTCTCCAGTGGTCCATTGTAGCCTTTTCCCCTCCCGGCTAGGACCATCTTCGTCAACACTGATATCTGCTATCTCTTTACCAGTCGCAAGTGTATTATGCTTCTACGGGTTGAAGCGGATCAGTGCAAGTCTCATGGGAGACCAGGACACTGAAGGTTCACTGCAGTCTGTCTACCGACACTTACAGACGCGACTCCTGTCAGGACAACTTGTTTCACTTGGGAAGATTTGGTGCCAGGTCTTCTCTGGGGATCGAACCCAGGACCTCTCACACACTTGTCCAGCGACTTGCTCACTAGGCCACCAAATCTCCTTGTACAATCATGGCGTATTCCCCACTCAAATAGGTACCAGAACACACAAAAGTATTCTCAGACACAAAGTATTGTTAAAGATCACACAACTTCTTACCAGTTACCAGTAAGCTGTATAACTTACCCTTGGGTATTAATTTGTTATGACATAAAGTGGTTGTTAGACAATACAAAGACTGCCCTTATTGAGGGATGCCAATGCCCTGACTAATAATAACATAATTTTCAGAGTTTGATGTCTATTATAAAGACAATAGTTAATCAGCTATTAATAAGCCCTGCTTTTACAGCCTTGCAGAACCTCTAATAAGGTCTTACATGTGATGGTTATTTGGTTTATGCAACAAACATGTGTGTATAGTTGAAGAGAAAAAACTTATTTCCAATATGGATTGAGTGAGTTTGCTCATTCAATGAGATTCAAATAATACAGTTTTTGTATGTATCTCATTGCAAATTAACCCCTATTAGATAGGTGTTGTATCTTTCATTGTAGTAGAGGGGATTGGTTGGGGAAGGGATTGTAAAACAGTTCAACCCCTCCTCAGGGGGAAAATAGATTTGACCCTACTTGAGGGGAGGGGGGTTAAAATATTATGGTCCGTCTTAGAAAACAAAAATTTCCAGTCAGCCCCATTGGGAATCGAGCCAGGGATCTTTAAGTTCTCAGTCCAAAGACTTGCCTACTGAGCCACTGCAACAGCTACTATATGGCTGTAAGAATGTAGCATAGGTGCTTGATAGACCTTTACTGCTGCTGCCCCCTTTTGTATCTGATACACACCTCTCTGACCACAAGTGTGTAAGCAGGTAAGTGAGTTGACAAAAAGTGTGTTACAATTTATAAGTGTGTAAAATCTTAAAGTGTGTTGCAAATTCACGTGTGTTACTCTTTAAGCATGTTCCCACAACACACTGTTCTTAGAGTGTATATAAGTAAGACACACGATTTTTCTTGATATAATGTAAAATACAAGATTTTCTTTTGAACTTTTTTCGGCTATAGGGATTGTTCACCCCCACCCCTTAACCTGAACGGTGCACCACCCAGCGCCCTCTTTGATCATGTAGGCTGTAAGTCTTATCTTGTGCTGTCATATCATTGAGAGCCATAAAGCCCCTGTAGGATCATGAACCCGGAGATTGGTGTAAAGAAGGATCAGCGCCATGCAGTAGTAATAAGTGCAGACCAATGACAATAAAGAGCAACTAGAAGTATTTAATGCCAATGGTTCTGACAGGAGGCAGAGAGCGAGGCATGGATGTAGGCAGGGATGCAGATAGGGAGGAAAACAGGGAGGCAGAGAGAAGAGGCGAAGCAGGGGTGAGGAGAAAGAAAGAGGTAAAGAGGCAGTGGGAGCAAGGCAGACAGCGAGATAGGGAGGAAGATCGGGAGGCATGCAGGGAGGCAAAGAGAAAGGCAGTCAGGGAGGTACTGAGGCAGAAGGGGTAGGAGCCAGAAGGCAGCAGCCTCGAGCTCTCCAGGCCCATTACAGCCTTCAGGCTGTAACGGGCCTGGACAATTTTGTATCTAATACTTGTAACCTAGTTAGAAAATGGCCCAGGATCCTGGATCATTTCTTAATGAGATAGCTCAACCACTGATTGGTTAGCCATGGTCACATGGTCATGAATGACATAGATATGTTGTGTTTGGCCTCATGGGTTCCAATCCCACCTTGGTAAAAATATAGGTTCGTTTTTTAACATTATTTATTTGGCCTATTTGAAGCATAAATACCCCTATGGCAGACATTACGATGGTAGACGGCATCCTGCACAATATGATATCATATCAGCATGCTTTACCTCTGACTAGTCGGTACATTCCAAGAAGGAAGAACCTGCTAGATATAAACTAAGATGCCATGGACAAAAGACACACTACATCGCACCCTCCCTGAATCTAATCATTGCCTTCTGTGCTCTATAAAGCAATGATATTTAGGGGCTTGGGCAGGTGTGTAGGAGTCTATATTTGTATTTGATAACATAAACCAAGACCTCTAGGTGCTAGTCTTCCTGCTAAGGCCAAAAAAAAAAAAGGTTTGTTTCCGGTAACCCGACCGGGTCTAGCAAAACAGGGCCGGGTCCCCCTCTTTTTTTCTCTTCTTATAAAATTTTCCCTATATGCCAGTTTTTACAGTTTGTAAATCGGATAATTTTTAAGGATTTTAAAGGAAAAACGCTAAAAATAGGCCTAAAATGAGAAAATTTAAAAAAAAAAAATTAAAAAAAAAAAAATCCGACCGGCCGGGTCTGGGTTGTCTGACCATGTTACCGGAAACCAACCTTTTTTTTTATTTGGCCTAAGTGTTGACAATCTTACAGTAAGATGTCGCTCGGTAGAGTTCATATTGACATCTTTCTGGGAAAGTGCAGTGTGGAAATGTAAACTCTGACAAGATTTATCTAAATATAAAGCAAACAATCGTGAGTCTACAAAAAGGTGTTACTCACTGATGAAGAGGATCTCCCACTGAGTCATCCACCCCCCCCCCCCCCGATACAACCGTTGGGGTACACTCCAGGTGTACTATTGATATTTTCAGGTATTGATCCATACAAGTTCAAAACAGGTCTCAAGGTACACTCTGATTTTTACTTTACCCTGAAATCATGACACCCAGACAGAGTTACTCATGTGTACAGAAGGCCTGTGCCTGAGTCACTCAGACCAGACTGTGCCGTGATGAGCTGCTCCCCGCCCTATACCCCGCACCATGCTTGCTGTGCTGCCCACCATACTTGGTTGTAGCCAGCACCTGTGTCATATCAGGCCATTATTATCAGAATGATTTGCTAGTATATCTACATGAGCTAGGTGACAACAATAGTAGGTATTTAAGTGTGTAGGTTGCGTTTATTCGTACATAAGTGCAGTGTAGATCTTGATACAACTGCAGTAATACCCAGAATGAGCTCTAGAGTAAGCTGCCATGTGGGCTCATATATACCCAAACGGTAGCCCAGCGCCACACAGCGGTGACTGTAGGTATTATATAACAAGTCTGGACATGTATTATGCTCGATGACAATGGGTGATAATATACATGTAGTACAGTATGCTTTATACAGATATATACACGTATATTACCGCGTAGTAGCGGTTAACTCTTCATAATATCTGTAGGTATTGTCCACCACCAACAAGACTCTATATATATTCCTAAATATGACCAAATCCGGTCCCTAAAAATCCCAAAAATTGCAAAACCTCAATTTTTCCTAAAATATGTATATACAGCCCATTGAGGCATAACCTCACTGCATAAGTGGACCCTGGACATCATACTGTAGGTATTGATTAAGTACAGAAGATTAAACTTAGACAGGGATGAACTATTTGAAAAATCCTGGAGAATAAATTAAGAACAGACATATACTCTATAACTTTGGCCGATTAGTGCTCAGTGGAGAGTGGCAATAAATCAGGAAGAAATAGAGTAACTCAGTGATAGAGTCACTGAGACCCTTCCGCTTCCTGTTCCTGTTGCACCATGATGAGACCCCCCCCCCCCGGTCCATTCCCATGGGTGACGATGGGCATACTGCTCCAGGGATTGATTTAGTACAGAACGTTTAGAAGGTTAGGGTTAAACAGGGAATATAATTATCTTATTTTGGAGACTCCTATTAAGGACAGGAAAGTCGAGTTACTCAGTAGTACAGTCTGAATCACTGAGACCAGACCACCTTCTACTTCCTGTTCCTGTTACACCATGATGAGACCCCCCCCCCATAGTACCCCACTCACCCCCCCCCCCCCCCCCCCCACCCACAAACCATCAGTAAGACAGAGTGCAGGTGTGCAGTGCCGTCTGTATTGATCTCTGACATTGTCTTAGAGCTCACCATTCATGTAGCAGGCTACTGCTGATATAATGAACAGTCTAGGAGACAGCAGCTCAATCTTGTGTACTTGCACTAATCCCAGGTCTGCCAGCAAGGAGGATCTCCATCTCAAAAAATCATGTTTCCACTTAGAATTGGATTCAGCACAGTGAAAAACCCCTACCCGATATAAACAAAGTTTCATGCTTCCTGCCAGAAGTGCCAACCTTGATGCTCTATCTACTAGACTATCATTTTTTTATGAATGATAATGGTAATATACCCCAAAGATCAGATGCTACATCAGGGCCCCTACCTTGCTGTAGAACCTGGACAGTACAGGACTTGCTGCATGTAATTACCAACAAGGTAGCACATCCTGGAGGCTGACATGAGGCAGGAACCAGGCCCCAGGCACCCGGCCACCAAACCCTTAACGCCCAGTACCCCGCCTTACTGACCGGACTGCTACTACATGTTACAGTCAATTGGGGGAAACCCAACTACACCAAAATCAATAGCATGATCCCCTTCTGCTTTGATATAAAGTAAGACACACGATTTTTCTTGATATAATGTAAAACACAAGATTTTCTTTTGAACTTTTTTTGGCTATAGGGATTGTTCACCCCCACCCCTTAACCTGAGCGGTGCACCACCCAGCGCCCTCTTTGATCATGTAGGCTGTAAGTCCTATCTTGTGCTGTCATATCATTGAGAACCATAAAGCCCCTGTAGGATCATGAACCCGGAGATTGGTGTAAAGAGGGATCAGAGCCATGCAGAGCATCTACATGCAGTCTAGTAATAAGTGCAGACCAATGACTATAAAGAGCAACTAGAAGTATTTAATGCCAAGGGTTCTGACAGGAGGCAGAGAGCGAGGCATGGATGTAGGCAGGGATGCAGATGGGGAGGAAAACAGGGAGGCAGAGAGAAGAGGCGAAGCAGGGGTGAGGAGAAAGAAAGAGGTAAAGAGGCAGTGGGAGCAAGGCAGACAGCGAGATAGGGAGGAAGATCGGGAGGCATGCAGGGAGGCCAAGAGAAAGGCAGCCAGGGAGGTACTGAGGCAGTAGGGGTAGGAGCCAGAAGGCAGAGGAGGGGAGTCATGAAGGTAAGCAGAAAGGTAGACAGGCAGGCAGGCAGGCAGGCAGCGGGTTTCAACAAAATGGGACGAAGTATGACAGTTCGTGGAGGGGCAAATAGGCAATCAAGCTTGGTTCTTGCACATTTATTAAGAGGAAGGGGCCAGAGATCCACACTATAATTGTATAGAAGTAGAGGAGAGGGGAAAGGGGGCTTTTGGACACAACGACAATGATAAACAGCACAATAATCAATGTGCCACACACACAGAAAAGTGAGAGTCATTGTCGCTAAAACTACCCTCACCTGCCTGACTCTCAGGTGAGGGTAGTTCTGCCTGACTCTCAGGTGAGGGTAGTTTTAGCGACAATGACTCTCACTTTTCTGAGGGTGCAGCAGGAGGGTGCGATCAGCCCCATGTTTGTAAACTCACCCACTCTACCCTCCTCCACTCTGCCGTCCCACACCCGGAATCCCAGAGCCCCAGGGAGCTTTATGTCATCCTGCCTCAAATAATAAGGGATTCAACTTTTTTTCTTGGAAAGAGAGAATCAGCAGAGTCTTACGAAATCCCAAAGTCGGTAAAGGGTGGTTCTAAGCAAATGCCATACAAACTACAGAAGACGGAGGACATATTGGATAAAGGAGGCAATCGATGGATGGGTGTAAGGGACGGACCAGGAGGGGATTTTAGGAAAGTAATTTCTATTTTGTGATAATTTAATATTTCAATCATCCATCCCCGCTTTCCAGAACGTTGGTGCTAGCACAGGAAAATTAAATAACATCTTGTGGTGCGGGGTTTTCATGCAGATGCATTTTAAGAGCTGGTTTATTTATTAAAGTCATGTTCAGCCTTTGAAACCCTGAAATAATTTTCTAATAGCCCCTCACCCCACCACCTCACCGCCCGCCGCCTTTGATGTAGAAGTATAGGCAAGTGTGAAGACACAAATACATAGACAAAGGTCCACGAGTTTTGGTCTGTTGATGGGGTTATTTCACGTGTTGACCCTTGGGCCGTATTTCACGAGGCGGCAGGTCAAGTGAAATGCGGTCCAATGGTCAACAAGTGAAATAGCCCTTCAACAGACCAAAATGAGTGCACCATTGTGTTAATTGTTTTTTGGTTTTCAATTAAAGATGCTGAAATTATACAAAATTATGATAGGGGGAGTCTATAATAGCTTTTTTCTATGCCGTTCAAATATAAACAAGCCACCATTTGTGATGACGTCACAGGCCGTGGAATACGGCCATGGGTTATTTCACGGGGGTATGAAATACGGCAGTCCTTGGTTAAAGCAATGGGGCTGCCGTATTCCATGAAAAATAAATACAGCAAGTAAAATCAGCGTCCCCTAAATTAGACATCCACATAGTAACAAACCCCTCCCATGTTGATCTTTATGTTTATCATCCTATTTTGATAACGTCTTAAATCAGTGTGTGCTATATAATAAGGAGGGATGCCCATAGCCTTTCCTGGAACCATTCAACCAAGGTGCAGTATATCGAAACTTTGGGTTGGGCCATGACAACATCCCCCACACCCCAATGTTAATCCCTACCACCAGTATAGGCCTATAATATTATAAGATACCAAGTAAGCAGCATCCCTTAGCTACATCCACCCCCTTACTTCTAACCCTTTGAAAAGGGAGTGTGACCTTAAGACTCTGTGTTATTTTGCTGCCGTAACACTGAGCCACTGAATGCGGCATTGATGTGTCGTGTCCACCCTACTTGAGTGTATCAGCTACATAGGGCCGGCATGATGCACGGCATAGTAACCCGTTGATGATGCATGAATGCATCACATCTGTACATGAGTGCAGCACCATGGGGTTACTCACCCATCCTGCAATTCAAAGTGGCATATATCAGTTAAAGCGGTATCCCGGCCTTAACGGGTTAAGAAATAACGGGTTAAGAAATAACACCATCCCACTGTGGTCTATCCTATGTCATCTGTTATTTAAAAAAATGCATTTTCGTCATGATGTACCAATGAAGCAGGTGCGGGCGACCCATTTTAGCTAGTAAAGGACTGACATTTTTGGTCCCGCCGCCTGCTGGTGCAGCCTCGGCAAGTAACTTGCATTAATTGGTCCATCTTGATGACAAACGTTTTGATGACATGTGTCATTGTAGGGTTAAGTGGGTCCCTGACATGTCACCTTAACCAGGACCAGGAAGAGTTTATTCACGGCTTATGCAGCTATCTCACTAATCACTCTACCCTCCGTCTCACAGAGGGCTTCATGTAAACACTCTAAACAATAGTCATGAAATCGCAGCAGCTGCACCCCTCACATAAGTTCTATTTTCATCTTGAGCTGACTCAACAACTCATCAGGACCTGAATCAACCACTGTAATCATGACGGTAAATTCGTACAATACATTTAACCGCCGTGCTGCCCTTAAGGGGTTATCCTGGGTAATCTCCTTCGTTGGGAAGAGGAGCTCATTTAGGGTACTTTCTCCGCAGATGTATCCAATCTGAAGGTTGCTTGAGTATCAAGTGGTGATTTGCAGCAGCATCAGTGAACCTATCATCTTGTAACGTAAAGCACATTTAGCCCTATATTGAGAGCTATTAAGGACTTTCATTAGGTATGCCCTTTGAATGCGGCCCTGGCGAGTAACTCGCCAGTGCTGCATTCGAGCATCATACAGGTCAGCATGATGTACTGATACATTGGTTCCTCATGACGACAAATGTGACCGTTTAATCACTCACCCGTCCTTCATTCAAAGTGGCATGTGTCAGTTAAAGCAGTATCCCGGCCTTAAGGTGGGTCAATATGATGCCAATTTCGCCCACTGCGCTGTTTCCTGCACAGATACTTTCTCTAGTTTGACTACAGACCACCAGGGGACCTTTGCTTCATATTGGCATAGATAATATGAAATGGTTAGAAAATAATGAAAGAAGTTGCCTGACAGGGGCGAGAACCACCAACCTTTGGATTTGAAGGCATGCATTCTGCCACTGTGCTATGGAGTATGTGGTGGTGGCTCTCATTCAGAAGTCATACATGACTAGGCCTTAGTATATTTCCATTTCCTGTCAATTTTTTTTTTCAATAGACAAAAACTTTAGAAATATGCCAGGGACCATATGTTCAAAATGGATTCTCTAGAGAGAGAACATTGAAACCTATATCCTGAGAGAGTTATATAGAAATTTAGCTACTTTTCAATACTATTTTATGTACATATGTGGCAAAACACTATATACTCCTATTACATGAAACATTGACTTCAGGCTTGAATAACTCAGAAAACAGCTTGGGACCCTCCTATTTTCTCAGCTTTGTTGGAAAGTGTATGCTATTATGGTCTTATGGCAAAAACCTGATGAAAATCTAGCTACTTTTACACCAAGGTATTGACCCACCTTAATGGTATATCCACCTGGTATATCAAATGTCATCTGTGAAGGAGCTTGCTGACATATCCCCTTAGCCCCTTCAATAGGGCCGCATGATGCTCTTATACATCATGCTCCTTCTCATCCAAGCACCATGTTGACCCTAATAGCCTGATACACTCCCGATGGGTCCACATGATGCACAAATGCAGCCGTGATGGGTATAGATTAGCAGCATGCATGCATTACAAATACAATGTACATATCAATTAAATTATTATATTATAATGATAACTCTTACAGGGTTCATAGTTAAACCTTAATAGTAATAGCCACACAGTGCATAAACATACAATGCCCTTTTTGTCATGATTCATGAATGGAGCACTGGAAACTGCTTCGCCAATGCTGGAATCAAGCATCATGCCAATCCTAAAGAGCATGATGCACGGATTCACTCGGCGAGAAACCTGCATTGGTTGACATCTTGACGACAAAATAATGTCCATAAAGGCAGTGGCGGATCCAGGATTGTCCAGAGGCGGGGGGGGGGGGGCGAACCTGGCGAACCTGGAGTGACTGTTTGTTTCTGTGAGCGAAGCACAATGGCCATATTAGGGGGCTTTGGGGGCATGGCCCCAAGAAAATGTTGATGGTCTGGATGCGAAAGACTCAGCCCCCTTCCCCCTCCCCAAGGTCATGATGTCTTATACAATATTGTAAATCAATCTCTCTCCCTTTCCCCTCTTTTCTTCTCTTTTCTTTTCTCTTCTTCCTTTTTTTTGGAGGGGGGGGGGGCAAGGCCCGTCGGGCCACCTTCCTGGATCCGCCAATGTAATGGGTTGTGTAGCTCCTTGGCATGTCACCTTAACCAGGAGCAGGAAGAGTTTATTCACACCTCACGTATCTGTCTCACTAATCACTCCACCCTAAGTTCAACACCCTTCAACACCCACTCGTCGCACGGAGGCGTTCACATAAACACCCTACAACAATGATCATCATGAGATCAGCGGCACTGGGAGGTACCACACAATGTACATCAGCTCTATTCTTATCCGGAGCTGACTCAACAACTCATCAGAATCAAAATCAACCACTGTAGTGCCCCTTTTAACCATTTAAGGACGGCATGTTGCTAAAAGGTGCCATTTGTTGGCATGATGCACCGATGTGGCCCTGGCAAGTAACTTACTGGGCTGCTTTTGTGTATCATGCCAATCATAGGGTTGTCACGATGCGTGAATGCCAGGGCTGCATTCACGCATCGTGACAACAAAAGGGCATGACACATGAATGCATTTTGCCGTCCTAAAGTGTCAAGAGCCTTGGAGCCTGTAGATTTCAAGGGAATGTTACCCTGGAGATATTCGCCTATATGCGGCATTCTAGTGTTTAGGTAACGCTTATTTCAAAATTGGTGCTTATTCTAAGACCCCGCGCTTCAACGAGTCATTACAGTTTGAATACATATAATGCATTATTGCATTATGCCCTTAGTCATCATGATGCATGAATGCAGGCCTGGCGAGTAACTTGCCAGTGCTGCATTATTGCATCACGCCGACCTTATGGAGTTGAGACACTCCGAAGGGTTTTGCATGATGCACCGATGCAGTACCCATGAGTTACTTGCCAGGCTGCATTGATGCATCACAACGACAAATGTCAACTTTTAGCAACATCTGTCCTTAAAGGGTTAAGGTGCGGGACAGGAGCAGATTGGGGGGGGGACGTTGTAGATGTAGATGTGAATTGGTACCTTGTTCATCTATCATCATATTGCACCCATGCGTCACTGGTAACGTAACTCGCCAATGGTACATGAATGCATCATTACTCAGACCTGCAGACTTTTGGGCGAGCAACCTGGAATATTTTTTGCTCCCCCGCTGGAAAAGAGTCCACATTTCTTCTGAGTTTCTTCAATTAAGTTGAGTTTGATGATTTGAGTTGAGTTTCATAAGGTAGATCTAGAGTATGGTACAATACACCTGATAAATTCCTCCTACCCAGGTCAACTAACACTACATTGTTGATAACTTTATTTACTGAATACCACAAATTTACTCATTCGCCAGTAATTTTGTATTGATGAAATATCATGGGAAATTTCTAATTTGGAATATATATCTTGTTGCCATTTTTAACAAAAATACCTTAAAAACACCGGATGTTTTTGTTTCCATGATTTATAGTATGAAATAGCATGCCCTGTATCCAAGGACGTGAAGGTAGGACATTCACTATGCAAATCAAGGAAGCATCATCCCCCACCTTCACTTACTGATATCTTCATATCATATTGTCTGTCTATAAAAATTTGGGATTTTCATCATTTTTCAATGAAAATTCACATTTTTGGGTAACTATGCAACTTTGAACAGCTGTGTAGACCTTAATAATTGGAATATCAATATAAGAAAGAAAAGGGTTCTCCAAAATGACTCTGTTATCAATCCCAAATCATTGCATTCATCAAATTTATTTCATTTCTATCCTATAATGCTATTCTAGGCAAAGGAAGCTGAAAAGGAACGTTTTTGTTCCATTTACACTCCATGGTTATAAAAACCTTATAAAACGGAAATAATTTGATAGAGGCATTAAATACGGTCAAGCTGAAATGCAATACACATATCTTAAATACATTTAAGCCCAAATAATACATGATCATGTACACACCCTTATTAGGGTGGGGTGTGTCCTTAATCAGTATATAGGTGAATTATCTAACTGATTAGTGAACAAAGCACCTTCTTAGTAACGAACCCTAATTGATTAGTCATGTACTCAAAGCTACAACTTTATCTAATCATTGTTGCCAGAAGAGTTATAGAATAGCAGTGATGATAGTACAATGACCGTACTTAACAGTGTATTCCAGGGAACCAGACCCTCTAAAGACATAGCTTTCATAGATCAGATATAACAATTTTGGACACACCTTAGCAACAATATAAACACCTACTTGGATTGGCTCTAGGTTGATCACATGGCACATTGTGAGTGGTGGAGGTGAATCTCTCCCTGGTTCTGTATCACATTCGGTCAAGCAAGGGTCCACCCCACACCTCATCTGCCAGTCCACCTGGACTAGCACAGCATGATTCCTCTGAATTAGTTTATTTTGTAATCCTGCCTTAGAATTTTCCGTAGGTGGATTACTCATTAGTTGACTCATACAGGCTCTTCCACCTGTCGCTAAAGTGCTGTGCAGTACCCCTTACACTAAAAGGTAAGTCTGACTCCATCATGAAAACTTGTCCTCTACATACATACATACATACATACATACATACATGCACTGAAAGGGTTAGTCAGTACTGACTATCCTAGGTTTGTCATAGGTGTGTTAGTCACAATGACAAAGTCATATTCAGAAATGACTGAGGGGTTAGTGAGTAGTAGTAGAGAGGCAGAATTTCAAAAGAGGCCCAGAAATCACTTTTGGTGGTTACGGAATGTTAGAAGCTGGCATCCAGGCTAACTATACTGATTAAGTTTTGGGTGGATTCCACACTCAAAAATCATTTTTCTTGGAAATAGGGCCCGCTAAAGGTAGCTATTACCTAAATTCACTATTTCTGTTATGGCTTTGCAAGTAATAGTGCTAGGCATTCATATAAAATGGCTAAACCCACATTGTCAGGGTCTATAGCATCACAATGAAGTCACCACAGCTGGTCTCCAATGTACATGTTACCTTATAGAGGCCTGACAGAGGTAGCCAATACCAGTATCTACCATCTCTGCCATTGCTTCGTAAATAGGGGAGATAGACATTCATTTAAAGTGTCTACACCCACATTTTCAGGGTCTAGTATCACAATGAAGTCATTGCAGCTCCTCTCCCAATGCATATTTTACCTTATAGAGGCCAACTAGAGGTAGCCGTTACCAGAAATTCACTATTTTTTAGCTATTGCTTTGCAAATACGGGAGATACCGACATATTCAGGGTCTAGTATCACAATGCAGTCATTGCAGCTTCTCTCCAATGCATATTTTACCCATTAGAGGCCTCACAGAGGTAGCCATTACCAGAAGTTCACTTTACTTTGCTATTGCTTTGCAAATACGGGAGATACACATTCATTTAAAGTGTCTACACTCATATTTTCAGGGTCTAGTATCCCAATGAATTAATTGCTGCTCCTCTCCAATGCATATTTTTCCAATAAGAGGAGGTAGCCATCGGCAAAATTCACCATTTTTGCTATTGTTTTGCAAAATATGGGTACTTCATTTGAATCCATATTGCCTCGGTCTAGAGACACAATGGTTGCATTATAGATTTTATAAGATGCATTCTTATTTCATCTTAAAACCCTGCCTATAAAAGCAAATTTATTTGATGGTTTTCTTCCCCATAATAGCTAAATCTTTCTCCCAAATTTGGGATTTTGCTTCTGAGTAGGGTTTTGAAGTCTAACATCAAATTCACAAATAAGGGCAACCATGCAAAACTCATTTCTCACTTTAAAGAGTGTTTCCATGCATTTTCCCCCAACTCAGAGGTCAAATTAAATAGCTCAAAGACTAACATTCATTCCCTCTATTTTAAATGGAATTATCCTATTTATCCACAATAGAGATACTTCTGAAACATCATATAATAAGTAATGTATATTACTTTTATGAACAGCAATGCCTTGAAGACTACTAGTAGATTATGAGTTTGATAGGGAGTGGGACAGAGATCCAAATGTATAGAGGACAGTACATCACTATTTTCGAACCTAATACTCGAATTGGCTAAGAGCTAAATACCTGGGCAACAAAGGTATTCTGTTCACTATATTCACTGATCTGCAAATCAGGTGCTACATAAATATAATCATCTTAATTCTGAATATTTATAATTGTGATAACATACATTACGTTAGACAGGTTTGGTCTGGGTTATAAGTCCCACTCTGTTAGGCTTCAATCTTTCTCTCCTCATGTCAAGATAGTGGCCACCTTAATGATGGTACAATTCAATGTAAATGGGTGATGAATGTAGAGCTTAAACCCAGACTTATCCTTATCTCTTTAAAGCCGTGTAAACAAAAAGTACAGCAGGACATTTGTATAATGTTTTCTGATGCATAGTGTCCTATTCTATACTTATTTACGTACAGTAAACCCTTGATAAATCTGTCTTTGGTAAATGAGTTGTCTCACGTATCAGTCCTAAATTGATGGCAATAGTATTGATCATATCCATTCTGTCCCTTTTCCCAGTACATGCCTCACCTGTAGATCTATGGGCCTAACATTTATAGGCTCTCAGATATATCTTAGGAAAAGATTGCATATTCTTTTTTACAGGTGATTCTACTCTGTCTGTAGAGTAGATCTACCTATAATAGCATTGTGTGAGAAATAGTGTAGATGCAGAGATATTGGTGAAAATAGCTCTTTGCTAGACCTAGAATAGGTAAGAGATGCATGGGATAAGAATTGTATCCCTAGGTCCTTCAAATATGGATAGGGGCACTTCACCCTTATTTGCAATGCTATGGCAGGAATGGTGAATTTCGCTAATGGCTACCTCCATTAGGCCTCTGGTGGGTAAAGTATGCATTGGAGAGAATCTGTGATGGCTTCATTATGTTGCTAGACCCTGGGAATGTGGGTGTAGACACGTCAAATGAATGGCCATCCCCAGTAAACACCCTACGTAGTTCCAACGTAGCTCAGAGGTTTCTCTAGGTAGATGTCCAACCAAAAGGTTTGAGATTGGTAATTTTGGAAGGTTTGTAGACGTCAAAACGTTAAGGTTTATTTACGTTCAACAGATGTAGACGTCTGATTTACGTTGATCTTCCTCATTCAGACGTAAAAATTCTACATAGATCTACGTTAAAAGACGTAACTTTTCAACTTCAATTGGGTAGATGACTTTTCTGTGTCACACTAGGTGGCAGCACTATCAATTATGGAGAGAATATTACAGCTCCTTAACAAGTCTACCACATTCAAGCAGTAAATTCTCATTAATTGTGAATTCAATATCATGCAAATAAACCGCATTCAATAGAATATTTATATATAAAGGACAGGTGATTAAAGTATTGTGCATGAATAGATGCTTTGAGACACTTTACTGTGAGGACACCACATTGGTGGTAATGGAAGAAATACAAAGCCTCTCTGCAGCCAAAACTATTCAACAGATCTATACTGTCAGGCTGTTCAATTGAATTACTACAAGAATGAGATGAGATTGAAAATTATAGTAGTTACTTTGTATGAATATTGTTTGTAAATGCAAGTTTGTCTGCAATATATTACAAGTCTTTGTCTGAGTCCCAGTATGTAGAATTATATGTAATGTGTTAAACATAGATTTACGTCTTCAGGAGCTACGTAAATCAGACCTGCAGGTTTGAGATTGGTAAATAAACCTTAACATTTTGACGTTGATAAACCTACTGAAATTACGTAGTTCAGACCAAAATTCAATGTAGATTTACGTCTGACCAACGTCGTTGTGTTTACTGGGTCTCCCATATTTGTAAAGCAATGGCAAAAATGGTGAATTTCAGTAATGGCTACCTCCATCAGGCCTCTATAAGGTAACATATACATTGGAGACTGGCTGTGATGACTTCATTGTGAGGCTAGGCCCTGACAATGTGGGTTTAGCCACTTTGAATGAATGTCTAGCACTATTACTTGCAAAGCTAGAGCAGAAATAGTGAATTTCGGTAATGGCTACCTTTATCGGGCCCTATTTCTGAGAAAAACCATTTTTGAGCGTGGCATCCACCCCAAACTTATTCATTATCTATAGGTCAAACTTCAAAGTTAGCCTGGATGCCACCCTCTAACATTCCATAACCACCAGGGCTAAAATCTCAAGATTCTGCCTCTCTACTATAGTGGCTAACTCAGGTTCATCATTGGTGTGTATCTTAGTTGTTGTATTTGTATACCACTAGTTGGTGCCACCTGTAAGATATTATGATGACCACTGAGTGGCTCCCCCTAGAAATTAAAAGACTAAGGTGGGTTGGTCAGTACTGACCAACCTGACAATATTAACTTACCTAGATTGGTCGTATAGGGAGCCAAGAAATGACTAATTAGGTAAGGTACTAGTGACTGAGAGATTGGTCATATAGGGAGCCTAGGAATATCAGTGTACATAAAGTAATCTAAATGGCTACCCAGCTGTATGAGGTTAGCCTTTGTTAGGCTAGACAGGTGTACATCATGTGCTGGGAGATGTCTTATGTACCATATTACAACAATGCAGCATGCACATCATTCTGAATATGAGATATGGACATCATTTTAAATACACTAGTGTTTTATACACTAGTGTCTCTGTCTACCTGTCTTGCATTTTCCCCATTCTCTCCAACAGAAGGGGTCCGATTTCCCCCCTCTCAAGGGATCAGTATTTGATGCCCCCCCCCCCCCCCCCAAATCCATTAACTCCCGCAGTTGTTAAAAAATTACCAGTCCCAAGCTGATTTACATAGGCCTACCTGTATATATCTGACAACAACAAAAGATTAGAAACGAGGAAATATTTTCAATACTTGATAAATGATAATTTTAATACTTGATAAAACAAGGAAAATGTATCATTGTGTAAGTTAAAACAGTTTCCTTTCCCTTGTATGTGCTTTGGCATAACAGTTTTCTTTTATCATCTTATAGCATCAGCATGAACATCTCAAGCAATCTGACAGATATTCAACAGAATGGACCTTCCTTGACAAAAGATGCAATTTCCATTATGTTCACCACATTGCTCTGCTTTGACAGAGTTCTGGCGTTGATTACCAATGGATGCACAATTGTGATCATATACATGCACAGATATGATATGCTGGAGATCTCCAGTAATATCTTTATTGGTAGTCTCACACTTGGAGATCTGTTAGGTGTAATACCTTTACCATTCGGCATGGCCTCGAAGTATCTGTCCCATACATGGGGCTGGACCATCAACTGTTTTCTAGCACTGTGCTTAGTGCTTATCTCTACAATGATCAACACAGTTTCCCTGTGCGTTATTGCTGTAGACCGTCTGATCTTCATTGTCTACCCTCTGCAGTACCACACCAAGATGCCGGTCCGCAGAGCCTTTAACATCTGCTGTAGTATCTGGGTCTCCTGCAGTCTTTACATCCTGGTTGCAGTCAGCCTTGGCTACAAAGATGCGTATGACATGGGCTCCATCGCTCGTCCATGTCACCCTAGTTTCTCCCTCCAAGGCATCTCGACACAACTAGTCTACTACCCCATCCTCATCTTTGTGCCAGTCACCGTTGGATGCTACATCAAAGTGGGCCTGGTTGCTCTGCAGCAGAGGAACATGCTTGCTTCAGAGGGGGGACCACAGGCACAGCCAATGCAGGGAGACTTTAGGATCACCAAGGTCATGTTCAATGTCATTTCTGTTTATCTTCTCTGCACTCTGGTTGTTGTGGTTACCCCAATTTTTCTGCAGTATGTGAATCTGGGGAAACAAGACCGTGAAATAGTCTTCAGAATAACTAACTTCATATGGCGGGTAAATACATGGCTGAACCCTATGATATATGCTTGGAAGAGTGAGAAGTTTAGGAAATATGTGAGAGAGATCTTTAACAGGAATGAGGCACCCATTGTACATTCCCACATCACAGGTTTCTATATTTAGGCCTTAAAAATTGATACCAATAGTCCTTATTGGGGCTGGAGCAAGAAGCCAGTGACATCAGGGTGGGAAGGCTCCATACTCCATACTCCCCCTGTGGGTCATTACCCACACTTATGTATTAGTCCTTCAACCAGCACAAAGGCCGACAAACCAAAGATCCGACACATCACAAAGTACCCTTGCAACCGTCCTCTACTGTGCAGATACTGTCCAAAACTCAACAAAACAGACTGCATCAAATCCACCACTACCGGTAGAAAGTTCAGGACCTTGATGTCAGTTAACTGCCAAACTGCCAACGTGATATACGCACTGACATGTAAGCACTGTGGTATGCAATATGTTGGCCAAACCCTAAAACGCATCTTAGACCGGACTTATCGTCACGGTTGGGACATTGAGAATTACCAAGACACTACAGTTACTAGACACTTCAATTCCTGTCCCCCTCCCCCCGTGAGACCCTCAAGATGGGCAGGCTTCGATGTAACAATTCTTAGTTTCATAAAAAGCCCCCCCCCCCCAAGACCCTAGCAGGAATCCTGGAACTAAATGTGGAGGAGAAAAGGTGGATGCATCGCCTCTCAAGCATCACACCAAATGGCTTAAACCTACCAGATTAATCTAGAGGCGACTGAATGGGCCACTATAATCCGTCACTCACAAGATAGAAGAGCACGGCCTTTCCCAGTCCCCTACGGAATTACATGACCTTTAGGGAACGTTCACAAATGACGTCACCTGCTAGGGGGTGGGTGGGTCTTTGTGTTTGGTGACAAAAAGTGACATGGGGGTGGGGGGGTGTCAAGGTCTGTGTGACATCACCTTTTCAAGTCCAGACATATTTATGAATAAAAATGACAGTATAGAGCATAGATAGAAATTAAATGAAAATGACTAATTAGGCTGAGGGAATTTCACTGATAGTATGCCTATTATAACTGATATTTAATGTAACAGTATCTCTGCTATCTAGCTGGAATGCTAACTAATTGGCCATTATCACATGGTATAGAAAGTGATTTAGATTAGTACCGGTCCTCAATATTATATATCAGTGAGGGGAATTTAGAGGTTATTCAGGAATGAATGATTACCTTAAATTTTCATGTAGAGGCCACAGCTAATAGTCAAATCGTCAGTGTGACTTATGGGATCGACCATGACCATTTCAAGGGGCAGTTAATAAGCAATTTTTTTGTTGTACAGTACAGAATTTGCCCAATTCATACCCCCTTTGAGGTTTATACAATTTTCCTAAAGTCTAGGTGCAGCGAGTAAGGCCAATACCGAGAATTTATGGTAGATTCCCCATGGTAGATTTATACTGTACAGTCATATATATGAGTGCCCTGGCCATTGGCGGATACAGGATTTGAAACAGGAGGGGGTGCAGCCCCTTATCTTGGTAAAAGGAGGGGGCGCACATATTATTTTTGCCTAAATTGTGATCTAAAAATGACAAATAAACCCTTAACTAGAGGCAAAAAAGGAGGGGGCACACGGGGCGTGCGCCCCCGTCTAAATCCGCCACTGCTGGCATTTATTGATCTGGAGGCATGATTACCACAGGCACTTATACAAGACTGGTGCTTATTAAAAACCTGGTGCTTATATCTCCCAGCCTTATATCTGTCAGGCATTAATTATGATCTTTGTGAGACTGTCCATTTAGAGGATTTGCTAGCGGAGGGAAGGTGAGGGAGGGGGGGTCTTCAAAATTAGTGACGTCTTTCTTAGGGGGGTTAATGCTGGTAGGTGACAAAAGGTGACAAGGGGGTGGGGGGGTCTTGAAAATGGCCCAAAAAAAGGTGACGTCATTTGTGAATGTTCCCTTATGTCATGCGGACATAGTCCTACCAATAGAGCCCTTTATCAAATTAATAATTCTAAATTGACACCTTACTGTCTATCTAGTCTCATACACCATAAATTATATGAGACCTAGTCAACCGACAAACTAAACCTGCCATTGACCTTATTAACTCATTGTACCATGTTTTTAGTCTCCCTTTCTTTTTCATTGACACTAGGAACCCTGAGTACTGCCTAAACTAATTTGGTGCATTAATGCACAGGCAGTGAAATAATTAATTTCAAACTGTCCACCACCTAGGCCCTACTGACACTGCACTCTAAGTCCATATTCATGCTAACAATAAATTGACTGAGGACAGTAACCCCTGGTTCCCATTTATTATAAACCTATTCTAGAAATTAGATAAGGTAGCTTATACAAACTCTATTTATTTCTAAAAGCTCACACCTGATGAGACATTTAAGTTGGAACCACTCACCAGTACCCACACACCCCTAAGCATTTAGTTATGTGCAAGAACTAGCTAGCTGCATTCAGCACCAGCTACATATGTCAATCCCTGACCAACCCTGCCTCCCTGTCTAGATATCTGTTAGGAGATATCATCAAACAATGGCTGTACAAAGACTCTGATGTGAGAGTGAGCCCTTGTTGACACAGGAAGTGAGGTCATAGTCTAAATTCCCTGCTCTCTGATTGGCCAGAGCCCAGGGTAACCATGGTACTAGATACAGCAGCAGGCCTTGTCAAGGCCAGTCGGTGGTAGTGGTTCATTGGGACAAGAAGTAATTTTCCCGTTCCCTCTTGTATTAGTCCCTCATATATATATAGTGGGCGTGGCCGGCCGCGGCGGGAGGTTCCTGCCCAGGCCGAGAAGGTGGCGTCCCGGTCGCACTTGCTGGTTCCCGCTGACGTCACCACTCCATCTGTTGTTACGTCACTTTAAAAGGGCACTCCGGGCAGAGATTCAAACAGTTGTTGATTCCCATCCATACGAGCAGGAACCTGCCACACTATTTTTAAAGATTTTTGATTGGAGTTTGGGGGGTGGTTGCTAAGATGAATTGAATTGAATTATATTTATTGGCTGAAAAATCTACATACAATACATTGAGTTTTTCATTTAGCAGCCAAGTCACCTCCTGCAAAAGAAGGATCGGATAGAAAAGAGTTCATGTCATATCTAGAGTTATTCACAAGTTCTTTGTCATAGAGATTAAACGAGTTTCAGCCTTTGGTACTACTACACTATAAGGCACTTAGGAATTTCCGATTGTCCTTCAGTTTCTGAGTCTCTAGGGGCAGTCTGTTCCAGTCCTCCATACGGAGGGGGGTGGTTGGTATTTTTGTCCATCTTCAATTGTATGGGAGTGTTTATTGGGATGGGGTTATTGATGCGGTGATTGTTGTATTTATTCTAATAATTGCTGTGATTGCTGTATTTATTCTAATATTGTTGTATGATATTGTGTATTTATTGTTGTGATATAGCTGCTGTGTCTGTTTAGACCTGTGTTAGGCGCTAATTGATTAATGTTTTTGCGATATGGGAGCCTTGATTGTCCCCTATTTATACTTGTGGTATTATTCATTGGTATTATATGTCACTTAAAAAAGTTGAGTGTGACGGTATTTGAAACTGTGATATTTTCTCAGTTTTTGAATAAACTATAGGCTGCTATTTGGGTACTGTAGATTTCCACCACACCCACTGGCTTGTCTTCAGACTTGTATTACCTAATGATATAAATACCAGTATTATAATCATATTTCTTCTCGGTAGTTTCCATGGTTACTTAACTATATCTTGTTACTAGGCTGGATGCAAAGTACTTAATACACAAGCCTCTAAGTATTATCTTACCCCCTTGGAACTACCTTGATAGTTTGTATACCTTGAACCAACACTATCAACTATATATATATATTATATATATATATATATATATATATATATATATATATATATATATATATTTGTGTGTGTGTGTGTGTGTGCGTGTGCGTGTGTGTGTAGTATACTGGGTACCTGTATGGTAGTATAAAGAATCCCTGGTCATGCTCCATTTCACCTACCACTCCCACCTATCCTACACCACTGGAACTACTACTGTTGTATTGGTTGTGTTGGATTTATATATTTTATGTTGGATTTATATATTCTATATTTTGACAGTATGTATATGGTATATATATATCTAAATTACAGGGATTATGAGAACTTGGTAGATGTAATTGTAAAATAAACATACATGTGAAACCCTAGCATTCATTGATGCCACTGAATCGCTGTAATTTTACTGGAGCGTCCCAACTCTATGCTCCAGGTTCAATTCTTGTGATAATCAATTTACAGCTGGCTATAAATAGGTTTTTCGATATTTTAACAACAAAACTAATTTTCGAATTTGGTTTACAAAAGGTGACATTTATTATGGTGCATGAACCTATAGTTTTGACCATTAGATGATTGGGATGTGTTTGAGTAGCTGTACATCAATATGCAATAGTGTCATACAAATGCCACCTCAGGCCTCGTGACTTTACAAATTCAGGCATGGGGAAATGTTTGTAATTTAACAGGATATGCTTAAAAGTGACGTTTGTAGAGGAACTAACATGTATATACATCTCGGTCATCATTGCCCATTCAGGTTGTGCCCTATTGCTGGCATACAACATGTAATAATGTTCCCAGAAGCATTGATTGATTGATTGAATGTTAATGCTTTTAGTCTAAGGATATATTATAATTGCCTAAAGCTAAGTTTGCCTATAGGCATTTGTTACCACTTATTCCTTCATAGTACATGTGTACAGCTTTGTGAACTTCAGTCATACATCATTCTCTATATAACCAAATGAGAATCCCTATGCCCTAGTCACTGCTGCCACCTGGTGAGCACATGCTGAGGCAACCATTATGTTACTTCTCAGGCCGTCTCCCTTAGGCCACTCAAAAAAAAATTGTTTCTCATAAAAATCGTGATTTGGGGAAAACTTTTTCTTTCCCTTTTTACATTTTTGTTAAAATTGGACAAATATTGGCAAATTTGGTATCAAATTGAGGCCGCATGGCACATGGGGCTATAATTGATCAACACAAACACACACACGTGCGCCTACCTGCCACCCCCAGGTGAGGTTAGGTGCCCCAAACATCATTTGCATAATTATATGTACCCCTTGCATAATAATGGACTGGCCCATTATGTGGCAGTCCCTCAACTCACCTAACTCGGCCATTCTTCCAGCCGCCCCGTCAGATACAGGTACAATTACTTTGGTTTTTTTGTCTGTCACCCATGTGTTAGAGTGCTGAAGCCTGAATGAAGGTAGGGTGAATCACTCTCTCACACTGGGTACATTACAGGCACAGTTCCAACGATAGTAGTGTACCACTCTGTGTGTCTGACATGTCCGGCAAGCCGAGAGGGAGGAATGCAGGCGGCCGGCCGTCACGTGCTGGACGTGGCCGTGCCACCCCAATCGTCAATGAGCTGCCACCGCCACCAGGCAGCGCCGGCGACCAACAAGCAGACCAGCCACCCACCAAGAAGGTCTGTAAAGGTATGAGTAAGAAGGAGAAGGAGGAAGACAGGTTGTGGAAACAGAACGCGGACAATAACATGAAATTAATCATGCAGAGCCTCAACATTGACCCTGAGGCGAAGCAAGCCCCCGTTCTGTTCACACCTGTCAACCTCTCTAATCCTGACGCAGCCGCCGGCGCTCCCCCAGTCACCGCCAGCAAACCCCCTCCTGTAGTGCACGTACCTCACCACATACCCCAGGTTCTCCCAGTTCACCACCCGGTCATGCAGACCGGCCCTGCGGCCGCCCTGGGCGCCCCACGTGACGAAGTCCCCACCATGTTGGTGCAGGACTCCCACAACGTGGGCGCTCAACTGGCTCAACTGGTGGCTACCGCTGCAAAAGCCATCAACCAAGGTAAATCTGAGGTGAATTATGCACATACATATGTCAGGAAGGGGCCTAAGAGGGAACGAGCTGGGCCTTTTGTGACCACCCACCTGTGACTGATTGCCCCCTAGTAGTAACGGCGGACTGCATAGAACAACTAGAACACTATGAAAGGGTCCGATCATATGCACTTCCCAACTACTTGGGGGCCCACATACCTCTTCCCACTAAGTTCAACCACCAGCTTTGGGAAGAAGAGCTCGCTGGTTACCATGACAAAGACGTGTGTGTCTACCTTAATATGGATGGCCTAGTTCATATACCCGTCCCAAATTCCCCACCACCTCCACCAGGAACCACCCAGAGCCCGCTGAGTACTCAGCCCACATTGGGGAATTCATAGACAAAGAATTAAAACTTGGCACACTCCTCGGTCCCTTTAGTCAGGACCCCATGACCCCTTACACCAAGATCAGCCCCCTGATGACCCGCCCCAAACGTGACTCAATAACCAGGCGATTGATAGTTGACCTCTCCCACCCTAGAGACGCTAGCGTCAATGCAGGCATCATTAAAAATGCCTGCCAGGGTGTGTCATGCAAATACACTCTCCCTTCAGTGACGTCACTACTCAATCTCATCCAAAAGGCGGGCAGGGGGGCGCTTATTGTGGACTCCATGTGGACAGCATAGACCTACCCCTATCAGGCATCAAATTTGGCGGGTCTATCTACCTAGATGCCTCAGCCAGTTTTGGGTGTAGATCGAGTTCCTCCCACATGCAGCGTGTATCTAATGCCCTCCAGTACATGATGAAAAACCGCGGTCATACAATGCTCTCGTACATTGATGACTACGCTGGCGTCTCTGGTAATCTAAAAGACGCTGAGCAAGCATTATCATGCCTTGAGGATCTCACAGCCCGCCTCGGCATTGACCTAGCACCCCACAAAACAATACGCCCGACTACACGCCTCCAGTGGCTGGGCTACATCATAGACACTAACCTCATGCAACTAAGTATGCCTGACTCAAGGATGCGAGAGGTCCTAGCAGAAATTGACACCTGGTATCAGAAAAATGTAGCTACCAAACGTGAGATACAGCAACTCACGGGTCAGCTATTCTTTGTGGCTAATTGCCTCGCCCCTGCGCGACGTTTTTTGGCCCGCATATTAGCCACGCTACGCGCCTCCAACCACACTGGGTTCGCCGCCATAGGTGAGGAATTTAAAAAGGACCTCAGGTGGTTCACCCTCTACGGCACTAGGTCAAATGGAATTGTGTTTGTCCCCAAGGGACCTAGGCCTAAGTGGGAAATTGAGGGGGACTCGTGCATGGAAGGGGGCGGTAGAGTACCCCCCCCCACGTCAAAGATGGCCTCTACATACACCAGTTAGAGGCCATCAATATTGTACTGGCAGTCGAGAATCTCATGCCCCCCGAACCAGCTGGGATGAGAATCCACATACGCTATGACAACTCCGCCACAGTAGAGTCTATCACAAATGGCAGAACCTTAGACCTCTGGCTGGCGCGCTGCGCCAGAGAGCTATGGCTGCTGAGTGCCATACATGACGTTCAGATCACAATAACTCACACACCTGGTAAGAGGATGATCCTCTCCGACGCCCTATCTAGGGCGTGTCTCAGCCATGAACAGAATGCTATTGCTGACAATATGGCCCGGGAAATGGGCCTGACCTTTGTGAACCCTGACCTCCACAAAGACCTGTTTGATAACAACCTATAAACTGTACTTCCAGATCCCGGCGTGGCACTACTACACCACCAAATGCTCCAGACGCTGAGCGCGGCCGTGTCTGAGGCCACTGCATGTAACAGGGACAGGTACACCTCCATGTATACTGGGTTCTGCGCCGAGTATACCATCCCTGTGTATGCCCCTACAGCATACCACCTGTGTTTATATCTACAAGTGCTATTTAACAGGTTCTCCTCCGTTGGTACTATGAAAAACTACCTGAGCGGTGCCAAGATATACATAGACACTCAGTTTGGTGATACCTCTGCATTTGCATCAAGGGCAGTGCATGAAATGAAGAAAGGCATGGAACGCATGTCTCTCCATGTGGTGTCCCAGGCACCCCCCTTATTCCCTGATGAACTGAGGCTGGTAGCGGCATACTGTGACACCCTTGGGATCCCTGGGTGTGTTTATAAGTCAGCCCTACTGTTAATGTATTTCACATTCCTACACCAATCTAATGTTGTCACCACCGTCATGATGAGTGGTCCTCCCATACTATGATCCGGGAGGACGTGCGCCCTGCACCTGAAGGGATACATGTATGTGTCCGCTCCACAAAAACCATTAAGCAGCAGCGGGACCAAATAACCATACCTTGTTAATGTGGGGAAAACCAAGTATATGGTATTTAGACATAAACAGGTGTAACGGGTTGACTATAAGTCTAACTGTTATCGTTGTATATCTATTGTATGTTGTATGATGTAAGACAACACGGTTCTATTGTGTTTAATAACTGTTTTATTCATCTAACTAGTGTCGTCGGTTCGTTACATACACCGACTCCTCTAGTCCGGTTATATACGGTAGTGTACCGGTACCACCTTCGGTTACCGTCGGTAGTTGTTGTATAATCGTTTTACATAACTAAACCTAACAGGTGGCGCTGCTAGTACGGTCACGTGTCTACGCAGCGCTGTATATAAGGTGGCTACTTTCCTATTGGAAGTCAGTCAGGTTTGGGACTGTCGTGACATGACCACCCTGTGCTCACGGGCTTAACTCTATGCTATAGGGTTGCCTACTGTATTATATATCTGTTACTGATCTTGTATAGCTGATGGTTATACCTGTACTATAATACACCAAGAGTTTCCTATAATAAAGTCGCCGTATATTACAGTCTAATTTACCTTGTCTGGTTTTTGTACTCAAGTGTTACATACGTAGTAAGAGACCAACTACATTGGTGCCGTGACCACTTGATCGAACCGACCATTGATAAGGTATTAAATAGGCTTATAGTATATGGATTACCTATACGATTTTGTCAGCTCGTTCAGCGGCAGGACTAAAACCCCTGCTGAGGAACGTGAGGAGGCCGTACAAAATGTACGGTTCTTCACAGGCAAAACGAATAGGGGGGAGAGCCGGGCAGCCTTGGAGGTGCCCGGTGACGACCTCTCCCAAGGAGCAATAGGCGATCCTATTGTGGAGGCTTTTGCCGTAGGTGAGGACGGAGAGCAATCCCCAGTCCCGGGACCCTTTGACATCAGCCCCAGGAGATCGTTGGACTCCCTTTCCACGAATCTTTTCTGTCCTGAGGGTCAGAAAATACCGAGTAGAGAGGCTAAAACTCTCGGCCCTGCTCCCGTCGGTTCCACACCGACGGTAGCGGATCCTTCATTGGATCCAGACACTTCGGTTTTCACTGATGGTGCCACTCCTACACCCGAAGGTAAGGGGAGTGGAGGGCTGTCAAAGAAGACTGATGTGGCAGCAAAAGCTCCTGGTACAGTGAACCTGCCAGCAGTAGATGAGCCATCCAGTTTACCGCTGGATGGGGACCTGCTGGCTGACATGCGTATCACCACCAGGAAAACTGAGTTGCATGAGCTCGCGGAAGCCCGGAAGGAACTTGCTTCCATCAACCAGGAGGTTGATGAGAAGAAAAGGTTCCTGCTGGAACTCCAAAACGAGATGGCTTCACATAAGGTGGAGGTTGACAAACTTTTGCACCAGAGGGTGTCTGGCGAATGTGAGGTTGCAAGCTTAAATACCTTGGGAAAGGATTTGAGAGCGCAGCTCCACTTAGCCAGGCAAGACCTCGCAAGCTTAAGGCAAGTTAATCAGGACCTGAAGACGAAGTCAAAGCAGGTACCACCACCTACCACAGTGGTACCTCCAGTCATACCCGTACCCAATGTGTACACGACAGTGACACCTTCAGGTGTCCCGCCGCTAGTACACACCACGGTAACAGGTATGACACCTCAGATGGGGGCTAGCTATATACAGACTCCAGTCTGTGGTGGCGCCTTTGGAGGTACGGCAACACCTCCAGGGTACACCCACCCATCTACTGGTTCAGCGATGTTGAACCAACAGCAGACCTTGGTCTCGGTTCCAGTACCGAAGCCCAGAGCTAGACAGGGCTTAACTCCTGTCCAGCGGGCTAAGTACGACCGGAACCCGGCAATTGAGAAGCTGGGGACAGACATCGTCCCGCCAGACATCGATGAACTGGATGAACGGTATGCTCCTTTCAACTTTGGGGAGATCAAACATCCAGATGCAGCCCGTCAAAAGGCCATCGATATTCCGCCTTTCACAGGGTCGCCACCCTGGAGAAAGTACAAAGTTCGGTTCAAGGCTATTGTGGAGAGCAATCGCTGGAACAACCAGCAAGCGCTGGTTGCTCTGAAGCAGGCACTCTGCAACGGGCCGGGTGAACCAGCCCTTTTGGCATTCGAGAGAGTGAAGATCAAGACATTGAGCTCACTTGAAGAAACGGCTGAATGGGCAATTGGGAAGATTGGTGAGCATGACCCAAGGACTCAATTGCTCAAACGTGTCCAACGCAAGGACGAGCATCTGAGATCCTACGGGTTTGCTGATATCTGAGTGATATCCGAGTGTTATCAGGGATGTAGACCTGACACCCCCACTGTAATCCAGGAGTTAACCTCCAGGTTTGTCAATGGAGTCAGGGACACCAATCTCCAGGCATATCTGCGGGAAAAATGGCAGCCGGACTTGTCTCTGGCTGACCTTTTTGACCATGCAGATGTGTATGACACCAAACAGGCTGTTTTTCCTAGTGGAGGAGTGTCGGCAGCTCCATCTGTAGCCCCAAAAGGAGCTCAGGTGGTAGAGGCCGCCACGAAACCATCGAAGAAAAAACAGCCCGCCTCTGAGTAGGTGGCGGCAGTAATGCCTGACAGGGACATGGAAAAGATGATTGAGGGTTTGTTGCGGAAGCACTTGGAAAAGAGCTCTGCGTCCACTTCTTATTCTGGATCTGGAAAGAGAAAGAAAAAGAAGAAAAAGGACACGAAACCTCAGCCATGTAGACGCTGTCAGAAGATGGGTCATTGGGCTAGCGAATGCAAAGCCCCTGCACCCGTCGCTGCTAAAACCGAAAAGGAGACGGAAAACTGAGTGGGGCCCATCCTCTTGGCAAGGATGGCGCCCCCACAGTTAGCCATGCCTGTAAGGGATTAGTAGACGGTGTTAACTCTTCCATGAACCAAGGCCGCGCAGAGGCAGAAGGGTCTGTACAACCTGTAAGCGTCTGGCAAGGCGGGGCTGGCAAAGACGAACGGAGTCCTGAGGATTCTGTAGTCGCTGGCTTAGAGGAGTCTTGGTTAGAATCAATTGCCCAGAGCAGTGTGATTCAAGACTCCCCGAGCGACCCATGTTGGGATTATCTCCTGACAAAAGGGGTTGCTATGGATGGAGGGGGAAGCCCGATGCTGACCTCTGAGTGTGTCCCTTTACGGGGACAGCGTTGGTACCTGAGTCTGGTTATTTCCGGGACGTGTGGTGAATTTTTGGTCGACACGGGTGCATCACACACCTTGGTCGATCGTAAATTCATGGCCCGTCTTTGCAACCAGCCTGAAGCTCCGCTACTGGGAGTAAAGGCTCGGACTGCTACGGGAGATAGTATGCAGACTTATGGCAGAACTGTAAAACCTATGTTGGTCGATGGCAAGACATACTGGATATGTCCAACCATCACCGACATCACTGATGATGGCATACTGGGGATGGACTTTGCTGCTCTTTACGGGGTAACAATGAACACCCCAACAGGCCGACTTCAGATTAAACATCCTTATAAACAATCTGTACAGTGCGTTTTAAGGAATGGTTCTTCTGTGGCGTCAGTGGCACAGGACACAAAGTTGGCAGCAGGACATATATCAGATGTCCTAGTCAGCTGCGTGGGAGTGCAAGCCAGACGGCCGGGAATGTTTGAACCAGAAGATCACACGCTCTCTGAGCTAGGTCTTGCTGGCTATCATACTTACCTGGCCAACGCTCGTTGGGGGGTGATACCAATTTGTAACTCGAGTAGTAGAGAAATCACTCTACGAAAAGGGACGCCTATTGGTAACACTACGCGAGCATATGGGGTAGACTCATTGACTACGGACTTTGTGGAAGTAGGTGTGGTAGCGGGAGACTCTTTCCACGAAGAGACTCTAGCTAAATCCAACCTACCGAAACATCTAAGGTCCTTGTTGTGTGAGTCACACCTCACAACCCTGGAGAGCGAAATGGTGGCACATGAGCTGTCGGAGTTATCTGACGCCTTTGCGCAACCAGGAGATCCTCTAGGGCGTACCAATACGGTACAACACCGGGTTGATACTGGGGACGCGCTTCCCAGTAGAATTCCCTACCGTCGGTTACCCATGGCTAAAAAAAGTGCTATGGAGGCTGAGGTAGAAAAGATGTTGGATGAAGATGTGATTCAACCTAGCGAGAGTCCATGGTCAAGTCCTGTGGTGATGGTCACCAAGAAGGATGGTTCCTGTCGATTTTGCATCGACTATAGGAAGTTGAACGGACTCACTAGGAAGAATGCATATCCTCTACCTCGGATAGATGAATGTGTGGAATCTCTGGGTGGGGCGAAATGGTTCTGTACACTAGATTTACAATCTGGTTATTGGCAGATCATCATGGACCCCCGGGACCGAGAAAAAACTGCATTTTCTACCCATATGGGACTATTTGAGTTCAACGTCATGCCATTTGGGCTATGCAATGCCCCGGCAACCTTTGAGGCAATGATGGAAACCATGTTACGGGGTTTACTTTGGAAAAAGTGCCTAGTATACTTGGACGACATCATCGTCTTCGGGGGTTCTGTGGAGGAAACTCTACAGAACCTCCAAGCTGTGCTGAAACGCATCTTATCATATGGTCTGAAATTGAAACCTTCAAAGTGCAAGCTTTTTAGGAAATCAGTTGAATACCTAGGTAGAATTGTTTCTGAACATGGCATCATGGCTGATCCTCATAAGATCGAAGTGGTACAGAACTGGCCTCGTCCGATGGACACGAAGGAGATACGCTCTTTCATCGGGTTTTGTTCATACTACAGAGATTTTATACCTGGATTCTCGAGAGTCGCAGCTCCCTTACAAGAGCTGATGATTGGAGAGAAGAAGGCTAAGGCTAAGATAGTCTGGTCTCCAGCCGCAGAACAGTCTTTCAGTGAGTTAAAGAGACTCTTCTTAGAAACACCTGTTTTGCACTACCCTGCACCTGTTGGTAAGTTCATCTTGGACACTGATGCTTCTAATACAAGCATTGGTGCTGCCTTGTCGCAGATCCAGGATGGGCGAGAAGTGCCGCTGGCATTTTCGTCCAACAGTTTAAGCAAAACACAACGTAACTACTGCACAACCAAGCGTGAACTCTTGGCAGTGGTGGTTTACACAAAGAAGTACAGACATTTCCTATATGGTGGGGATTATCTCGTACGGACGGATCATTCATCTCTGCAGTGGCTCCTTAACTTCAAGGACGCTGAGGGGATGATGGGTAGATGGTTGAACCACCTCTCTGAGTTTGGCATGACGAATGAGCATATCATACACAGGAGTGGAGTAGACCATGTGAATGCGGACAGCCTGTCCCGCTATCCTGTCCGGAACTGTCACCGTGTAGACTGCCGAGACCGTGGGTCTCACAATGCAGTGATTGCGTCTGTGGGTGCGAAAGTTCCCAACTGGATGTTGAATCACTTGAAGGATGAGCAGCTTGCGGATCCGGCTATTTCAAGGGTGTACTCCTTGAAGTTGTTGGGCCTGTCCAAGCCTGTTCGCCCCGCACTTTCGCTGGAATGTAAAGAAGTTAGACAACTGTTAGCGCAGTGGGATAATCTTTTTATACGGAACAGTGTATTGTGCCGCTGGAGGGTGCAACCTGGCAGGAAGAGAACAGCTAAGTCTGTAGTGCCTTTGTCACTCAGACTACAGTTGCTCAATTACTGTCATGGCCACCGAACTTCAGCACACTTTGGCAGACAACGAACTGAGGCAAAGATTAAGAGTAGATATTACTGGCCTGGTATGACTTTGGACATACGGCGTTGGGTGAAGCAATGTCCCCAGTGCTGTTTATCAAAGCCTGGACCTGGTATCGGTAAACTACCTCTAAGTCAAGAGCTATTCGGTGTTCGGTTTGCCCGGATTGCTGTTGATATCATTAGTGGTTTCAACACGACCCCCCGTGGGAATACCTGTATGATGGTGGTACAGGACTACTATACCAAGTATGTCCAAGTATATCCGTTGGTAAATCATACAGCTGTTACCTGCGCAGAAGCACTTTTCGAGAATTGGATTCTCACGTGGGGAGGTCCTTTAATGCTTCACTCCGACCAGGGTCGCGAGTTTGAATCTCGACTGTGGGCAGAACAGTGTAGTAAAATACACATCTGCAAGACGCATACGAACCCCTATCGACCCCAATCGGACGGTATGGTGGAACGTTTCAATCGGACGTTGATCCAATGTCTCACGACAATGGTTAATGAGCACCGGGATGATTGGGATGAGCACGCTCGCTATATCTCCCATGCTTACAATGCTACCGAACATGCGTCGACGGGCTGTACGCCTAATATGCTCGTAATGGGTGAAGACATAGTCATGCCAAGTGACATGGTCTATGGCGTGCAGGGACACCAGCTCGAGCAACCCTGCACAGTAATGTTTGTTGAGTCATTGCGACAATCATTACGCGAGTCCTATGGAGTAGTGAGGGACAACTTGGGAAAATCTGCTAGTTTGCAGAAGGTGGGCTATGACACAGGCCTTAAACCCAGCCAATTCAAGGTGGGAGATAAGGTCGCGAGATTTAGCACACCTAATTCCAAAGTCAAGACCCTGTACTCCTGGGATGGTCCGCATACGGTTACTATGGTGGTGAGTGAAACTACTGTAGTAATACGTTTGCAAAAAGGGACTCTCACTAAATCACATGTGGCTAGACTCCGACCTTGGTATGGGGTGCCATATATGGATGACGGTGAAGATTCCCTCGGTGCTGGTCGAGTACCAGCACCAACCGACCCTAAGCTACTGAAGATACCGAAGGCAGGACCAACGGTCATACCGTCGGTACCGACGGTAGCACGGAGAAGGGGTCGTCCTAGGAAATTAGCAATTGAACCGCAGTCGTGTGTTACCAAGCCCAAGCGCGGTAGGCCTCGTAAAAAAGGGTCAGCTGTGCGTAAAGGACTAACCCTTGACACCGGTAAACAAAGCAAAGTGATGCCGCCGGTATCATCATTGCTGGACATACTGTAAACGTATATATTTTCGCGCAGCTAAATTTTCGCGCACCTAGCACATAAAGGCATTTTCGCGCAATCATATTTTCGCGCACCTGCAATCAGGTGATCTTTAGCTACATGTCAGTTTTTACGGTTTTTCAATCGGACAATTATTAAGGATTTTACAGGCCAAAACTCTTGTTCAAATATTTTGCCCCCTAAGCCCCTTCCTTGGTGAGGGGTGGGGGGGGGGGGTGTAAACTCTTCTATTGCGGAAATATATGGCCCTGCATTGTCATATTTATAGTTCTTACAGTAAGTATATTTTGAGAGTTTCATGCACATCATGCTTCAAAGAGAAGCTAGAAGATCTATTGAAAGATACTAGTAGGTGTATTCTGAGAATCTTACTGTCGGATTGGTGCATTCTGTGATCATATTGCTCCAGGTAACTTAATTTTGTCAAGAATTTTTGGGAAAAGCTGAAGTTTGATTGGCGTATTTATTTTGGTTTTAATAGGAATAGATCTATTCTATTATATTCTATTTACTAAACTCTTTCAGATTTAGAAAGCCCAGACTATCCCTGATGTCCCTTCTCGCTCAAAATGTGTGACATAGTGATGTGATATTTCAAGCGTGTTAGATTTGGTAATTGAGTCTCTACTGCAATACAATAGGGCCTATAAGGTGCCAGACATCATTGGAAAGCTGATTTTTTGTGCATTATTTTCGCGCACATCATATTTTCGCGCACATACCCATGTGCGCGAATTGCGCGAAAATATGTACTGAGCGAAAATTAATACGTTTACAGTACCGGTAGAAGGTCTACGGAGGAGTACACGTGTCAGAGAGCGAGATAAAATTGTGTAAACATTTTTTTCTTACCTTGTTGACGACATTTTAGCTGCTGGCTTCATTAAATTTCCATGGACAGTTCCGTACTGGGCCGGTGGTCATTGGCCCGGTACTCGATCACCAAAACACAACGAGAAGAGAAGGGTTATCCGGTGTGGTTATCCATTGGAGGTAGAAAAGCACGTGTTCAGGGCGGGTGGCTGGCTTTGCCGATTAATTCTAAGTATGGGATTAGTTTTGACCACATATCGCTTAGTAACACGCTGCTATGTTATGTCCTCTAACGCCGGTACATCATTCCCGGGTTTTCCTGTGGCTCGGCCACGAAATTGTAAACAACAGTGAGTGTTCCCACCGTCGGATATGCCAGGCGTGGGAAGGGCGCTACCCGCGTCACCTGATCGATTTCTCGCGCCAAATGAGCCGTGAGAAATTGGGTCACCTCGGCGCGTCTTGGGGACGCGACCCCTGATTGGCTGAGAAGCCGGTCAAGGGGCGGGGTCACGGGGGACGGGTGGGGTATATAAGCCCCACAGGCAGCCAGGCTTCTTCAGATCAGCACGTTTGCCCGTAGGGTAACGTGTTGATCAGTGGTGCCTAGGTCTGCCCGGCAGTACCTACACTATTGTTTACCTGCTGTCCTACTAAAAGCTCGGGTGAGTGAACCGTGAGGTTCACCTACACCTGAGCTAACGGTATGGCAGCCCGTGTAGATGGCAAATGCACGGCCCCGGAGAAGGCTGCAGTCTCCGACGGGGAAGACCGGGTACTCGAGTCTGACACTGAAATGGACACCTCCGGTGCTCCAACCGTCGGTGCAGGCTCGGCTTCGGTACCAACAGAACCTAACCCTGAGGGGCCGGGTAATGTTGTTCCGAAAACAGAACCTGGTCTGGGTGGTACTGGTGTTACCATCCAGGAGGAGGACCCTGCTGGGGGATCTTCTCTGAAACCCGACGGTGTAATGGCAACTGAACCGACGGTCCCTGATGGTGATTCATCTGACGGGTCCACGGTTAGTGTCAAGACCAAACGGAAGCGAAGGCCTAAGAGGAGGATTGTTTCTTCCCCTGAAACCCCAGCTACCGAAGAGGTCGCACCGACTGAGGCAGATAGGCTCAAAGCTATTGCTGATAGAGTGGCCGCGGCGGAAGCCGAAGGCTGGTCTGTCGCAGAGAGCAGGGCCAATCGCCGCCTCCGCGCAAAGGCAGCGCATGTTCGTTTGAACCTGAATCTCGGTGACGATGACCGGAAGAACCTGAGCCTTTCTGACCTAGTTCAGGAAAATGGCAAAATGGCTCTTCCGCCGCCGCACACGACAGAAGGTTCGGATGACGAAGACTGGTTGTCCGGTGACTCCCATCCCATTGACTGGTACCTAGTGTACATCAGGGCAGTGTTGGAAGGGAATAAACCTAACATCCACAAGTCATGCCGCTCCAAGCTGAGATATGCTTGGAGGAACTACGTGCCAGGGGATCCCTGTCCGTATGTTCGCTGTCAGCGCCTGAAAGGGACTGCTACAGCAGCAAAACGGTGGCCAGACTTGCTCAAGTTTGCCCGTCATCTCGTAGAAAAGCACATGAATGTGCGACCCTACTTGTACTGTGTGCGTGGGAGTTCTTCGACCTCCTGCCCCGAGTACAGTGACGGCGAGCTATTCCGTTGCCAACGGAGGGCAGATTTGGTAAGGCATCTGTGCGACAATAAAGGCGTTCACAAGCGCACTATTAGTCGTGCAGTTGAGGCAGCACTGAAGGTCTGGGGGTGCCACAAACGTGTAGGTAATCTACACTATAAGTGGCGTACCAACAGACTTAAACAGTGGAATTACCTCACGGAAGCTGACTGGGAGAGATTGTGTAAGGGCGCCAAGTGCGAACAAACCGATCTCGGGCCAGATACAGAAATTCCGATGCCCACTGTGAGAAAGGATACCCCTCCTAAGAAAGATCTAAAAAGGGGCCGCCAGTCATCCAAGGATGATACCAAAGGTGGGCGTGACCGTTCCCGCAGTGAACCTGCGAAGAAACAGGCCGCCACAGCCACGGTAACATCCGAGGTCGACAGTAGCCAAACCATCGGTACCGTCACGGTCTCTTCGGTTGCATTGCCCCCTGTTGCTGACCAACTGCCCCGGCAGGAGAGACAGAAACTGGGTGATGCATTGGCTATTGTTCAGAACTCATTGGGTGACGAGCAGGCGGGTCAGGTTGCTGCTGACTATGTCAGACAGTACAAGTGGAGCCAAAAGCAGAAGAAAGCTTTGGCTGCACAGGAGGGTGTCTCACCTGTCAGTGACGCTGACCAGGTAGAGGTACAACAGCCGGATGGGGCGTCAGCCCAGCCGACTGCTCCACCACAGCACGGAGCAACCTCTGACCCCGTAAGGGATGACGAGGTGACTCCAGAGCCTGAGCACAGGGCTGTTGACGATGGGCTAGCAGGGTTACCTGTGTTGCCCGGAGACAGACCTGCCTAAGACACTGGATTCTCTGACACTCTAGTCCCCGGATTTGAGTGCTACAGAGCAAAGATGGCTGAAAATGCAAGTAAGCTACTCCAGTTTCAGGTCTCTTTCTTGGAGAAGTCCTACTTTGAGCAGTACAAGTTGCTCAGAGCTCAGGCTATCCGAGAGGGAGAAGCTTGGCTCGCTGGCCGAACCAGAGTCCTCGCCGAGCGTGAGGCCAATCTGGAGCAAGATCATGCCCTCTGGAGGGCTACGATCGACCAGCTCGAATCAAGGTTGACAACTTGTGACGCCAAGTTCTTCCGGCAATTCGGGCTGAAGCTGACCGAGTGGGAGAGAACTGGTTTTCCAGATCTCCAGTCTAGGTTGGGGCTTGCCGCAAGGCCTGCTCCTCCTGTGACCCCAGTACTGTCAGTACACCCACCCAGGTATGAGATGCCATTCTCGTTCATGGCACACTCTACCCAGGTGGTCAGCGGCGGGGAGCCTACTGTGGCGCCGAGTACCCACTCGGATGCTACAGGTGGAGCCCTTCCTCTCCAGGTGGAGGCTGCTGTGGTTTGCACCACGGAGGCCCCTCCTGGAGGAAGTCCTGATGGGGAGGAAAAGCCATCCGGTGGTGTCCCTATGGACACCTAAGGATGGTCCCCTGTCAGGCCCTCTGGGGTGCACTGTTCCGCCCCTCGGAGGTAAAACTAAACCCTCGACGCAGCTACACGCCCCTGGACAACCGAAGCAGACCGACGGTGCTGTCGTGACTTAACCTAGTCTCTACTGCCACCAAACTGGAAGCAGCCTGATGTCTTCAACCGTGGTTTACACCTAAGCCACAACCGTCGGTGCTCTACTACTGTCCAGGGCTCCTGATCCTGTGGTTACTATATTACTGTGACCTATAAACTATTATATGGATCATCCTCCTGTGATAATTATATATAGGGAGGCACGGACCTACCTTTTTATATTTATATTTCACAAGAGATGGAAGCACTATACGGGTGCTGGACTCTATCCATCTCTACCACCATAAACTGCTAGGTACTGGAGTACCGCCCCTAATAAGGATGACGATCTATCCCACCTTATTTAGGATACGCTATTATGGATTTTTATATATAAACTTTTCTACGCCAAAGGAAGTGGGAACTACTATAGTTCCATCTATAAAACTTTTCTTCGCCAAAGGAAGTGAGAACTATTATAGTTCTATTATTTATATATAAGGACACTAACTCCACACGGATTCACACCATTGCTGAATGTAGTAGGTGATGTGTTGAGTTTCCAAGGTGGTTATTGGTGCCTTTTCTATTAACTGATACTAGTCTAGGACTATCAGTTGGACAGTTTTATATCATGTGCCTACGGGACTGTGGTTTGATACCAAAGACAATACTGTTGATATAAACTGTTATATACATGTTAACTTGTATGTTCATGTATGTATGCCTGTTTTTACTATGAGTAGAAATGTTACTTGTTGATATACGTGGTGTATAATGTATCCAAGAGGTATTATTATTATAAAACCAGCCCTTCCTACATTCTTAAGGGGGGTAGTGTAACGGGTTGACTATAAGTCTAACTGTTATCGTTGTATATCTATTGTATGTTGTATGATGTAAGACAACACGGTTCTATTGTGTTTAATAACTGTTTTATTCATCTAAATAGTGTTGTCGGTTCGTTACATACACCGACTCCTCTAGTCCGGTTATATACGGTAGTGTACCGGTACCACCTTCGGTTACCGTCGGTAGTTGTTGTATAATCGTTTTACATAACTAAACCTAACAGGTGGCGCTGCTAGTACGGTCACGTGTCTACGCAGCGCTGTATATAAGGTGGCTACTTTCCTATTGGAAGTCAGTCAGGTTTGGGACTGTCGTGACATGACCACCCTGTGCTCACGGGCTTAACTCTATGCTATAGGGTTGCCTACTGTATTATATATCTGTTACTGATCTTGTATAGCTGATGGTTATACCTGTACTATAATACACCAAGAGTTTCCTATAATAAAGTCGCCGTATATTACAGTCTAATTTACCTTGTCTGGTTTTTGTACTCAAGTGTTACATACGTAGTAAGAGACCAACAACACAGGCATCTGTTACAATCCTGTTAAATGGCATTAGGTTACACAAGGTTCCAACATACACATATCTGGGAGTAATTTTGGATCCTCATTTGTCGTTTGAGAAATTTATGGCTAGTCAAATTAGAAATGTTAATTATAGGGCTTATATTTTGTGTAAGATATCTCGTTATTTAGACTCTGATACAATGATAATCATATATAAGGCATATATACTACCGGTAGTTGAATATGGTGATATTTTATATGCAACAATGGGAACTACTGCCTTGAAGAAGTTACAGAGATGTCAAAACCGTTGTATTAAAATAGCCTTGAAATTGCCATATTTAACAAGCACAATGGCTATACACAAAAAAGCCAATGTGAACATGCTAGCAGACAGACGCTTATCTCATCAAAAGATGGCAGCTTATATTAGGTCACGGGATGATAAATACATAGACCACCGGAGACTAAGGACACGACTCTGGGACGGCCCAATGTTAAAAGTGAATTTCCCTCATTTAACTCTCTATCAGAAAAGTTTGGAGTATAGTCTTGCTACAATTTGGAATGACTTAGATGTTGAACTAAGAACAATAGCATCAAGAGAGCTATTCAAGTCTGACTTAAAGGCAAATTTATGGCTGAAAATTCCAATTCCACCTGTTAATGAAGTAATACCTTAATAGGTTTACTTGTACTATCTCTCGTAAATACCCAATTTTTTCCCCTATAGTCAACCTTATTGTCTGGTATTAGGTATATGGTATCCATCCTCCCCACCACTACATACATGTAATTGTTAGCCTTCTCGTCGCAATTCTTGATAATTGCCACCAGAAAACTTAGGCAACGATTATCTCTGAACCTCCACACTTTAAGTTGGAATATGTGAGAAATTTTTGCACCCGGATACTTTTGTAAAGGTCAAAGCAATGTTATTATCTTAATGTCTAGTCATAAGCTATTTTTCTACTAACAACAAAATATACGAGCAGCATTGAAAAATCATGTCTATTGGTGTAAGGTTGCTGCCACAAATGGGATGCATAATCCTAAAAGCAGCCTGCCTTATTTCTTATTGTAACTATATAACAAGAAAAATTGTAATCATGACAAAGATATGTGAGAAATAAAGGCTATTTAAACTCAAACTCAAACTCATACCTGTGCACCGTGTACCTGGTGCCCCCACACATTGCCCAGTCACAGCTTACTGGGTCATGACCCGCGTCGTCCCGGCCCCACCGGCAGCCCCGGCCTTCATGCTCCCGGGGAGAAACCCTCCACAGCCTGCGCCGAGGGGCCAGCCAAACTGTGGCCGCAGCAGGTGTTGACATATGTGACATAATGCAGCATGGCACTTGGTCATCAGCGGCTGTCTACTAATACACGCCTAGAACACTTTACACCGGAGTCCCTACCACTCTCGCCACAGTGTTTGGGAACACTCGTTAGCATGGACTCCTACAATAGTTATGAAGTTATTCATTCATTATATTCTAGCATGATAACATGCGACCCAGCCACTTAGCTGATGGACTTTGACAATTTCATGTCATATCATTTACTCTAACCGCTATGGTTATGAATTGCATTTTTCTCTGGTGATGTACCATGATTATACTTGTGCTTTCTCTGGCTCTGCCATGATTAACATTGTATTATTGTTACCGTAAAACCTCGCGTACAAGCCTAACTCGCGTATAAGCCGCACCCCGAATTTGGCCCGATTCTATAAGCCGCAGGGGCCCTCTGAATCACCCCAGGGAAAAACTCGCGTATTAGCCGCACCCCATACTTTAGCCTAAGTATATGAGCAACATATGGAGTCAAGAATCCTCCTGGTGGCCCTATGTGTCCTCCTGGTGGCCCGTACCATCTCCCGGTGGCCCGGGGGCCCTCCATGTGTTTTGACAGCTTTCTATGGGTGTGAGTGTCCAGTCTCCCTCCCCCACCAGCTTTCACACTCATGCAGCGGCCGTGTAGGCCTACATGCGCGGTGGGTGGCGCGGGGGGGGGAGGGTGAGGTGCGAAGATACCCCCCTCCCTACCAGCACTCTCTTTAGCTCATACTGAGGGTCATATTGTCGTTATTCTATGGTGGTTTTGGAAATTATACTTTGGAAAAACTCGCGTATAAGCCGCACCCTGACTTTGGGCCAATCCTATAAGCCGCACCAGCGATCTGACTCGCGTACTAGCCGCGGCTTCTACGCGAGGTTTTACGGTACCTACGGGTCTTACGTTATAACTAACTTAAAGTGGCACGGTCCGGTGATTAGGGCTAAAAAAATCAATTTGGTCAAAAACGAACAAGAATGTCCAATATGGCTATACTTTATGTCCTACCTACTTTGTTTATCATCATTCACCAGAATTCAGCTTGAAATTCAACAAATTATCAGTTTTATGCTCAATTTAAGACTTTTGGAGTGCACGCTATAAGTCCACCCATTGAAATTACACAGAAAAAGACTATACTTGGGCTCATGGGACCCTTTAATTTGGCTCTTATTACTCATCAAGGATGTTTTACTGTGCCCCATCCTCTGGAGATGTTACCAAAATAACATTTCAAGCACATTTATGTAGGATTTAAAATTTGGAAAAATTCGGACCATGCCACTTTAATAGCTGTGTGCTCATATCAATGTCTGATTACCTCGTTCACAGTTATACTATGTCATGTCACAAATAAACATGACATATTTATCCAAACAATTAAATTATGTGTGTTGTTGCTTCAATTAAAGCTTATGCTATCAGTAATGCAGTCAGCATTGAAACAACTTCTGGGATCAATAAACACTGAATTACTAAAATGTAAAAATTGATCGCAAAAAGTTTAAATTTCTTTATGTATTTAATGCATCATGCCTACAAATGAGAAACTGTTAAAGCACAACACAGCCTGGTTACAGATGACATTGTCAAATGAGTAAGAGCTATAAGTAATACACTGCTGCAGTGGTCAGTGATCTGTCACACTACTTGAGTTGTGGGAAAGGAGTGAGGGTAATCATCCACATTGGGGTCATGGTCAGTGTGAGGCCTAGGCAGCTTTGGGGTTGTTATTGTAAGGATATTAGTTGGTGGGAAGTGCATAACATAATCTGGCTGTGTCTCATGAACTAAGGCCAATGTGAAAGTTTTTGACCGGGTGCCGTATTTGACCGGGGGTCAGTGAAAGTGAATTTTTTTTGTATTATTCTGACATACATAAGGTTTTGAACAAATTTAATGGTGGTTATTATATAATAATTATTACCATTTTGTTATTGTTTGAAGATTCCGCAACTGCTATACTGACGTCTTTGACCAGTTATTATTAGGGGTATTAGACAAAATTTACCCCTATAAGAGTTTTTCAGATACTCATCTACATACCATATCAGTATTGCTTTTTATATAACTAGTCACTTATATAATTATTCCTTTATTTTTGAAGTCCCGCAAACATGTAGTTTATTTATGACAGTTTTCAACATTTGCTATGCAATATATAGGGTAGAATACAACACAAATCTACAAATATACAGTTCTTTTATTCCCTTATTCTATCCTTTAAATGAATTACTAACCTCTTCTCCATCTTTATATATCCTTCCCCCTATATTAACTTTTTTCCTTGCTAACCGGTCAAAGATGGCACCCGGTCAAAGATGGCACCCAGTCAAAGATGGCACCCCGTCAAATACGAAAACATTAGCCAAATTTCGTGAGACACAGCCATCTGTGGGCAGGTTCTGCTATCTGTCAATCATAGCACAGGACACAAGATGGATGCACTCTGGCCAGGGACACTGTCCTTTTAACTCTCCCTTTACCGATCGCGCATTTATGTGAACTTACCCTCCTTTACCGATCACGCATTAATGCACATTTTTGCTGATTTTTGACCCTTTGTATTTTGCTTAAAATTTGGTGACATCCTATGATTTCTTGTCACAATGATGTATGGCATATTGTCTTTGCATTTCTGAATCTGCATGTGCCTGGAGTAATTATGGTAGAAATGCTGTGTATCTCAACTTAGATGATATACAACTTATCTCAATGTGATTTAAGCAATATTTAAAGCAGAAATCATGAAAAATGCTGAAAAAGATGGTACCAAAAGTTTTAGTCTATGTTGATGCATTATGGCCTAAATATCATTACCATGGTAACAAATAGACTCAAATAAGCTACATTAGGCTAAATGAATTAGGCTATATCTCCCTACTCGGCATACATGTCACTGAGAAATAATCAACAATTATATCTCTCTATTGAAAACAAAGAGTAACTCTTCTACTGGTGGTGCTATTGTGGAGATGTTTCCAGGTCGCGAAGGTGGAAGCCGACAAAGCTCATTCCAATCCGACCTAGCAACCCTACAGTTTCTACCCATGTTACCTGAAACAAACCTTTTTTTTGGCCTTACCAATAAACGACCAGCTAAAGTCATCATATTGATTTTGTCGTCATGATGCGTCCTTTCCTTTTGGGAAAAATACAGCACTGGTAAATTACTCAGCATTGCTACCTTTATAAATCATGACGGTAAATTCGTACAATATACGTTAAACCGCCATGCGGCCCTTGAGGGATTATCCTGGATCATCTCCTTCATTGGGGAGAGGGATAGTTCTCCGCAGATGTATCCAATTTTAAGGTTACTAGGGTATCAAGTGTTGAATTTGCAGCATCAGTGAAAGCTATCATCTTGTAACGTAAAACACGTTTCACCCCATCTAGAACACTTTAAGGGCTGCATGGTGCTTTAATTCGGTATGCTCTTTGAATGCAACCCTGGTGTAGCATCAGTGCTACATTAAAGCATCATGCGCACCCTACGCTGTTGATACTCTTCCGAACCCTATTTTAGGGTCAGCATGATGCACCGATACATTGGTGCATCATAATGACAAATGTCACTGTTTAGGTGACATGCGGTCCTTAAAGGGTTAAGTGGGAGCAGCTGCAGTTAATGCATTATGGCTCTGAGGAGGACAGACCTGTGCTGTTGCAAATCTAAAACATATAAACAAGACCAAAAATACAAGCATTTATGCAAAATTCCCTTCACATCACTGATACAACATGGGAGATTTTTGTCTCGAGTTGGAGCCTGAACAAGTGGTATTTGGGTGAGGGAGAGGGGTCACCACGGAAAAGTATAGAAGGTGTTTAAACATAATACTATTATATAGTCAAATTACGTTGAGAATGCGTGCCCTTGCCCATACGTATAGTGTACTCGGCCCTCAAGATAGAAAGAAATTGCACATAGACGTGAAACTCTTTTTTCCCCTCTTTTATCAGCTCAGAATGGTAGACCCTGGGAAACGGTGCCAGTGTGTGGGAAGTCTAAATTCCTATAGACCTTGAGGGTTCTCCTACACCTCAGGGACACCTCTGCCAATCACCTGTATCCGCAGGTACTGCTACTGTGGTATCCCAGGGGCCTGGTGACGACAACAACATGGCAGTGCCTCTGCACGGGTAGTCAGCTTTTTTTAGAGTGTCAGTGCATCAGGTTTGAGGACAGCTTTTTATGCATATGGAAATATTCTTATATATATCGGCGATATTATGTGCCCGATGATTTTTGTCCCAATGTCGCAATGTTGATTTTTAAAATTTCCATGTCGTCATGTCGATTTTTAAAACCCTCGGTTCCCTTGTCGATTTTTTAAACCCCTGTGTCGCCGTGTCGCTGCCTACTCATGTAGGGGCACGCATCCGACACGGACCCCTCTCGCAACAAGGCACAAACTCGAACCTACATGTCGTGACGTAACGATTATTTAAGAAATTAATTGGTTAAGTGTACGATTTTATTATAAAAAAAAGTATGAATATAAACCTATGAAGCGTAAATTTTTCAATTTTGATAAATACGCGGATGATCCATCAAACTTTCTCTCCTGACAGCTTTGACTCTTTTCTTAAGCAGATGTGTCATTATGGTGTACTGATATCATTGAGTTACACATGTATTATAGAAAACGCAATGATAATAAGATGCAGGATCAGGATGAAACTGTAAATCTGGTCATCCACTGGCCGATAGAATGGCCTTCTTCCGTTTCTTTTCCTAAGTATATTATTTGGGTAAATATTGCAAATATATATAGTGAACGTTAGCCATAGCTAGCCATGGAGCCCTGTATATGCCCCTAGTCTACTAGTGAGGCTAATAGTGTTGCAGTGGGAGGGGATGGGAGGGGGGGGGCATGTACGTATACCAGATATGGTACAAGTGAGTCGCTGTAAATATTATAAGCCAAGGACAGGGTAATTTCCAAGGTGCCAGACGAGGATTCTTACCATCGTCCAAGGCATATAACACTTATGCAGCTGCTCGTGTGTATCATATCTGACTTACACTCACAGAAGGAGAGTGTACTAAATGGACTGCATCCACACACAGCCCTGTATGCAATATACAGTCAGGTTATGTCTTTTGTTCTCTCGGCCAACTGTGGTGTAAAGCCTGCTATCTTACACACACTGACTGTATTAGCCCAATACCCAGTCTGTACAAGGCCTGAGCAGACACACAGAAAGGATGTCCCATGCATGGGGCACTGAGCACCCTTTGTGTGAGGCTGCTCTCACATCCAAGTACAACCTGATTTGGGGAGAGAGGGGCACGTTGACCACCTGGGCACGTTGAACCACATGCTCTCTTTGCTATTCCTTTCGAAATTTTCCAGCAGTTTGCCTACCATATCACTCCCTTATGTAGACAGTTCAGAGCAGCAACATCATATTTATTTTGGGTTGCTGAGGAGAAGCTCAGACAACATGAAAGATTTAGGCCATTGAAAGTAATAATCTGCAATTGTTAAACTTTTCTTCTTATGTTGTTACAAAACATTGCTGGCCTAAGATCTATATGGAGGTCAAAGTATATATCTGAATGCTTGCGTAGAACCTGGTTTTAATCCTGAAGGTGTTATGTAATTTGAATTAAATCAACCTTATCTATGATGGTCCGCATGGGGTACATTGAACCACAAAAATTGGGGCACCTTGAACCATGCTCAAGTACCCAAATCTCTGTCTTGAAAGACTAGTTCCATTATTTATGATGGTGCAATGCATAGAGGGACAAAGTATCACCTCGTTTCACCAGAGGGCAGACTTTTTAAGGTCTCCTTGTCAGCTTGTAGGCAATAGATGAGATGATATTGTTGAGGTCAACCATAGGCTAACCCAACAAGTAGGCCTGTGGGTTAAACTACCCATAGTTCATTAGAATTAAGCCACACAGAAAGAAACACAATATTGATATATGCTTTGGTTATAAAAGTACGATAGAATACTTGTTTTGTTAGTTGTGATAATAAATTATTTCATAGCATATTCATAGTGTGTTTACTCTCAGATGTATCATTTTTTAAGAAGCAAAACAGCCTTTTATATCATAAAAGAATATAATCAAAGATTCATACGGCATGTGCAAATAGCAGCAATGCTCTGAAGATGGTTTAAATTAGCCTAAGTGAAAATTTGTAAGGCCCTACCCAGTAAACACAACGACGTTGGTCAGACGTAAATCTACGTTGAATTTTGGTCTGAACTACGTAATTTTAGTAGGTTTATCAACGTCAAAACGTTAAGGTTTATTTACCAATCTCAAACCTGCAGGTCTGATTTACGTAGCTCCTGAAGATGTAAATCTATATTTAACACATTACATATAATTCTACATAGTGGGACTCAGACAAAGACTTGTAATATATTGCAGACAAATTGACATTTACAAACAATATTCATACAAAGTAACTACTATAATTTTCAATCTCATCTCATTCTACATAGTATATTCTTGTAGTTCAATTGAACAGCCTGACAGTATAGGTCTGTTGAATAGTTTTGGCTGCAGAGAGGCTTTGTATTTCTTCCATTACCACCAATGTGGTGTCCTCACAGTAAAGTGCCTCAAAGCACCTATTCATGCACAATACTTTAATCACCTGTCCTTTATATATAAATATCCTATTGAATGCAGTTTATTTGCATGATGTTGAATTCACAATTAATGAGAATTTACTGCTTGAATGTGGTAGATTTGTTAGGGAGCTGTGATATACTCTTCATAATTGATAGTGCTGCCACCTAGTGTGACACGGAAAAGTCATCTACCCAATTGAAGTTGAAAAGTTACGTCTTTTAACGTAGATCTACGTAGAATTTTTACGTCTGAATGAGGTAGATCAACGTAAATCAGACGTCTACATCTGTTGAACGTAAATAAACCTTAACGTTTTGACGTCTACAAACCTTCCAAAATTACCAATCTCAAACCTTTTGGTTGGACATCTACCTAGAGAAACCTCTGAGCTACGTTGAAACTACGTAGGGTGTTTACTGGGTAACCCAGTGACTAAACTAGAAGCTATAATTTTATGACTTGTATGCATTAAATATGTATTTTTCATATTCAATCCTATGCAAAAGTAACAATAGCAAGTATTTCCACCTTAACTTTCAATAATAAATCCATATTGCTGATTGTTTGAACCATTCAAGATAAGTGGTTTAAGGTGCCTCAGTGGGTGGGTCAACCTGCCCAGGGCATGGGGCACATTGAACTACCCAAAGATTTTATTTTTAAAAAAATTAAAAAAAATACAACAAATGACCATACTTGCTTTGCCATGGGTCGTCATATAGCGCAATGATATAAGGTAACTGCTAGGTACAAAATCAAAGCTCAGATGACCTTGATAAAGTCAGGAAAAAAATAAATGTGCATAAGTGGCTCAACGTGCCCCTCTCTCCCCTACTACAAAGCACTGTGTAGATGATATATATATCCCACACAGTAGGGTAGAGCCCAGTGTCCTTGGCTGCTGTTAACACAACTTGTTTCAGATCTCCGCCTGGCAAGGTCTGTTTAGTACACCTGGGAAGTGGCCCTGGGATCCAATTCATGAACGTGAACAGAGCAGGAGATGATAAAAAGGAGTAAGAGTTGTAATTGAAACCAACACTTGTCAGAGGCTGGAAGGTGCAACCTCAGCATGGCTGTTACTTGTCTCTGATTTCCTGTTGCATTTCACAATATATTTTGGAGATAATTCTGCACATTTCCCTAATGAGGTATATGTAGACCATTTATATGTAAGAAAATACTGTGAACAAAATGGACTGGGAATGTAGATTGATGAGCTTTAGGTCCACTTGGTCTCATCAACCTTGTATCACTCTATTTGGTGACCATCCGGGTGACCATCCCCAAGAACAAGTAATCCGTGATTTAGTTTCAGAGGAGATTGCCTTTATGAATTACAATATCATTTTACTCCCCTGGATAGAACTGCATAAACGTACACCCTTCCCCACATCAAGCGACGTTATGAATTAGACTCCCGGGATATGACAAGGGTATGAACAAAGTGGTGTGTGGGGCCTCTGGTTATGATGGTACAGTTGATATAATGCTGCTGTAGGATAAAACAAGAAGGGTACATTACCATGGCGTTGTCTCTCGAAGGTTTCTCTATGACAGGTAGATGGCATACCTGCATGGATGAGATGGATGAGATGAAATGGATGAGTTCAATCCAGCTATACTTGATATCGTTCTCTGCGCTCTATATAGTCGAATCTATAATGAGAGGGTATATGGCGCGATCGGCCCTATATATAGAGCAGTCCATAAAAGCCCATAATAGCCAGAACTGGAAAACAAGTTTTCGCTAAATTTGATCGATGTAGAGCTAAAGGAACCTTTTCGTTTTGAAGAAAACCGTTTTTTTTGTTGTTGAACAAAAAAGTCTTCATTAAAGAATTCCTTGGTAGTAGTATTGTATGTATCGGAACGGGACTATAGTTAAGTACTGTTTATTACTCAATCGACCTGCAGCCAATCAGAGGCCTCCATTTGGTCACGTGACCGGAAGTGACCTACTTAGGGGATTAGTGGTGCATTCTGGGTAACCCTGCAGCCAATCAGAGGCCTCCATTTGGTCACGTGACCGGAAGTGACCTACTTAGGGGATTAGTGGTGCATTCTGGGTAACCTACTGACCTACTTAGAAGCTCTCAGCCAATCAGAGGCCGGCATTCTGGTAACCATGGTAACGTGACTTACTTACGTCACGTGACCTACTTAGGCTCAGCCAATCAGAAGCCGGCATTCTGGTAACTAGGGTAACGTGACCTACTTAGGGTTTGTTTGTAAACAACACCACGTGGCTCTCTTGTTTGTAAACAACACCACGTGACACGTGACTGTTTGTAAACAAACAATTCGACTTAGTCTGACATTTTCAGCTGTCGCATGCTGACCTGCTGCTATCATAAGAGAAACAAAAGCCCTAATCACGCTTTTCAGCTGGATCCTTCCACCCACCAGACATGGATCCAGATGGGAGGGTGGTTTAAAATTAATCCGTGTACCGACTGTCATACAATAGTGTAATTAGTTGAACACGTGTTACCTGTATAAAGGATTAGCAGGTCATGGGCTTAGAGTGTGTATAGAAAAACAACTACAGGTAGCGTGAACAAAGCGACCCCCTCCCTTTCTGTCACTCTGTCTGTGACTAGAGGGCGCGCGTGTGGTAAGCGGCTTAAATCTAAAGAAAAAAAATCACCCTCTCCTGTCGTCAGCAGTCAGCTGGCCGGCGGCTGGAAAATGCGATTAGAGGGATGATGAGCGCGGTTTTTTATATTCAATATATTAGAAGTGTGCTTTGTTGCTTATATAGTTCATTATGCGTTTAAAATGTTCGCGAGTATCGTAGAAATGTACAAAAATCCTATTGTGGCGCCATCTGACGAAAAGAGCGGAGAACTATACTAGGGTATGGCGAGCTAGACTAGAGCATGTAATCACCAGGCGGCAGAGTGGTCAAAAGACAATCTCGTAGTAGTAGGTCTACTTGGATCTTGAGTAGCCACCCTTGTGGTTGCAATTACCTAGACTAGTTGACCCTGCCAGCCTGGTCAAGTGAAATTAGTAAGGAGACCGCACATTAACGCGCTCCACAGTCTTTAGACAGTTAAGACTATAGTACCGTAGATTCTACTGTGTACTCACACTAACTATTTACAGTGCTACATATTCATACCCGTGTTCTAAGTGTTTTTTAGAAAAAAGCGATCTACTCACCCATTTTTTTTAGACAAACTCCTATTAGCAGGTAACCCCTGTATAAACCATACTGCAAAGATCTGCTACTTCGAGCGTCTGCCTCGTGACTGATAGTGTACAACAAGACGAAGTGGGCAGAGGTGAAGTACTGTTCCAAGAAAAATTGAGGCTCTTTATATAGCTGAGAGAGCGGCTAATCCGGATGTTCTAAGCTTGTTTTCACCTAGAGCCCCACCCTCTTCCAGAGAGGAATCAAATTGCTTTTCACCTGGACCCTTCCACCCCTCATCCATCAGCATGAAAAGAGGGATAACAAGTGTAACGTGCGCTACATGTATATGGGATTATAGCTGGTGAAGAGATAAAGCCAGGTCAACTGTGTATACAAAGACTACAGGAGGTGATTAACGACAGGTGTGACGCGCCAGCCCGTGGACGGATTATCTTCTAAGCTGACGCTTATTCAACTAGCCAGCTGCCGTCCGCTCCACTCACCACGGCAAGAGGAGGTGCTTTTGTTTTACACTTAAGTCGCTTACCACATGTACTCGTCTCTACCTCACAGACAGACACCCTCTCGCTTGCTTCACGACCCCTGTAGCTTTTTTTGTATACACACTCTAATCTCATAACCCCCTGATCCGTTATACAGGTAACGGGTATTCTCTTTTAAATAGCTGCCAGTCAGCCTGCGGCAGCTGAAAACGACGGTAAGTAGCTTAGCTCTAGAAGCAAGAAGGCGTATATAAGGAGGCTCACACGTGTATAGGCGCCTTATTAGTCGGCAGGGGGTAAATACTAGTGAAAAAGGAAGGCAGGTGTGCAGGTAGCTTTCTAACAGACACGTGTGTGCACTAAGCTGCTTAAGTCTAAACCCACCTGCAGTAGTCAGGTAGCATGTGAAAACTTACTTAACAGATCTCTTAATTGAGTAGAGACTCTGTACTGAGAGAGTCTTTTCAGCCGTTTAAGAGGATTATCTAGGACAGGGTACATAAGGAGTGAAACGACGCTCTCACCCATCACACTTTCTCGACCCGCCCTTCATCATCGTAGCATCGTCCACTCTACGCTCGCTCAGAATGTTATGATGGTTAGTTCTGCTATTTTCAGCTACTTTTCTTATCGAAGTGTTGACGCTACAGAGCATCGAAACTCTCTCCAAATGAGTCCAAGAAAGAAAAAGCAACTTCCACTTGAAGCAGGAAGAGAAACAGTGCCCTATGATGCATGTGAGGTAAAGAAACATTGGAAGGACGTCACCAAGGAGCAATGGATAGAAGCATGCTTCAACTTCATCGGAACGGAAGTAGTTTCATTTGGACAGAGGGAGAAGATTTTGTTGGAGCTATTTTTCTTAGCTCCGTATACTTGGCCTGACTGTGGTGAAATTCCTTCAGGTATTTGTTCAGTCTTCGCCATAGAAGTTATCAGGTCTTTGAAGGAGCTTCGATATATGCAAGGCACTCACGAGGAGATTGTTCAGAAAATGACGGAATTCGAAACAGGAGAAGACACAATATGGTGCGAGGAGACGACATATACGGACGATGATCTGGAGTACATCATTTGTAGCCCGTTGGAACATTATGTTAAAGACTTTGAGGACATGCTAGACAGCACTGAGATGAACCCGAAAGAGAGATCCCTTACTGCACAGAAAGAGGCCAAAGCTGTGTTGGAAAAGCTCAAGTTTGGTCAAGGATTCACTCTTCAAAGCAGCTGTGTGAGTGTGATAAAAGGCCTTGTGTTGAAACATCCAGACATGAAGTTTTCGCGTGCTGTCGACACACTTCCTTTGCCTGAACTGATGATGAACATGATCGATCCCATCGTACCAACATGTTTCGACTCTGCCAATTGTCCCATGTATAAAATGGTTTCAAGTTTTGCCCGTGGCCGATTGCTAAACGATCCACTGAAGTCAGAAAACCTCCTTGATTTAATCAACTGACTAAATGTATTTTCTCATACTAGTATTAGTAGCATTAGTAATAGCAGCTACTCAGTCTCGTGCAGCACAAGCAGCAGCATCTGTCAGCAGCATCCGTGACATCGTCAGCAGCAGCAGCAGCTGCACGAGCAGCACTAGCAGCAGCATCTGTCAACAGCATCCGTGACATCGTCAGCAACTGCAGCAGCTGCACGAGCAGCACAAGCAGCAGCAGCTGTCAGCAGCTGCAGCAGCTGCACGAGCAGCACAAGCAGCAGCACCAACAGCAGCAGCAACAGCAAATCAGCAGCAGCAGCAGCAGCAGCAGCAGCAGCAGCAGCAGCAGCGGTGGTGTGGACCACTAAATTCGAGATGGCGACATGTCTGTTTCTTAGAATCGACATTCGACATGAGGCCTAGTGACATTTGACATGAAGCTTGAAAAACATAGTGACAGGTGACATGAGCAATTCTTAAAATCGACATGAGATATGAGCATAATTAAGCGACATCGACATGTGCCATGGCTATTTTTTTTTAAGACAAACGCCATAGACTCCTCATTCAAACCCCCACTAGTAGTGCTCTATAAGCGCAAGCTTTGCCTTAAGAGAGCTGTGGCTGTGAACCCTCTCCTCCCCCCGTACACACAGGTAAATATCAGAGTCAGCCAATGTCGCCAATACTACTCTCATACAAGGGTCAGGCACTGCTGGACTATAATAGATGGGTCAAGGACCATTCTACTGAGGGTCAGGCTAGGCTGGACATTCAATAACAGGCTGGACTTTGGCAAACTTGCTTGAAAGTCTGGCCAGCAAGAGTCCGTTGAAGGACTATACGGTAAAAAGGCTGCTGTTACAGTCAAGATACTCATATTTCAAGCCCAGAAAACTGTAATTAGCTTTCCAAGTTGTTTATTTAACAATATCCTGGCCTAGCAAGAAGCTGTCAGATGACATCTAAGAAAAATGGGGCTGTTAATTGATCAAGAGAGCTACATTGTTACAGAGTCCTATTCCTCTTTTGAGGTGGGACCAAATTTGAAAAAAGAATAAACTCAAAAAAAAAGCCTTAAGATTGAAACAGTTGTAGATGACAAATTTAATGAGGAAGTCGTATTAATTAGTTTACAAATTAGTGTCAGCTGCAGCAGCTGCACGAGCTGCTTGTGCTGCTCGTGCAGCGGCTATTTGTAAACTAATTAATACGACTTCCTCATTAAATTTGTCATCTACAACTGTTTCAATCTTAAGGCTTTTTTTTTGAGTTTATTCTTTTTTCAAATTTGGTCCCACCTCAAAAGAGGAATAGGACTCTGTAACAATGTAGCTCTCTTGATCAATTAACAGCCCCATTTTTCTTAGATGTCATCTGACAGCTTCTTGCTAGGCCAGGATATTGTTAAATAAACAACTTGGAAAGCTAATTACAGTTTTCTGGGCTTGAAATATGAGTATCTTGACTGTAACAGCAGCCTTTTTACCGTATAGTCCTTCAACGGACTCTTGCTGGCCAGACTTTCAAGCAAGTTTGCCAAAGTCCAGCCTGTTATTGAATGTCCAGCCTAGTCTGACCCTCAGTAGAATGGTCCTTGACCCATCTATTATAGTCCAGCAGTGCCTGACCCTTGTATGAGAGTAGTATTGGCGACATTGGCTGACTCTGATATTTACCTGTGTGTACGGGGGGAGGAGAGGGTTCACAGCCACAGCTCTCTTAAGGCAAAGCTTGCGCTTATAGAACACTACTAGTGGGGGTTTGAATGAGGAGTCTATGGCGTTTGTCTTAAAAAAAAATAGCCATGGCACATGTCGATGTCGCTTAATTATGCTCATATCTCATGTCGATTTTAAGAATTGCTCATGTCACCTGTCACTATGTTTTTCAAGCTTCATGTCAAATGTCACTAGGCCTCATGTCGAATGTCGATTCTAAGAAACAGACATGTCGCCATCTCGAATTTAGTGGTCCACACCGCCGCTGCTGCTGCTGCTGCTGCTGCTGCTGCTGCTGCTGATTTGCTGTTGCTGCTGCTGTTGGTGCTGCTGCTTGTGCTGCTCGTGCAGCTGCTGCAGCTGCTGACAGCTGCTGCTGCTTGTGCTGCTCGTGCAGCTGCTGCAGTTGCTGACGATGTCACGGATGCTGTTGACAGATGCTGCTGCTTGTGCTGCTCGTGCAGCTGCTGCTGCTGCTGACGATGTCACGGATGCTGCTGACAGATGCTGCTGCTTGTGCTGCACGAGACTGAGTAGCTGCTATTACTAATGCTACTAATACTAGTATGAGAAAATACATTTAGTCAGTTGATTAAATCAAGGAGGTTTTCTGACTTCAGTGGATCGTTTAGCCATCGGCCACGGGCAAAACTTGAAACCATTTTATACATGGGACAATTGGCAGAGTCGAAACATGTTGGTACGATGGGATCGATCATGTTCATCATCAGTTCAGGCAAAGGAAGTGTGTCGACAGCACGCGAAAACTTCATGTCTGGATGTTTCAACACAAGGCCTTTTATCACACTCACACAGCTGCTTTGAAGAGTGAATCCTTGACCAAACTTGAGCTTTTCCAACACAGCTTTGGCCTCTTTCTGTGCAGTAAGGGATCTCTCTTTCGGGTTCATCTCAGTGCTGTCTAGCATGTCCTCAAAGTCTTTAACATAATGTTCCAACGGGCTACAAATGATGTACTCCAGATCATCGTCCGTATATGTCGTCTCCTCGCACCATATTGTGTCTTCTCCTGTTTCGAATTCCGTCATTTTCTGAACAATCTCCTCGTGAGTGCCTTGCATATATCGAAGCTCCTTCAAAGACCTGATAACTTCTATGGCGAAGACTGAACAAATACCTGAAGGAATTTCACCACAGTCAGGCCAAGTATACGGAGCTAAGAAAAATAGCTCCAACAAAATCTTCTCCCTCTGTCCAAATGAAACTACTTCCGTTCCGATGAAGTTGAAGCATGCTTCTATCCATTGCTCCTTGGTGACGTCCTTCCAATGTTTCTTTACCTCACATGCATCATAGGGCACTGTTTCTCTTCCTGCTTCAAGTGGAAGTTGCTTTTTCTTTCTTGGACTCATTTGGAGAGAGTTTCGATGCTCTGTAGCGTCAACACTTCGATAAGAAAAGTAGCTGAAAATAGCAGAACTAACCATCATAACATTCTGAGCGAGCGTAGAGTGGACGATGCTACGATGATGAAGGGCGGGTCGAGAAAGTGTGATGGGTGAGAGCGTCGTTTCACTCCTTATGTACCCTGTCCTAGATAATCCTCTTAAACGGCTGAAAAGACTCTCTCAGTACAGAGTCTCTACTCAATTAAGAGATCTGTTAAGTAAGTTTTCACATGCTACCTGACTACTGCAGGTGGGTTTAGACTTAAGCAGCTTAGTGCACACACGTGTCTGTTAGAAAGCTACCTGCACACCTGCCTTCCTTTTTCACTAGTATTTACCCCCTGCCGACTTATAAGGCGCCTATACACGTGTGAGCCTCCTTATATACGCCTTCTTGCTTCTAGAGCTAAGCTACTTACCGTCGTTTTCAGCTGCCGCAGGCTGACTGGCAGCTATTTAAAAGAGAATACCCGTTACCTGTATAACGGATCAGGGGGTTATGAGATTAGAGTGTGTATACAAAAAAAGCTACAGGGGTCGTGAAGCAAGCGAGAGGGTGTCTGTCTGTGAGGTAGAGACGAGTACATGTGGTAAGCGACTTAAGTGTAAAACAAAAGCACCTCCTCTTGCCGTGGTGAGTGGAGCGGACGGCAGCTGGCTAGTTGAATAAGCGTCAGCTTAGAAGATAATCCGTCCACGGGCTGGCGCGTCACACCTGTCGTTAATCACCTCCTGTAGTCTTTGTATACACAGTTGACCTGGCTTTATCTCTTCACCAGCTATAATCCCATATACATGTAGCGCACGTTACACTTGTTATCCCTCTTTTCATGCTGATGGATGAGGGGTGGAAGGGTCCAGGTGAAAAGCAATTTGATTCCTCTCTGGAAGAGGGTGGGGCTCTAGGTGAAAACAAGCTTAGAACATCCGGATTAGCCGCTCTCTCAGCTATATAAAGAGCCTCAATTTTTCTTGGAACAGTACTTCACCTCTGCCCACTTCGTCTTGTTGTACACTATCAGTCACGAGGCAGACGCTCGAAGTAGCAGATCTTTGCAGTATGGTTTATACAGGGGTTACCTGCTAATAGGAGTTTGTCTAAAAAAAAATGGGTGAGTAGATCGCTTTTTTCTAAAAAAACACTTAGAACACGGGTATGAATATGTAGCACTGTAAATAGTTAGTGTGAGTACACAGTAGAATCTACGGTACTATAGTCTTAACTGTCTAAAGACTGTGGAGCGCGTTAATGTGCGGTCTCCTTACTAATTTCACTTGACCAGGCTGGCAGGGTCAACTAGTCTAGGTAATTGCAACCACAAGGGTGGCTACTCAAGATCCAAGTAGACCTACTACTACGAGATTGTCTTTTGACCACTCTGCCGCCTGGTGATTACATGCTCTAGTCTAGCTCGCCATACCCTAGTATAGTTCTCCGCTCTTTTCGTCAGATGGCGCCACAATAGGATTTTTGTACATTTCTACGATACTCGCGAACATTTTAAACGCATAATGAACTATATAAGCAACAAAGCACACTTCTAATATATTGAATATAAAAAACCGCGCTCATCATCCCTCTAATCGCATTTTCCAGCCGCCGGCCAGCTGACTGCTGACGACAGGAGAGGGTGATTTTTTTTCTTTAGATTTAAGCCGCTTACCACACGCGCGCCCTCTAGTCACAGACAGAGTGACAGAAAGGGAGGGGGTCGCTTTGTTCACGCTACCTGTAGTTGTTTTTCTATACACACTCTAAGCCCATGACCTGCTAATCCTTTATACAGGTAACACGTGTTCAACTAATTACACTATTGTATGACAGTCGGTACACGGATTAATTTTAAACCACCCTCCCATCTGGATCCATGTCTGGTGGGTGGAAGGATCCAGCTGAAAAGCGTGATTAGGGCTTTTGTTTCTCTTATGATAGCAGCAGGTCAGCATGCGACAGCTGAAAATGTCAGACTAAGTCGAATTGTTTGTTTACAAACAGTCACGTGTCACGTGGTGTTGTTTACAAACAAGAGAGCCACGTGGTGTTGTTTACAAACAAACCCTAAGTAGGTCACGTTACCCTAGTTACCAGAATGCCGGCTTCTGATTGGCTGAGCCTAAGTAGGTCACGTGACGTAAGTAAGTCACGTTACCATGGTTACCAGAATGCCGGCCTCTGATTGGCTGAGAGCTTCTAAGTAGGTCAGTAGGTTACCCAGAATGCACCACTAATCCCCTAAGTAGGTCACTTCCGGTCACGTGACCAAATGGAGGCCTCTGATTGGCTGCAGGGTTACCCAGAATGCACCACTAATCCCCTAAGTAGGTCACTTCCGGTCACGTGACCAAATGGAGGCCTCTGATTGGCTGCAGGTCGATTGAGTAATAAACAGTACTTAACTATAGTCCCGTTCCGATACATACTATACTACTCTTGGTGTACTGCCGAACTGACAACTGCTAATAACGATAAAGTGTGAAAGAAAAGAAGTGCTGTCATTGCCAAACTCGGTGCCACAGTCGGTGCCACAGTCGGTGCCACACTCGGTGCCACACTCGGTGCCACTGTCGGTGAGACAATTGGTACAAGAACACTTTTCAGTCAGCAGATGCTGGGCGTGATACCTGTTATTACTGTTATATTAACAAGGAGCGTCTTGTGGCTTATTGTTCGTGGCACGACAGACACAAAACTGCTTCCTGTGGGCGGAAGTCTGTCAGGAAGCTGGAGGAGGCCGTGAGGTGGTCGGGGCTGCCAAGTAATAGCCTTGGGGAGTGGTAATTTTTTAACAGCAGGGGGGGGGGGGGGGTTGGTCGATTTGGGAAGTGGGAGGCAAAAAATGTTGGACCCCTTGAAGGGGGGGACCAAAAAAATTGCACGCCTTTTTAGCAAAAAAAAGCCCATCCGTTACTATAGCTCAAATGGGTTGGCCACGCTCAATTTCAACTTGCCTGAGGGGCTGACCAAAAAATTGGACCCCTACTGTGGGGAATCAAAAAATGTTCGACCCGCTTGCACAAAAATCCACCAACCCCCCTGTTGTTAAAAAATGACCACTCCCTTAAACAGTGTTTTAAACCCCTATGCTGCAAAACTTTACTACAAAATCGACATGGGGTCCGCACATTGGCTTTTTTTAAAGGCCGTGACTATTGACAGTTCGAACTGTCAATAACAGAACAAAATTCCCTTATTGACAGTTCAATATGTCAGTACCAGGATATAATTCCCTTATTGACAGTTCGAACTGTCAATAAGGGAAAAAAGATTCTCTTATTGACAGTTCCAAAAAGGAACTGTCAATACGAGAAAATTAATCTCTTATTGCCAGTGTGAACTGTCAATAAGGGAATTATATCCTGGTATTGACAGTTTGAACTGTCAATAAGGGAAGTTTATTCTGTAATTGACACTTGTAACTGTCAATAAGCAGATTCCTTTCTACTATTGACAGTTTGCACTGTCAATAGCTGGCCCACCTTGATGTTGCTATTGACAGTTCAAACTGTCTCTAGTGGAAAACTTTCCTCTTATTGACAGTTCAGACTGTCAATAGTGGGATATTTTTCTCTTATTGACAGTTCAAACTGTCAATAGTGGTAAATTATACCGGTATTGACAGTTCTACACCAAACTGTCAATAGTGGGAATTTCTTCTCTTATTGACAGTTCCTTACCATTACTGTCATAAACCTGAGAGGGATTTTGGTGGAAAGTCGATTTTGGTGGAAAAGTCAATTTTTATTTGCAAAACCGATTTTTAGTGCAGGACGGATTTTTGGGCAAAACCGATTTTTTGGGCAAAACCGAATTTAGGTGCAAAACTGGTTTTGGGTGCAAACCCTATTTTGGGTGCAAAACTGATTTTGGGTCCATATCCGATTTTTGGTCCGCAACTGTTTTGGGGTCCAAATCCGATTTTGGGTCCAAATCCGATTTTTGGTCCACAACCGTTTTGGGGTCCAAATCCGTTTTTGGGTCCAAATCCGATTTTTGGTCGAAAACCGATTTTGGGTACAAAGCCGATTTTGGTGAAAAGAAAAAGATTTTGGTGAAAAAATACGCTTTGACTCCAATGTCAGTGGGAACTGTCAATAAGACAGAAATATTCCACTATTGACAGTTCACATGAGGAACTGTCAATAACAGGAATAATTTCCACTGCTGACAGTGTGAACTGTCAATAACTGAAATATTTTCCACTATTGACAGTTCGAACTGTCAATAGCGTTTTTGTTTCTGGCCATCGACATGGGACATGATGATTATTAATTAACAGACAGAAACATCAGTTGCCCCAAATCACCAGGGCCGCATCCATGCCCCTCAGGATTGATACACTCATCTATATTTATTTTTATTTGGCAACAAATATCTCATTTCATGTGGTGATTTTTTTTAATGTAAAGCCGAGCTGGTACAGTGGGACGGGACGGCAAATATAAATATAAAAATGACACATTATGTGCCCCTAATAGGGTCAAATTGAGTACACTCGTTTGTAAATGTAAACAATAGGGTAACAACTGGAGGGGGAGAGCATAAGGGCTGAGGGGCTATACTTATATGGGTATACGCCAAACTTATACCTGATATTCCGAAGATTTCAAGTAAAACTAGGAGATTTACGGTAAACATGTCGGTAGGTTTCCAGGTTGGTCCGACTCCAGAGTCATGCCGTGTGTGGGGTAGTCTGCAGGATCCGGGCTGTAGAGATTGATAGTGGCGGAACCACCACGGGGTTAACTCAAGAACTTTTCTTCCAGTATCCCACCTCTAATGAAAGGGGCACTTTGTTTCCCCGTAACTGTAATTACCATAACATGCGGACATGCATGTCAGATATTCTAGGTCCTGTCTTTTTGTCCTACCCTTTAAGGACAACATAGTTCGTTAATATGCTATGCCCTGTCGTTATGTTGTACTGTTGTATGAATGCAGCCCTGGCGAGTATGTGTTGGTTGGTTGTTGGGTTGCTTTAGGGAGTGATCATTTTTGGACCAAATTTGGACCCCTTGTCGGGGGGGGGGCAAAAAAATTTGGACCCCTCTTGGGGGGGGGGGGTCAAAATAATTTAACCTGTTTTGAGCCAAAAAGCCCGTGCGTTACTATGCTTCAAAGGGCCCGCGCGCGAACCGATTTTCGGCCGTGAGGGGTGGGGGGGGGGGGGGGCGGGGGGTAAAAAATGTCTACCCCTAAACCGAGGGGGTGTACAGCTATGTACTTTCAAGGGCTGGCGAGTATGACTTGTGTAGACCCTCCTGCATCGTCGGCATGATACACCAATATGAAATACTCGATGACGCTGTGTTGGTGCATCATCCTGACTGATATCCCAGCTAACAAAAAAACGTTATTTTACGTCAAAATAACGTTATAAATTTTACATAACGTCATGTCATACTAAAGAGCCTTAGAAAAACGTTGACATATAACGTTAAATAACTTTATAAAATGGTGTGTAACGTTATTTGTTTACTGGGATTGCTTTATGGCAATATCTGTTGTTCCTAAAATCGTTTAGGCCCAAAAAAAAAGAAGGTGTGTTTCAGGTTACATGGTCTGAAAATCTAGGGTAGGTAGGTCGGATTTTTTTTTTTTTTTTAATTATTATTTTTTACTTTAGCCTGAAAAGTACCCAGAAATCGACTCACGAACTACAATGCCGACTCGCCGACGACCGCCTCGACTCGTGAACTATCAGATCGACCCTTACATAGCCCCAAAATGACCCAAAATATAATTATTTTTCAAAATTGCATAAAAATTTCTAGGGTAGGCACTGTTTTGCTAGGTAGGGTCGGGTAACCTGAAACAAACCTTTTTTTTAATTTGGCCTTAGAGGGGTTTCTCGTCTCACTCTCTGGTTCCAACCTTGTGTAGTCTGTTACGTGAATGCAGTGGTCAGGTTATCAGTCTACAATCTGGAAAGAGTCTCAGCTGAAATGAGATGAAGTGTAAAAAAAATTCAAATTATTTAAAAGTATTTTGATACATTTAGAACCAATGCTCCGTGCGGGGAGAGATCCCTTTCAATCTAGTAGCAATTCGGTTTCTACACATTCGTATTTAACCTATTCGTTCACATACTTGACACTCGACAGACATATTACAATTAGACATGATACGAATATTGTGTTCGGGAACATATAATTATAAAAAGACACTGCACTGACAACAGACCCCGTGAACTTCCTATACACCTTAACATGTGGTGAAGGTCACAAGGTCACGAGTCACAGGTCAAGGTCACACCACAAGGTCAGCTGAGGTCAGTAGGTGCCGGTAGTACTGAGGTTGTCATGGCTACCTATATACGTCAACAGACGTCTCCACACGTCATAGTGAGGTCTGATTGGGACCCGGTACGGACGTATATAATGTACAAGGATGTTGTGCTGTATATCCATATTTAGATTGATGCCATTATTTTTAGGTCACAGACACTTCAGTTGTATCATATTTAGTGATAGTTCAGGAAAGCTCTGATTTATTGTAGCAGTAGTTCCTAGGCTCGGTAAAGGTGTTAATTAAAGGTGAATATTTAGGTTAACTAGATCGTTTCAATCGTCAATTTAAAATACATCACATGATTTTATTCATGTGTAACATTTATGATTTGTGTTTCTGTGTCGATACAGTTTCAATTGAACGATTCAAACGAAACAAAAAGTACTGGTAGTAATCTGTGATAGTGGATCCACCACTTACAGCGCCCCTCACAGTGCAGAGAGGCCCCTATTCCGTATGTTTGGATTGGCTGTAACTGTTACAGTGACATGTAGCATGACCCCGGGGGTGCCAGCAACTTTTGCAGTGTAGTCATCTGTGAAAGTATAGATGTACCACTTGAATTTAGAACCTGGTATTTTGAATCGACCAATGGCAGGGCTGGATTTGAGGGTGTCTATATCCCATAGGTAATTAAAAGGTAATAAAATAGCAATCAAATACCAGGTTAGTCGGATAGATCCTATTAACTCGGGGACTATGTCATTTAGACTGCCTCCCTACGGTCGGTGTCTAAACACTATAGACCCCTCGTACAGGGATCTAGCACTCTCACATTGCGAAGAGACTCCTAATCCTTGTGGTTAGATTGGCTCGTTATTCTAACTGTTATAGTGACATAGGCGGTGGCCCTGGGGGTGGAGGGTGTATTAGTATACTACTACAGCCTGGTTGTAGTGACAGGGGTGTCAGGGGTAGACAGGAGGTATGATGGATGTAACCACACACCAGGATGACACTTTGTCACTCCTACAGACACTTCACACTGCGGGGTGCTGTTATTGTATACAGACAGCACAATGACTTACTGACACAACCCTCTAAGGACAACATCATGCCTAGTGGTAATATAAGAAGGACGCAGCATGGAGTGACTGCATTGGTGCATCATGACAACCATTGGGAAGTATTAACCCTGCTAGGTCAGCATGATACATTAATCCATCACTGTGTTATGACCACGTAAAGAAATATAGTGCATTAAGCACGGTGTTGCCCCCTAAAGGGTTATCATCATATATTACTGTCAACTTGTGTGTCAAGCAAATACAAACATGTGGGTATTTATTTCTGATGCTCTTCATTTTTGTCTTTTCCCCCTTTTTGGCAGGAATGTTGTTCCTGGCTCTATTCACGTCGACAGCCTACACACACCCGGCCTACACACTCAGCACTTACCGTATCATATACATGTAACAAGACTGATTTATCATCTATGTGTATACTATTATGTATCCGGCCTCAAAATAGATTCCCAAATGCAGGCATACCCGGGATCGTTACAACTACTTTTCTAGAATATCAATGATATTACTAGACATCTGACAGGAGAAATCAGACCATGTGTTTAATGTCTATTGGCCTGATTGAATGTCGGTATCATCCAAAAGACACTCTCCTCACATTCGGGTAGCCTCCCCCCATCCTCCCCGCGACCCATCCCCACAATTAGGGAGTGGGAGTGAGAAGAGGACAAGTTCAAATTGATTGCGGCTTAACCATCTTAACTTTAATAGTGTCCCAATTCTCAGATTTGTGCATCGAATCGTTCCGTCAACTTTCTTGGAAGTCTTTTTTTTTTTACTATAAATTGGCTAAATGCGCCATTCCTCCATTCTAACTAAACTAAAGGCGGCCAGAGACCATTGGCCAATAGCCTTGCGAATATTTCGTAAAAGTAACTATTTCGTGGGAAGCTTCCACTGTTTAAATCATGCAAAGAATTGATAGGATTTTTTAAAAGGACACACAAAGCAGCATAAATGAAATTCTGGTCAGTCCTGTCTTCCTGAAGATGCAATGCTGGGTGGCCTGAAACATGCCATCGTGTGGAGAAGGTCTTACAAAATAGAAATAACAATGTATTATTATCAAAGTGTCAAGATAGCGCACCTCCCACCTCCCACACCAACTTATACAAGTATCGTACATGAATCATGACAGGAAAACGCCATTCTGGGAGTTGATAATATTCTGATTCATATTTTGATGAGTATGATAAGTCTATATTTGTAAGACATAATTGTCCGAACTATGGCCGACGTCAGTAGGGCGTGGGAAGGACACTGCAATGGTCATGCACAGTGACTTAATTATGTCTTTAGTACTTAGGCCAATTAACTCTATGATGGCATGTAGTGACTACTTAATATCAGTAGGTGCAGAATAAGACAATAGTACATATGCCATTTTGAATAGGTGTAAGAGGAGACGCACCCAGCCCACATGTAGAGCACAGAGGCCGTTAACCCTTGAAGGCCAGCATAGTGATTTAATCATAGGGGTTTTACCCGAATACAGCTTCGGCGAGTGACTTGCCAGTGCTACATTCATGCATCATGTCGACCCTGGCATGATGCACCAGCGCTATCTTAATGCATCATGCTGACAAAATATGCCTGAAGCTCGGAGGCTATAGCTAATATAAATCACCAAATGATGCAGGACCTTGGGTAACCTATACTGTATCCTTACACCCCACGTAATAAGGGACCGAGTGTATGATTTATCACTCATAATTAACGACTCACACACAAAAACGGAAATACATCGGCCATGAGTCTAACTATCATGTTACGAAACTCAGATACGAAACTACCTCCCCCACCCACCCACTGCTGGCTTTACGTGTGTGATGCATGCCGGGAGGAGTGTTTTACACGACCCACCACCAGGTGGCGGCATGGTGAGACGCTCCTCTAACAGGAAGTGACGTCTGTAGCCGCCCATGCGCACTGGTACCAGCCTCCACCTGGCGGAGAGCTCCATCTTTATGTCTACATATATTCACCCATCCCAGCCTGTCCGACACAGCCCCAATCCTACTTATACCATGTACCCCCGGCATGTACCTATGCCGGATCTATATACACTCATCTAATCGAAATCTCCCTAGCTCTTTTCATAGAGAGAGATATCTTAATCGACCAATATAAGTTTATAAATAAGGTACACAGAGAAAAGAAGCAGAATCACTGTGACTCCCGACTTGATCACTGAGGTAACTCTCCCCAGGACTCTGAAGTGACTCCCTAACATTAGCAGGACTCCATAATAACTCGGAGTTGGACTCCCATTTGAGAGTTACAGTGATTCTACTTCTTTTCTGTGTGTAGCTTTGATAATATAAAAGCACTGATAACAACTGTGGATATGAATCACTCATTCGAAGTGTACCTACATATTACAGCACATGTAGAGGGATTTGCTCGGGTAGAAAGCGTTGAAAGATGCTACCGACCAATAAACGATCATTAAAAGATTCAATTCAATTCAATCTTTTACATCCTTGGTCTTTTTTAATGTAATGATCCCTGTTTCTCCTTACTGTTCTAAGTTTGTATTACTGGATATGACTATACCTTGATTGACCTTCAAGGTACCCCTTCACAGTCTTGCTATGGTAGTTGGGGCACTGAGGGCGATTTGGCTACAATATTGTCTGGTCTCCAAACAATAAGTTGATCCCTATAGTAATCAAGTGTAATACTAAACAGGCACTCAGCACGGGGGAGCACGGGGCATCCTTTCTGGTAGACTGAGACTTATTTTTAAGAAAATATATGTTTGAGTTCTAAACATCAGGTGTAATCTAAAGTGACATGGTTCGTTTTTTTAAAATCCTACTTAAAAGCATTTCAAATGTTAGTACAATATCATATTTGGAAGATAGTGCAGAATACAATGTCATCTATTTGCAATAAGAGCCCAATTAGAGGTTCAGATGTGCCCCTAGTATAGCATTTTACAGTGTATTTTCATTGGTGGAATTATGGCGTACACTCCAAAATTAGTAAATTGAGCCATAATCAGATAATCTGATGATTAGTCGAATTCTATGCTGAATCCTAGGGAATGGGATTAGATAAATTATGTAGTATGGCCATAAGGAACATTCTGGTTCATTTCAAAGTAAATAGACTTTTTGAGCCCTAATCATCGGACCATGTCACTTTAACATTTTAAGAGCAGTATTGTATTGTAATGATGCGTGAATGCAGCCCTAGTGAGTAAGAGAATGAGTTAACACCATAGGTAGTGTGCTGTGGGTGTTATGGATATTCATTTGTAACGTAACGTATTTCCTGTTTCAGGTCTGAATGTGGGTGACTAGCTTAAGGTAGCATAGTATCATGTCTAACCTTTAAGGGCCGCAGAGTGCTTTTATGCATTATGAACTCGGTTATTCTCTACAGGGTTGATGTTTACACTCTCAATAGGTCTGCATGAGATGCATGAATACAGCCCTGGCGAGACTCGCCAGGGCTGCATTCATGCATCATGATGACCAAGGGTATGATGTATTCAAGCACCCTGCGACCTAGTAATGGTTACTAGCTGGCCGTGTGCGTGTGTCTACCCCCATACGGTAGCAGAGTGGGAGGGGGACACACAGGGGCCCTGTCTACACGAACACTTTGTGGTTTACACTAAATTGAAGTTAATTATGTGGACAAAATAGTCCCTCAGATATTTCCGGATATCAGCAATTAGTTTACAGTTACACACATGCTGTAGTTGTACTATACCCGTGGGTGCCAGTAACACCAAGTACAGGAAAAAATGGAAATACCAGGCAGTGATTCCTCAAGGATCCACAGATACCTGTGTAAAGGGTAGATCAAAGCAGATGCCTGGGAACCTAATACCTATTCCATATGTATTTGTAGAGCAAATGAAAAATATAACTTGAGTATTTATGAATGTCTTTTAGTGGAGATCATTTTCTCCACTTTAGTGACACATGCTATTGCTTTTTCCTGCAAAGGAGGGATATGCAGGGCAATGAAAATGTAACATATAATTTACTGATTTAACTTGCGGATCATTTTAGTGTAAAAACTAAAAGCGTAAACGTTACATTTACACCCATGGTCTGCAATGCAAAGTTTTAACCACCTCAATTATTATCAGGGTACCCACTGCAAAATGGGCCCCGGGAGCTGTGGCGGTGAACCGTTGTAAGATAAGAAAAAGGGGGGCTGTCACTAACCAAAAAGCTCTAATACAGGGGGCTGATGGAAGATGTATGGTAACAAGGCTGTTGTTACAGTCAAATGTACTTGTATTTCATCCCGGGTATTTCATGTCCAGAAAACTGTAGGCTGCGTCTCACGACCTTGAGCCAATGTTTTTGTCTCTGACCAGGTGCCGTCTCTGACCAGGTGTCAGAAAAACGTGTTTTTTAAATGTTAACCTATACTCATATGTATAAGGATATGTAAAAACATTATGGCAGCTGTTATGTAATTATCATTAGCCTCCTGCTGTTGGTAGAACATAACTAAACTCCCAAAGTGACATCTGGTCAGAGACGGCACCCGGTCAGAGACGGCACCTGGTCAGAGACGGCACCCGATCAGAGACAAAAACATTGGCCCAAGGTCGTGAGACACAGCCTGTAATTAGCTTTTCCAAATGTTTATAATTATAGCAATATCCTGGCCTAGCGAGAAGCTGTCAGATGACATCTAAGAAAAATGGGGGGCTGTTAATTGATCAAGGGAGAATGAGAGGGCTGTCACATCATGGAATGTGTGGGCTGTAGTTTATGTTTCGGTACCTACCATCAAAGAGCCAGTACCCACCCCGGGAGTTTAACCCTTTTATTTGTCCATGTGAAACACGGCGTGTTTAGGCCAGCATGTAACCTTCTTGGACTGGGGTGCCATCTGTTTATATAACACTCCGATGCACATTGGGGAGGTAACTTTCTGCCCCCAAAAGAAGTTAGGCCCTTTACACAACTGATGGACTGCCCGGTAGCCAAATAATCTATTTTTTCTTTTATTCCTTCTTTCTATTGGAATCGCATTAAACCATCCAGGCTATGAAATAGTTGGACTGTAATGAACCCATTATGGTTAGACTACAGTAGCTGTAAGTGTTCTACTGGCGGAAGACCTATATTCCGTTATCTCCTCGACTAGTAGTAATAGTTGAGTTTTCAAAGATTTTTATTTGACACAAGTTCCATTACAAGTAACGTCTCTCAAACGAGGTCAAAGAACAGAGAACATAATTTCTAGTTAACATTGGCGATATAGACAAGTACAGTACTGTACACAGAAAACACAGACAAAGATTCAGGTAGCGAAGTGAGCAAATGACCGCGTAGAACAAGATAGGGCAAGAATCCAAACGTCAATATCACAATTTTATCACAACATCATATCAATTACTATTATTTTGCTGGTTCAGCAAGTATAATACCAACACGATTGGGCCCAAGCATGTATGGGCCCCATATCCGCCTCTGCCATGCACGAACGATTTACTCATAATGCACAGTAGTCGTAGTATCCACACCATATTTGGTATCAAATTAAGGTTCATGATAATATTAATAGTGGGTGAGCTAGAAATAACTTGCATGAATTCTCATCACAACTTCTGCAGGTTGATAAACTCTAGATGACCAAAGTCTGACACCTGCTCGTGAATAGTCTATAATTTCCTACTTGTTTAGCCTCTTTTATTTTATAACAATTTTTCTATAAATTTCATTGAATGGCCTAGATATAACAAGTAAACTTACCCTATGTCTGGGTATACGTAGACAGGGTTGACTAAATTAACTGACTTTGGGGGCGGTCTGTATCACGTGAGAATTTTTAACTATCAGGCATTATGGGGCGGATGCCTAATACTTAGTGTGCGTATACTCTTCACTCATAGGCCTGCATTTTATACGTTGCTGTTCAGGGGTTGTGTAGGTGGTAGTGGCCGCTAGGTCCCCGCACTCAATAGGCCATATGACACCATCCACGTTTTGGGATTTTTAAAACACCCCCTTTCGTACCCTTTTCCTAAAAACGCTGACATTTGGGTGTTTGAAACGACTGATAATTTAAATTTTTGACAATATTGCAGTGAAATATACCCCCCCCCCCCTTATTCTAATTTTCGCTGATATCTCTTGGAAAAACACCCGTTTTTTCAATTTTCGAGGTCAGTGTCAGAGTGGCCAAAAAGTTCCCCCATATCTACATTTTCGTAGCATGGATGGTGTCAGAATGAGAGCAGAGTGCACGGCCCGGGGTGGTGATATGGTGGTGGTGGTACCTGTTAGTGTAGCTGGACATACAGCTTGTAAAATCAGGCAAATCCTTACCGTCGGTACAAGATTAGCTGTGGCCTTCTCGGTGTGTTTTCTTGTGCAACAGTGGTATTTAGTAGCAAGCCCAGCAGCAGTATACCTAATTTAACCCTTTAAGGCCGTGATGATCCCCCAGGTGTTGTCATGATGCATTAATGCAGCACTGGTGAGCTACTAATCAGTTACCGCCGCTACGCAATCCATCCATCAACAGGTTGTGCAAATACATCAGAAAGTGACGGATCCGTCACTTTTCCGTCACCACTGACGGATCCGTCCAATGACGGATAAGTGGAAGCCAAATCACCCGTCATGAGGACCCAAAAAGTGATCCACGGATCCGTCAACGGACGAATCAGTGGAAGCAGGAAAATGGGAATCTGTCCGTCAAAGGGTGGCGGATCCGGCACCATTTTGGGGGATCCGTCAACGGGCGGAAATACCAAAATCTTTTGTTTCAGTCACTTGACGGATCCGCCAAACTTTGGACGGATCCGTCACCTGTTGATGGACGGATTCCCATTTTCCTGCTTCCACTGATCCGTCCGCTGTAGAAGTGCGCAGCCCGATAGCGGCCACACTTCAGCCCAGCCATCTGCCCAACATGAAACCCAGCTCAGTTTTGCCCGACTTCAAAAAGCCAATCCGAGCTAAAATCAAATTGGCCCCGTGCGGGCTTGCTACTAGGGATGTGGTTTTTATCTAAATTTGACCATTTTCAGCCCTCTGCATCCTTATGTTGGCAAAAATAATTGCATCACTTAAAAACATGTCGACCAGCCCTGAACTACCCTGAAAATAACCCCTCCCTCTGGACCTGCATCGTTTTCTTGAGACATAGCAGTATGCTGCCCGTAGAGGGTTAACCATCCTCCCAACTCCACAAACATCGAAGTAGAGGGAGGCGCAAAGCAGACAACAAGAAGAGAAATCATGGAGACCAGCTTCAGAGAAGATCATCACAAGCCATTCGTTGGGCCGGTTACTATGTTTGTAGGGTTACGTTTTGACGTTACCATGCACGGACGCCATACTGTCCAGGGTACACTTTTGGATGCGTCAGTACGGCCATTCAATCTCTAATTTCTTCGAAAATCTGATTGGGGGTTTATTTATTGGGTCTGGGGTCCCGTGCCCCTGATCCAAACACGCTATGCAGAGTAGCATTGTGCTTGATCCCTGGCATACTTCTACGGAAGTAGTCCAGCCTTGCCCTGGGTGTGGTAACCATGACAACCATCTGTGGTGGAACCTGGCCAGTCATTGTACCCTCCCATACTCTTCTATAACCAGCCCCAACACCTCCCCCAACCCCATCTGCCCTTCTTTTCCTGTTCCTAGAAATCCCAGACCCATTCCAGGAACTGACAATTGCCTTGAGGAGGTGCAGCCAATGGGGCCAGACCAGCACAAAGGGGTGAACTCTCTAATTTTGGATATTATTCGAGATGAAGCAGAAACCGTACATTATTTTTTATGAAATACGGCCTTGACATTGGATTAACCAAACAACGCCATTTTTTACACTCCCTGTGAAATAACCCAGACTCGTATTTTACGACCCTATGATTACATTTGAACAGCATAGAAAGAATCTATTTTAGCCATTTTAGGCTCCCCCTTACCATAATTTTGGTATTTTGAATCGAAAACATAAAAAATAAACACAAAGGTCCACTTCTTTATCCCTTTTGACTGGGCTAGCTCACCTGTTGACCAACGGACAGCATCTCACTCGCCTTTTGGCCTTGTGAAATATGGCCTGTGGGTCAACTCGTGAGATAACTCAGTCAACAGACTAAAACCTTTGTCTATTAATTTTATTTGTCCTGCCTAAGAATATGGGTATTCCTGAACAAAACCGATCACATAGCGAATCACTGTGGGCTCAAACTACTGACTTATGTTGTTTTAGGATAGAGGAAGGACAAATCAGAAAATTCTTAATATGTTTAAACAAGTTTATATTATTGAAAGGTATATATCTTTGCTCCTTGGAACACTTTTTGATACATCTCTAACCCTAGCGATTCATTTTTTATTGCCTCACAAACTCGATTGTCCGTTTTCGGGTGACTCCGGGACCAAAATAAGGTGATTATGTATATTATGTCTTAAGGTACATCACAGCAACTAATAATTTCGTTTACAAACTGGGACAACATATATCTTAAGATATAGTAGGGAATTGAATCAGAGAAATGTCGTCCTAAATTTTTCTAGAGGCATTTCTGAGTAAAGTTTCGCAAGCCATTTTTCTAGGACCAATTTTTCGTGCAGATTACAAAAAAAGTACTTGCGAAACTGAGAAATTCATGTAAGGGGGTCAAAACCCCCCAAAACACAGATTTCTGACAAAAATCCACGTTTCATTGTCATAAAGGGCTGTTTATTATCATATTTAGTCAGGGAATTCCTTAAATGAAAGGTCTGGTAGAGAGGCATCTTCATGAATTACCATTATGGTAACCATGGTAACCATGGTTACAATCATTACCTAAGAAAGCTTTGTTTTGTGTTAAATAGATTGATGTGACCATCTATATATCTAAGTTTCCCTTTAACCATTGAAGGATCACATGATGCTTCAAGTTGGACATTCAATTGTTGTCATGATGCATGAATAAAGCACTGGTGACTAATAATTCACCATACAGTATTGGTTCATCAGGCATGAATGCAGCCTCAATGATAAACACAGCAGGTTCAAATCCATGCATAATCATCCCAAAATGGCATAACGCACTATGCTCCCATCAAAGGGTCTCACTAGCCAGTAGCCCCTCCTTCTGGCACCCCCTTTTGTGGTCTTCATAGAGGGAGGTGACTGTACATATATACCACAATGATTACGACTCTTCTGCACTGCAAGGATCAGGAACTGTAAGAACTGGCTAGTTTTAATTATCATTTGTAGGTGTGATTATATAGATCAATCACAAGTTGAATATCTGTCATGGCCTGTAGATTAAATTCCTTGAAATGGACCTTGATTGATTTGGTTATGGGTGAGTTGGTAGGTACAAAGTTAAAGAGCATGGAGGTATTCACACAAACAGAGCTACTCCATAACATTGCAAACAAAGATATGGCAACACCTGCGTTTCAGGATGCATTAGCATCAGCTATTCCAAAGGACAGGATTAACTATAGCACTTTGTTGTGTAGAGATTCATTGAGAAAATGAAAAAATTCCACAGCCAAATCAAGCAGAACAATCCAATGACATTCACAAACCTCTACAAAGTTGAAAAGAAAATGAAAGCCAAAGGGGAAACTGTTGTGTTGAAAGCTGACAGAAATGTAATACAACTTCATTTGCTGCTGGAAGAGCTGTGAATTTGGACAAGATCTTGGAGCTTGAGCTAATGGCAGTTCCTCTGTCTCTTGCAGAAGCAAATGGAAGGTTAAGGAGTGGTGATAACTCACTCCTCATACGTAGCCTTACTAAAGACATTGCCTGACCAACTTCAATTCACACAACAAATGATTTAACCATCATTATATGTTTCGTCCACAATACATGCATTGGGCAACCCCGAATGAGCAAAGGTTTTCAGGGACTTAGCAAACGTATTTGTCAACACCATCCTAAGAATTAGAGAAGACTATCAGAGGATTGATTTGGTAGGTGATCAATACAGAGACAAAAGCGTCAAGTCTGAAACAAGGAAGCAACAGAAGAACAACAAAAGGCCAATTCGGAGGATGGTGCAAAAGTAAACTGTTCCTCTCCCTGAAGATTGGGAGAATTTCATTGTACACCCAAAGAAACAAGAGGGAACTCTCTACTTTCCTTATGGAGCATGTAATGAAAACAGTGACGCACAAAATGGTTGTAATGGGTGGAACATTCCATGATCCCGAGGAGGTAAGGACCACACTCCCATTAGACACATCTGGCTTGAAAGGTGATCACCAGGAGGCAGACACTCATATCATCTTGCATGCCATCGACTCCTCCTCCAACACAACAGTCATACAGGCAAGGGACACAGACATACTGGTTCAGTGAACAATGCAAGGGCTCTTTTGTTTGGACATTGTAAGAAAACAGAAGCTCTACCTCCAACATCATGAACTGGATTGAGGTTTTAAGGGTGCTTTGATTTCTTATTAATATTTATCCTGGGGAAACTTCAGGATCACTGCCTGCAGTTCACTCAGACAAATGATCCAAGCAGATGAGAGGTACTTGATGTGAAGACTTCTTTATTCCATTCAGCAACATGTGATACATACACAACAGAGGTCTGACTCCTACCAACCACTCACTACAGGGAAACAGCCATGTTATATATGAAGACCTGACCTTGACATTGGGCCTATTACTTGGTGTGGCCTTGACAACTGTTATGCAATACGTCCTTGACATTTAGGTAATGTGATTTGCTCTTGGTATAGCGACCTTGACCATGGTTCTGGTGTTGGCCTTGACATTGGATCTGATTACATTCGCTTAGGCTTATTTGCCTTATCAATTGACTGACTGCCCCAGTGGTTTGAGTCATCCCTCACGACAATAGTTAGTACGGTTACATCACAGGAATTGGATATGCTACTTCCTGTCACCAAACATCCTTGACCTTCAACTAATACAATTACATCCCTAGAAGTGGATCTGTTACTTCCTGTCTACAAGCAACCTTGACCTGTTGGTCAGTGGTTGTATAATGCCAGGGTTCCTATTCGGCTAATGGTTGTGTAATACCAGTTCTCCGATTCCTGCAGTACTGCCCCCTGGACTTAGTGTGTTACGATACAATTAACATACATTTAGCGTGTTCTACTCTCTATCGGTCTCTGTCTGACCATTAACTCTTACTGACTTTATTTGTTCTAAATGTGTCTGGATCTGTGGTCCAGTACAATCAGATGCACTGAACTTACATCTCATGTGTGTGCACTACCAGAGTCTGATATGGAACTTGGCACACATCCCGAAACCCAACATGACAGATCCTACATGCATGGGATGGAAGATGGAAGACAACAACCTGTTACTTCTGCCAATGACAAAGGAAGCAATTCCAGAGGCTTGCCTCTCTCTAGTCATCTGCCAGTGTAGGACTGGGTGTAATGTGGGTATGGGAAGGCAGGGTTCCAGTATACAAGCAATTGTCACACTGGAACTGCCTCTTCTCCTTGCCACAGTGTTCACAAGTGAGGACAATAAAATAAAAAGTGTGAAATATGATGGATTATGACCCATTTTCAAACGATGACATTTAAGGAGTAAGCAGTAAAAACACAGAGATTCTGGCAGAGTACTAATGGCAAAAGCTACTTATTATTGAGATATAGCAATGTATCAGAGGTGTCATTTACTAGGAGCAGGTCACTATGGTCAGTACAAGTGCAGCTGGTTTCACAAACAAGTATAGAGAAGTTAAATATTGCCTGTTATGTCTATATGATGGATGTATAAATATAAGTATTAAGCAAATAGATTAATGTGTACTTTTTGTTTTGTTGGTAAGCAGGTAACCATGGCAACCACAACAACACTATTTACTGATGAATGATAACCATACCTTTCATGTTAATTATTACATCATGATACATGAGAAGACATTTTAATTCTAGGGGGAAAATAATGTTTTTTTCAAAAAATTGCATTTTGGGGGCCCCTGCCCCCCCAAAACTCAATTCTCAGCTCCGCAAGTTATTTTTTCAGAATCTACAGAAAAAATAGGTCTAGAAAAAAAACACTTGCAAAACTTTACTCAGAAATGCTTCTAGAACTTGGAGAATCCATATTCGATTCCCTACTAATATACCATGTATGGATAACCTCCAAAAAATAGTTTTTGAGATACAGCTCAATGAATTTTGAAGATTTATCAAAAGATGAAAATTTCAACCATATACTCTCAACTTTACCCTAGTTCACTCAAAATGGTTCAACTAATTGTCAAAATCACTCTACAATGTACTGATGGTATATACTTTAGAAAATATGGACTCTTAGGATACCTTGTTGAACCCACTTGGCACAGTACTGGCCTAAAAATCTGCTATTTCACCTTATTTCGGTCCCGGAGTCACCCGGGTGACTCCGGGACCGAAATAAAACATTGTATAAATGTAGGTTAAATTAGTGGAATCATCAGATTTCTGGTTTAGAGCATTAGCGGGGGTGGATAGGAAGCAGGGGAGCTTAAGATAACTAAAATATATTAGATATTAACAATTCTGTGTGGGTCTTAGTAATATCAGCAAGGCGAGTGACTCCGGAACCAAAATAAGAGGGTGACTCCAGGACCATAATATGTATCACAACACACACTTGGTCCTGCAGGCTAGAATATTGGATTTTTTTCAAAATGTCTTTTTTCTGGCAAAAGACACAATAATGACCTCACAATTTGGGGTAAAAGGGATACTGTTTGGATCTACTTTATTTACTGTATAGGTGTATCAAAATGAAAGGACTTTTGAACATTTTGCTGACAATATACACTTAAATGGCTGTGGAGAAAAAAATATGGTACATATCAAGTGAAAGCCTCATGAATCAATTGACTATACCATAGGCCCAACAGAAAATGATATTTAGGATGGACTGTTGGTTCCTCAGTAGACACAGGAGACTTGTAAAACATTTCATTTTTAGCCTTTTTGAAGTTTTTAGGGCTTTTGAGGGCCAGAAAATGAAATTTTTTGGACTAATACCGAAAAAAAAAGAAAATTCCTAAAAGTATAGGATGTTTTCTCACATAAACCAAAAATTTGAAAAAAATGATGCAAAGGTTGTTATTCTGTAGGGGTATAAGGCTGAAAAAGGCCAGAAATTGCCAAAACTGCATAACTCAAAAGTATACAGTTTTATGGCGAAACTAATCCTCGCCCAGATGCATAGTTTGAAACTCTTTTTGTTTTTTGGAACTTACTCATGAATACTTATAGTCGTGCCTGTGGAGACATTTTTGATTACGTTATATGAATGCATAGCAATATAACCACACCAAGCTTATTATTTTTTTAAAAGACACATAATTCTAATATCTCATAGAAGTTACTCACGATGCCTAACATGCAAAAAGTGCCATTCCCAATAACTCTGTCTAATACGTTAAATAACTATAAGCATTCTGCATCCCTGATCAGGAATATTGTAAAATCATAATATACATAAAGGTACAACTACTGTCTTACAAAATGTCATTATTCATCGGTCACATAAAACATAGAGCCTGAATCCTATTACACAGTCAGGTATGTTGGCAAAATGACAGGCCATCTTTATTTTCCCTTTTAGTTTACAGGCAGTGTGGTATTAATGGGCATTGAATGCATCACGACTATGATACAATCTTGGCCATTCGCTAGTTTTTTCTAATAATGTAGATACTTGAATAGAACCGTAGCTCTTAGTACTTAAGGGTTTACAATTTGTTGGGCCTGCTGTTCACTGAAAAAGTTAACTTGTCTCCAGACTCATAAAATAAACGAGTCAAAAGTTGTCTTACCTATCAGGTTACCATACCACAAATAGAATTTGGAGCTGGCAAATGTCGGGTTTTGGGCTGGCAAATACCAAGTGCGTCTTCTATCTCCAGCTAGAAGTCCTGCTTTCTTGTCACTTTCTTGTCAGTTTTTGACTCGTTTATTTTATGATCTTCACTTTGAAGAGTCTGGAGACAAGTTTATTTTTTGAGTGTAATATGCCTTCATTTTGATGTAATATTATCTAGCAGCTCACGACAACAAAAGCCGCTTGGGGTAAGAGCAGCAAACAGTCAACCCAGAACTTCCATACTGACCAGAATTAGAGTTGAGCCTGGGTGTCGGGTTTGCGGGCTTGCAGTTTTCTCCTTTGTAACTGGCCCAGATAGCTCAGATATGAGGATGAAGAGATTTTAAGGAGACTTCCCAGTAAAAAAAACGTTATATGGGTTTACCTATGATATTATCATAATAGACGTATTGTACTTAGAGAATAGAAAACAATGATCTTCACATCAAGACTGTCTGTTGTCCTATAACGCACGATGGTATCGAGCCTTCATAAGGCTCGGGACCAGAATGTCTTATAGTATAACAGACAGTCGAGATGTGAAGAACAAGTTTTCTCTTGTCTTTATAAAACGGTACCCAGGTAACTAACAGAATTTCTGTATGTAACTAACGCAATATTTGTAGCAAGCATAATGTGTGTGAAACAGACAGACCATTGACCTTATTACAACTGCTACTCAGCGTGCACTGCTATTCTATAACGAACGGCACGTGATTTCTCTGAGGCTATAATACACGGCCAACCGTTTTATGAATTGCTATAGTGAAGTCAGACATGATGATGAGATTTTGATATAACCTGATGGGGTATATCTATCAATTATAATCTTTTTCAAATCATCATTATAATGGTAGGATTCAAAACTAGGTTTTCCCTCATTATATCCCTGTCATTGCTCTACCAGCATTGTCACCCAGTGCAATTCACAGCCTTCCCTGAACACAGGCAGAGCTGTTCAAAGACATCAGGACATTAGCTTAAAGGTTGAACAGACAGGCAAAAAAGACTGCATTCTGCAGTCTGCGAGATGAAAAAATAACCCAACAAGCCAGAACAGGTACGGGACAGGAATAGCTTGTTGGTACGCACTACTACTATGTAATGGTACATTCTATTCAATCAGACTGTACCAATATACTAGTACTGAGCATGGTTCCGGGCTGTAGAATGAATTTATAGCATTTTTGTGACCATTAGACCATAACCAGCTAGCTGTGTTAGGTTACACATGGATGGGTCTGCAGTACTGTATCTGTAATAAGAACAATGGGTCCTAACTTTACCAACACTGGGGGCAAGAGTTGTGGAGAAAACCGTACTTTTTCATTTTACGTTTTTAATGACCTACCATTACATTAGGAGATAAAACCAAAATGCATAATGATGTATCAGTATCTAGGCTACTACCCTGTATACATATATTTATCAGCTAATATAACAGATAATTTCTTAAATGGATTTTCCTGGGTCCATTTAACATTATTTCATGAATGTGTCATGTGCAATGCTTGAAATCTTAAATTATATAAATAACTGTAATTTGTTAATCGGCCGGGGTATAGATTGAAATTGTCTCTTTTCAAAAGTAAGATACATGATATAAATTGGTGGGTATTGTTAGTGGGTTGCACCTGGGCATTCCTTGTGTCACCTGTCCCTGAAAGAGTAGTCCATGGGGGATTCATGATGCAGAGGGCCTCAACTCCCTGTCAAGTCATATCTTGGTGACCATACCATGCATTTACATTCTATATTCATATAATTTGCTTTGATTTTATTAAGATTGAATAAAGAATTGTGGCCAGGTGAGGGAAAACATGCCTCCAGTGGGGGAATGGCTTTTCAAAGTTTATGTTACGGGCTTTAAAATGAGAAATCTTGAGCTAAAATATCCCAAGTACTATTGCTGTAACTGTTGTCAGGGTTGGTGTGTACAACCGAAAATGGCTAATAAGCTCTAAATCCAATATATCCTATTATGAATACTAATAATGCAAAAAATACAGTTTTGTTGAAAAATAACCAGAGACATCTAATGTTTTTATCATACAATTGGTTCTAGAGGGAATTTCTGAGGTCTGTTTTCGATTCTGAGATCCTTGTGAAATTTCCAAAAACATTTGTAGCAATAATTTCCATAAGAATAATGGAGTGTTTCCATGGCAACCAGAAATTGTTACAAAATTGTTATATTATATGTCAATTTCCCTTATATAATATGTCAACTTTCCATGTTTCCATGGCAACAAGTGCTCCTTTTGCATTCCAAAAGTGGAACTTTTTCAGTGGAATAATTCTAAGCATATCACTAGAATCCTCATGAAAAGTTGGACTAAAGTATTTTTAGTACATTTTTCAGTGTTTTACCTAGATACCAGCCCCTTCGGGGGCCGGGATTGTGGTAGCTGGGGAGGGGTGTGAATAATCTATTTTCCATGTTATAGCACCCTACTCTTTGACCCATCTTCAATGGAAACTGAGGCCTATTCCCACGGCAACCCCCCCCCCCTCCTCCCAGCAACCACACGGACCTAACAGGCCCCTGCGCGGGAATTCGACTGCCCCACTGCCCCAGATTGCCCTAGTTACATCACCATAGTGAAGCGTCCTTAACTACCATGCATGCTGCGGTCAGTCTCCAAGCACATCCCCTCGTAGGGGCACGGTTCAAAAGTTCAGCCTGGCCTATCTCAAATATTATAGAAAGTTTAAATGTGATATTCAACAGCAAGAATAAAATGGATATCTTTTGTGCAATTCCGTGGCATTTGATCAACATTGTCCTGTAACTATCTTATAGTAGTGCAATGCTGTATGTGGAAACAATGGCGGATTTTCAATCATTTGCCTGCCTCTTGTTGCCAGGCACTCAGTGCGAGAGTAGGCCTATGTGTCATATATCGTTTTTCTTTAAAATACAGTTGGGTACAGTTGTTAGTTTGATAGGGAGAAGTAGTATCACATGTGTGCCCCTGTAAATATTTCTGTAATAATGTTTGGGAGAAAAATCGAGTTAGCTTTCAATTTAGTACATATTTCTAGGTAGCCTCTTTTGGTTCATCTGGTCCTGTCAAGCGCCTCAAGGCTGATTCAATGGGGTGGGTACCAGCGGCCAAATATTGCCGTTTTATATAGGGGAACTACACCTTGATGGTCAAAACCAGTACTAATAATCAGCCCTGGAGCCACAATTATTAAGAGTGTTTGGTCAAAAGTATTAGTCCCATTTTTTCAAAGGCACTATATATAATAAGAATTTATTGTTTATGGTATGGTGACTTAATTATTATATTTGTGATTCCAACCCATTTGGTAAAAACACATGTTTCACTGACACATTTCATGTGTTATATTTTCAATAAACCTACCTTATTGGTGTGTCTAGATGACAAGTCTTTGAATAAGCACCAGCTTGAATAAGCGCTTGGGTGTGTGTGGTATTAAAAACGTGAAATTGTTATTATCTTTACAGCAAAACTCATTCTTCCCCAAAATGAATAGTTTGAAACACTTATCCTTTATCAAAATTTCAATAAGTAAGTCATAAAAACTAGTATAGCTATGTGTATCTACATGGAGAATTGCATCTCATTCTGAGGAGGTCAAGTGGGGGGACTTCAATGAAATTCAACAGATTTACCCAACTACAGGAATCATGTATCATTGACCAGGAATATTCTTTTCCCATTTAGCATGTAGGCACTGCATTCTTCTTGATGAGTATTATGGGTGTCATGACTTTATTCAATTTGTTTCTGTTCTTATTGCATGACCATCACTAATAATTGCCACAGCACAATATTCTCGACCATTTTTCTAATATTGTGGACACATGAACTTGATACACCAGTAGCACTCTACATTAGTGTAAGCTGAGCCTTTTGCAATAACCCCTATATATGTCACAAAAACAATGCATTTCATTGCCCAAATTCTGGGCTGAATAGGTGTAATTTGTTGAGCAGCTCATCAAAAAATGAGCCGCTCAGGGTAAGCATAGTTGGCAGTTCACAGGCAGCCTGCAAACCGAGCAGAAGTATAGTAGTGTGGAGTAAACCCTGCATAGAAACGCAGCTGTGCAACACAAGGCATTTTGAAGGAGGTTTATAGGATAAACTATTACATATATTTATATACATACATGCCTATCACTTAAAGGCAGTATTAGGATTTGGTGGAAGGTATAGATATCCCATTGGATATAAATGACACAACATATTTGTGGTCTACGCTTTTCAAAAATAACATAATTAGTTGTTTTATCTGTTGTTGGAATGGAGCCAGACTGCTTGATATTGATATATCCTATTAATATATGCTAATCAGGGATATCTATGGTTTTCTATTATTTCCACGTTACAATGGCCAGCTTCAAGAAATTGTTCTCCTTCATTATGTCCCTATCATTGCTCTACCAGCATTGTCACCCAGTGCAATCCACAGCCTTCCCTGAACACAGGCAGAGCTGTTCAAAGACATCAGGAGATACTTCTAAAGAATGGAAAGCCTACACATACAATCTCATTGTGACAGTAATACAGGATACAATAGTAGAGAACTCTAATTTGTATGAAGTATTAAGTGTACTAGAAAATGATGTTTCTATGAAAAAGAATTCCTGTGAAAACAAAGAGGATGTTCAGGATTTCTCAATACCTTCACACCATGTGCTGACAGCCCCCTGTGGGAGGATCTTCTTCTCTCCCTTGCAGGGTGAATACCTGTGGGCCGTGGTGGCTCCAAGCAACATGACTATAAATATGACCATGATTGATTTGTATCTAGACTGCTCCTGGAATTGCTATTTTCAATACCTCACTATATACAATGTCAGAATGAATAGCTTTAATTATCAGTACAAAGCTTTACTGGGACCTGTCTGCTGCTCCCCACCACCACAATCTGTATACAGTAGCCGTAACTTAATCCTTGTGTTCTTATGTCTTAAGCCCTCTGCTGCTCTGGCCCGCCTCAATCTACTATACCAGTTTGATGATGCTGGCATGTCTGTATCGTTATATTCCCCAACAATATTGCATCAAAATGAAGGTGTATTACAATGGAACCAGCCTACCCTAAAGTATAGAGACCTGCATGTGTATCAAATACGTATATCTACAGTACTAGAGAAAATTGTAGCAACTCGTTATGGGCATCATTCTATTGCCATTAAGTTGAGAATTAATAGTATTACTGATTGTAGATCAGACCACTGGTCCCTGCTATCAGTTTATGATGGTCCTTTTCAGTTTAGCTCAGTGATCTATAGAAATTGTGGTCTTTCTGGATGTACACTGAAAGGTAATAGTACAATTGCAGTTATATCTTCTACCCACCAGATTTACATAACTGCAGCAAGCAATTTCTTTATTCCATACATGATAACATTTCATCCCATACGGAGAAAATTTCATCATATTGAAAACATTCCATCAAATATTTCTCTTAGTCTAGTGATGGACACATTCAGAGTTGCAGCCATTTTGGTTTCTCAGTACCCGCGTTATACAGATATGTCCTGCACTTTTGGTGGTTTCAAATTTTTTAACAAACAACAACGTTTGACAAACTGTGGGCAATCAAAGATTATACGAGAGTCATCAATAGATATGCTATATAAATGCCAGGACCTTTTAATGACATACAATTCAATCAAGCCATTTAGCATGATGAAAATAGATATCAAGACACGTCCATGGCAGTTCAGTCCAAAGTATGGATGTGTGACAGAAGATGTTTATGTCCTTCAGAGAGGATCATCAATCATACAACATGAGGCCTCACATCATAACCATCATATCATTGTGCAACTAAGCTTTGTACAGATAGTAGAACTTTGGACTGTAATCCTGCCATTGTCAGATGCAGAACTCAGTGTGAACTGTCTAAAGCCGCTGCTTGTTGCTGATGTCTACAACAATGTGACATATTCATTACCAGCCAACCAAACAACCAGCAACATCAGCTTTATTGGTTTTAAGATAGTGTTTTTTTTTCCTGCACGATGTATCCATATTATTGATTATATCCAATATGTGAAAATTAATGTGAGAAATAATTCAGTCCCCATAGTGAAGGAAGATATTCGGGATATGGTTTTTTATATTGAGAAGGGCTACTTTTATCAACAATTTTATATAAGATATGGTTTACCAGAATATAAAATCAGATGTGCTTTGACCAAATCATATTTACATCCAATGAGCAATATTGCAGTAGAAATAAGTTCTGATGTAGAATTTAGCAGAAACTCACCAGGAGACATAGTGTTACAATTAACACAAACATTTACTATACATGAATATCACAGACATACATCAAGGCTGTCTTATTCTCTGAATGCTACTAAGGATTACCTGTATCTTTCAGCATTCAAAATGGAGTATTTAGAGATTGAACTGTTGAATCCATCCTATCGACTTTTTAATACTGCACATTTCCTTCTAGAATTACAAATAAACTTAGCACGAAGAAGGACTTTTTCAAACATTCTTCAATACCTTTATCCATCACTGCCTATTTTGAAACTGGGAAGATGTACAAGCTCCTGGAGAGCCGGAGGTTGGGGTTTAGTGCCTTGGTGTTACAGTAACTATGTCGCACACAATATTTCTTGGATGGAAGCTGAATCATTGTGCCAGTCTCACAACCAATCTCTTGCATCTGTAGATTTCTCAGATCGAATACCGGAGATTTTCTCACGAAGTCCCTGGAATGGCTACTTATTCATAATTGGACTCTCCCTAAATGAGGTAGGTTCATGAGGATCGATGCTGATTAACTTCTAATTGAAATGTATGAAACAAACCTATATTTGAAGAGTTTGGTTCCAAAACGCAATAAGCGCCTAAATACAAAATCGGGAGAAAACAGGTCAGGGGTATTGTGTAGGGTAAATAAATAAAAAAATCTGAAAAAAAAATTGAAAAAGTATATTTATTTAGTAGATAGGGCCTGTCGAAAATTCAGTTTTTTTGCAAAACGCAATAAATCCAAAAGCAGTTTTTTTGCAAAACGCAATAAATCCACCTCACCAAAGATTGTTTTTGTATGTAGGACTGTTTATTCTTTTATGTTTACGGTCTTAATAAGGCTTTATTGAATACAATCTTGGTCTATATTGTTAATAGCATTATTTGAACATTTTTTTATTTTTTTATTTAGAAGGCATTTGAAATATGGACACAAAAACCATGTTTTATGATTTTTGTGGATTTATTGCGTTTTGCAAAAAAACTGCTTTTGGATTTATTGCGTTTTGCAAAAAAACTAAATTGAGCAAATTAAATCCTATTTCTAAATCAAGGAAAAATGATGCAAGGATTTTTAAAAGCTACTTGTTTGTGTTTCATGTATGTCCCACTATACCAAGAAAAAATAATACTGAAATAAGAATGGCCATTACTGATTTTATGGACATATGCAGAAAAACTGATTTTGGATTTATTGCGTTTTGCAAAAAAACTGAAAATTGAAATCAAATCATCCTTTTTCACCTAGAAAAAAAATCCAAGGATTTCAAAAATCGATTTCTAGGTATTTTATCTTTGGAACATTAATCATTAGTTATTAAAGAAAAATGCTTTCTATTCACCAATTTGTCAAAATCAAAAATACACTTTTATCTCAAAACTCATAAAATGGATTTGTTGCGTTTTGCAACGAAACTCTTCATTTTAAGAATTAACTTGATGGCAAAAAGCATTGTGATAAAACATATTCCTTCTATGAAAGTTTTGGGATACAACCAGTCTTCTGTATTTTGCCTCACTTCCATCATGATTCCAACCAACGCATATGAAATATAGAAATGTTGATATGTCGTACCTCACTTTAGGCAAATTTCATTGTGTTGAAGAGATATTTCAATGACCTGACTATCTTTGCTGTATACAAGACTGGTGCTTATTCAAAAAAAATTCTGCTGCTCATTGGGGACAGTACCATGGTACCTTAATTAACAATGTCAGTCAATGTCAATTGCTTTTAGTTAAATTTTATTTTTTTAATGTGAATAATATAAGAGAGCATTAGGAACAACTGTGTACATTGCACTTGTGTCAGCATGAAAGGCTTTGCATGTGTATTAGTTTTTTGTTTTTTTTAATTATGCTGTGGTAGCAAGAGAATTGTATGTACAACGAAGCTGAAAGCCTTGCAGGTAGGGTGGATAGATAGTTATGGTGGGCTCTCGCTATGGCTCACTCTCACTGAGCCAATGCAAGTGAAAAATGGCCGTACATGATCGGTGGCCGTACATGATCAGTGGCCATACATGATCAGTGACGTACATGATCAGTGAACGTCCCAGTCTTTCTGATCATGATAAAACATAAATAAACCTTACCAAGGTGTACATATGATGTGTGTCCTGATAGTAGGGAATTGAATCAGAGAAATGTTGTCCTAAAACTTTCTAGAGGCATTTCTGAGTAAAGTTTCGCAAGCCATTTTTCTAGGACCAATTTTTCGCGTAGATTACAAAAAAAGTACTTGCGGAACTGAGAAATTCATATAAGGGGGTCAAAACCCCCCCAAAACACAGATTTCTGACAAAAATCCGCATTTCATTGTCATAAAGGGCTGTTTATTATCATATTTAGTCAGGGAATTCCTAAGATGAAAGGTCTGATAGAGAGGCATGTTCATGAATTACTATACTGGTGTTCCGAGATAGGCGCGGACACCCCCAAAGCCGGGAATATGTACGTTAGGGGGCGCTGTCCGCAGGGTGAGGGTGGGGCTGGTCAGGAGCAGGGGTGAGGGGTGGTGTGGTACCCGGGGCAGCGGGCGGGAGGGAGGGGGTGGTCAGCGGACAACACAGCATGCACTCACGGACTCTGCTAAGTAGGTCAGTGTGTGTATCATATAAGTGAGCAGTTCTCCTTTTCTAATGATATTTATGAGATGGTATTCATATCAGGGGACAAAGGATCTGCCCTCTACATCCAGTGTGAGTTATAAGCCACAATTCCTAGAAATGCCCTTCTGGGAGGGTTGTCAAGTTTCAGCCCTATACATTCTCTATGGGGCCATGGAGGACCAGCCCCACCTTCCTGCCCCTCCCAGGCCGGCAACCAGCTCAGAGGTGGTCACGGAGGGTATCTCGGAACATCAGTATTATGGCAACCATGGTAACCATGGTTACAATCATTACCTAAGAAGGATTCGTTTTGTGTTAAATAAATTGATGTAACCATCTATATATTTAAGTTTCCCTTTAACCATTGAAGGATCACATGACGCTTCAAGTTAGACATTCAATGGTTGTCATGATGCATGAATGAAGCACTGGTGACTAATAATTCACCATACAGTATCGGTTAATCAGGCATGAATGCAGTCCCAATTATAAACACAGCAGGTTCACATCCATGCATAATCATCCCAAAATGGCATAACGCACTATGCCCCCATCAAAGGGTCTCACTAGCCAGTAGCCCCTCCTTCTAGCACCCCCTTTTGTGGTCTTCATAGAGGGAGGTGACTGTACATATATCCCACAATGATTACGACTCTTCTGCACAGCAAGGATCAGGAACTGTAAGAACTGGCTAGTTTTAAATATCATTCGTAGGTGTGATTATATAGATCAAACACAAGTTGAATATCTGTCATGGCCTGTAGATTAAATTCCTTGAAATGGACCTTGATTGATTTGGTTATTGGTGAGTTGGTAGGAACAAAGTTAAAGAGCATGGAGGTATTCACACAAACAGAGCTACTCCATAACATTGCATAACAAAGATATGGCAACACCTGCATTTCAGGATGCATTAGCATCAGCTATTCCAAAGGACAGGATTAACTAGAGCACTTTGTTGTGGAGAGATTCATTGAGAAATTGGAAAAATTCCACAGCCAAATCAAGCAGAACAATCCAATGACATTCACAAACCTCTACAAAGTTGAAAAGAAAATGAAAGCCAAAGGGGAAACTGTTGTGTTGAAAGCTAACAGAAATGTAATACGACTTCATTTGCTGCTGGAAGAGCTGTGAATTTGGACAAGATCTTGGAGCTTGAGCTAATGGCAGTTCCTCTGTCTCTTGCAGAAGCAAATGGAAGGTTGAAGAGTGGTGATAAATCACTCCTCATACGTAGCCTTACTAAATACATTGCCTGCCCAACTTCAATTTACACAACAAATGATTTAACCATCATTATATATGTTTCGTCCACAATACATGCATTGGGCAAACCCGAATGAGCAAAGGTTTTTGGGGACTTAGCAAACGTATTTGTCAACACCATCCTAAGAATTAGAGAAAACTATCAAAGGATTGATTTGGTAGGTGATCAATATAGAGACAAAAGCGTCAAGGCTGAAACAAGGAGGCAACAGAAGAACAACAAAAGGCCAATTCGGAGGATGGTGCAAAAGTAAACTGTTCCTCTCCCTGATGATTGGGGGAATTTCATTGTACACCCAAAGAAACAAGAGGGAACTCTCTACTTTCCTTATGGAGCATGTAATGAAAACAGTGACGCACAAAATGGTTGTAATGGGTGGAACATTCCATGATCCCGAGGAGGTAAGGACCACACTCCCATTAGACATATCTGGCTCTTTTGTTTGGACATTGTAAAAAAACAGAAGCTCTACCTCCAACATCAGATGCACGGAACTTACATCTCATGTGTGTGCACTACCAGAATCTGATATGGAACTTGACACACATCCCGAAACCCAACATTTCAGATCCTACATGCATGGAATGGAAGATGGAAGACAACAACCTGTTACTTCTGCTAATGACAAAGGAAGCAATTCCAGAGGCTTGCCTCTCTCTAGTCGTCTGCCAGTGTAGGACGCACGCACGGGTTAGCTCTCCCAAGTGAGAGGACAGACGTTCAGAGCGTTATCTTAATAAGACTTTTAAGACAGTCTGAATAGTCTTAACTTTAGTAGAGGCCGCTTATGTCATTAAAAATAAATAATATTTTGAAAGTATTACTATTACGACTAGTATGTAATGGGGGGCTCTGCCCCCCAACCCCCGTTTCTTTTTCTTCTTTTTCTTCTTTTTCTTCTATTAGAGACATCCTGAGTTCCTCTGAGCTGGTTGCTGGCTTGAAATGATTTATTTTTAATGATAAGAGCGGCCCTGGACACTGAATTAAGACTTTAAGATGTCTTATTAAGATAACGCTCTGAACGTCTGTCCTCTCACTTGGGAGAGCTATCCAGTTTTTGCGTGTAGGACTGGGTGTAATGTGGGTATAGGAAGGCAGGGTTCCAGTATACAAGCAATTGTCACACTGGAACTGCCTCTTCTCCTTGCCACAGTGTTCACAAGTGAGGACAATAAAATAAAAAGTGTGAAATATGATGGATTATGACCCATTTTCAAACGATGACATTTAAGGAGTAAGCAGTAAAAACACAGAGATTCTGGCAGAGTATTTATGGCAAAACCTACTTATTATTGAGATATCGGAGGTGTCATTTACTAGAAGCAGGTCACTATGGTCAGTACAAGTGCAGCTGGTTTCAGAAACAAGTATAGAGAAGTTAAATATTGCCTGTTATGTCTATACGATGGATGTATAAAGGTAAGTATTAACCAAATAGATTAGTGTTTACTTTTTGTTTTGTTGGTAAGCAGGTAACCATGGCAACCACAACAACACTATTTACTGATGAATGATAATCATACCTTTCATGTTAATTATTACTTCATGATACATGAGAAGACATTTCAATTCTAGGGAGAAAATAATGTTTTTTTCAAAAAAATTGCATTCTGGGGGCCCCTGCCCCCCTAAAACTCAATTCTCAGCTCCGCAAGTTATTTTTTCAGAATCTGCAGAAAAAATAGGTCTAGAAAAAAACACTTGAAAAACTTTACTCGGAAATGCTTCTAGAAGTTGGAGAATCCATATTCGATTCCCTACTATGACATGTAAGATGTTAGACATCTGTAGATGCGACTAGTAAGAGAATTTTACATGACATTTCAATACCGATCATGTACGTCGTGTGACGTACATGATCAATCACATACATAATCGGTGATTATTGACTGTCGCAGCCTTTCTGACCATGATAAAACATTAATAAACCTTACCAAGGTATACATATGATGTGCGTCTTGACATGTAAGATGTTAGACATGTGTAGATGCGACTAGTAAGAGAATTTTACATGACATTTCAATACCGATCATGTACGTCATGTGACGTACATGATCGGCTATTATCTTCTAACTGCCTTTAATAAAATACTCTTTTTGACCATGTTTAAAACATAAGTCAACCATAGCAAGGGGTACATGTAGGTCTAAATAGGTATAATCAAAGACATGTGAAGCAGTGGGTTATAAGAAAATTTTACATGACATTCCAAACCGATCATGTACGTCATGTGACGTATATAATCGGTTGTACATTGAGCACCCCCCCTTTGGCCCCTATGAATATTTTGGGACATTTCTTTTCCTAATAATCTCCCCAAAACTACATTACAGCCAGTAGGTACAGTTAGATAAGTTAAATATCGGAGTAAATGGGGCCCCTAGAGCCATATATTTCTCCCTTGCTTAAGATATACTAATGGTTTCATGTTAATTATTTCTCATGAGCTCTATAAGTTAAGTACACCATTTCTAATTGGTGTGCATGTATATTTAAGATTTTCAAAAATACTTTAGTAATTTAATTTGAAAGATCATCAGGATTTTAATTGAAATATTACATTTTCCAGGGTGGACAACATGCATGGACAGATGGGTCACCTGTCATCTTCAAGCCTGTACTTTTAGACAAGACCAGACTTCCCATAGAAATTGCTTATCCAGAACAGAATCATAAATACACCCCCTATGAGGAATTAACTGGTTCAAACTATTTACTTCATACTAGAAGAATGTGTTATGCTATATTTAATGTAGGAAATATTCAGCAGTGGCAGAAAGTTGAATGTTTTGCTAAATTGCTACATGTCAATGTAATTTGCAAATCACTGGATACAACTATCTTAGTAGGTCTTGCACCCCGAGAAACGTGTAAACTCCCAGGTAGCAGTCTCTTAGAAGTAATCACAAAGTACCGTAGGCATGAATTCCATAACAAGGCTGGTTGTGCAAACGGATGGACCTTATTTCACCCAAATACAGCACCATATGCTTGTTTGTTTTGTTTTAAAGACATGTTTGAATATGGCCCTGTTAAATTAAATCTAGCAGAAACACTTTGTTCTGAATCACAAGGAGAACTTTTCAGCCACTCTGATATGCTGATATTATCATTATTATGGAAGACATTTCAGTTGGCAAAGCTTAAGAAACAAATATGGCTTAAAGAAAAATGTTTTGACCATGCCAATGGTTTTTGTGAGTCCAAACATAACTTTGTGCTGTGTAAGTCATCTGTGTCCACTAGCAATGATACAAATAGGTGTTTGATTAATCAGTTTCAGTGTGCTGATAACACATGCATCCTGGCACATCATCATTGTGATGGCCTGGTCCATTGTGCAGATAGATCTGATGAGGTAGAATGTGTCTTACAGGACAAATATCCCTTGTCAATAGAGAGGAAACACTGTGAGAATAGCAGGTGTGTCTGTGGTGTACTATTTTACATGTGTAAGGAGGTCAGTAACTGTGTGCCTTACTCAGTAGTAAGCAATGGTTTTTGTGATTGTTCAGATTGTACTGATGAGCTGTCATTAAGTGGTATAATACATGATGCAGCTCCTGTTAATAATAACCAGACAAAGTTGAAACATGAAAATCATGCATTTACTGGTTCTCCTTTATTTGAGTGTATTGGAACAGCACCACCAGAGTTTATTGACAGAGACCAAGTATGCATGTACACACCTGGACAAATGGGCTGTTCTAATGGCTATCATTTACTCCAGTGTAACTTTATTGGGTGCCCTGGCAGATTTAAATGCATGGACTCCTATTGCATTGAAGTTGTTAATGTTTGTGATGGGACAAAGGATTGCCTTCTTGGTGAAGATGAACTAAATTGTGAAAAGTTTGATTGTCCTGGCATGCTGAAATGCCGTTTTCAGACAACTTGTGTACCATTTCACCAAATTTGTGATGGAATCCAACACTGTTCTGCAACAGGTGATGATGAGATGTTGTGTCAATACCATGGCTGTCCTGAAAGCTGCTCATGTCAAGGTCTTGCATATGACTGCCGTTTGGCTAATTTAATTGACATACCTGAGAGAGTCAGAAGTCATACACATCTACTTCTGTTCTCTGGTAATCATATCAAAGTACCAGAATTGGGTATTAGTTTGGAACACATTTATGTTCTTGATTTGTCCTACAATGGGATAAGTACTTTCCCTAAAAGTCCTTTCATCAAACTTAGAAAACTGTTGTTTCTGAGTCTGGAAGGGAATAAATTAGTCATCATTCCTCCAGCCCTATTTGAAGGGTTGACCCACCTACAACAGTTAATACTAAGTTCCAACCAGCTTCTCACTATATTCCCAAGCATCCCAAGTAATCAAAATGGAAAGATACTTACTAATGATTTACCTAGCCTGAAATCCTTAGATGTGAGCAACAACAGCATTTTTGTCCTGAATCAAGAGCTATTTATCAGGCTACCAAAACTCATGGTTCTCAACATAACTTTAAATCCTATCATCCAAATATGTCATTCATATCTTGCTGCAGTACCTCCAGCATTAACATTACACACAAGTAATCCAAAGATTTGTTGTTTCCTAGGTCGTATACAATCCTCCTGTTTTGGTCTAACCCAAACAAATAGATATAAACCAGATTGTAAGACAGTATTTGCATCCAGACTTGAAACTGGGTTAGCAGGAAGTTTTGGTATCTTTGTCATATTGGTAAGCTTATCAGTTTTAACCATGAAATGTATTGACATGAAGTCAAGTACAACAGTTACTACAAGGTTTATCTTTGACATACTCACTGCTGTGTTTGAATGTTTTCCTGGGGTTTACCTACTGACTTTGTGTATTGGTGATGTATTGGAACAGAAGAAAGAGATGTTAACAGACTGGACAAGCAGCCTTCTTTGTAAGTTTGCAACACACTGTTTATTAATAGGCATCTTTATGCCACTTTATCTATGTGTTGGTCGATATATTTTACTGCACCATATCACCAGTTCTTATATGAAGCCAAGGTTCTTGTTGACAAAGGCAAGTGGCATTATAGCAACCTGCTTTGGAATAGTGACCATCCTTACATCTCTTGTCCTACCTATCCAGGAAAAATGTGCAATGTCGCTAGACACTCACTGCTTCATTCTGACATTGGGATCTGGATGTCACTATATGTGGTTGTACCTTCTCACTCTCCTTATCAATCTCTGGTTAGCAGCAATGGCCATTCCCCTCATATTCTCTCTCACCATTATCTTGATAAGAACGGCTGCAAGACGAAGTGGCCGTTCATCATACGGTGTACTGGAGGTTACCTTATATAGAGAAGGTGTGATTGTCATTGGTTCTCATGTATTGGCATGTCTTATTATCGGCACTGTATGGCTTTTGGCATTAGCTGGTTTACCCATCACATATATCCACACATGGCTGATTGTGGGGGCTGTGACCCTTCCCCTTTTCTCCACCTTCATCAGGGCAATTGTGAAATCTTATGATAGCTGAATTATGTTTTAACATTTTCAATGTCTGCAATTGTATTTTCTATTGAGTATCCTGCTATGAAATAGGGCTAGGTTCCAAGTGAGCTTAAGGGTTTTACAGGCAAATAAAATAGACTACAAGATGTTGTTAATAAATATATGCAGGGGCATTCTGCAAGATAAGGGAATAGCCCAAGAACATAATGCACATACCATAAGCCAACTGGATTCTCATCACCATGCATATCTCAAAAAGCACTGTCTTCATATATTTCATGGCTTTGCGATGAGAATCAACTCTTTTGGAGTGGCCTAATAGCTGTTGGTCTCAGCGCCATGATTAAAGTATAGATGAAATAACTAAGTTCCAGAGTGCTGAAATGGCTGGGATTGGCATATGTCGATTGTTTTGGATCAGGCTATCTGATGGGGCACTCTTTTGCAGCAATGTAGAGTACTTTAGGGTCTTCTGCCACCCCTACACACAATATGTGTGGCTGCTTGTTCCATGTTTGACTGTTATCCCTGATTGTGGCCCGTGCCCAGTGACCCTCTACAGGAAGTGGTCCAGCCTAGCTCTGGGCATGGTTACCATAACAACTCATAGTGGTGGCACCTAGTGAGTCCCTACTCTACACCCTGCCACCTACTCTCCCCCAACCCAAATTCGATCCCCTCTCCCTATTGGCCCCTCCTTTCCTGTTCCGAGAAATCCCAGACCCATTCCAGGAACTGACAATTGCCTTGAGGAGGTACAACAGCCAATGGGGCCAGACCATGATAAAGGGGTGAACTCTCTAATTTTGGATATCATTTGAAACTGTATATTATTTGTACTGTCTGCGAGCCTTCTTGAAACATACTGTATCACACTGTGATTACATTGAACTAGTTACATGATAATGTCTTTCAGTTTGGGTGGTTGGTAAGAGCCTGTCAGGTGAGTCAGACAATGCAGCACATTCACACTTCAGCCCTATGACAATGCCTCACTTTCGCACCTCAGCCCTAGGACAATGCAGGTCACCGCTAATCCCTGCCAACATCCTAACAGTAACACTACTCCCCCTAGGTACCGCAATCCCCCCCCCTTCCCTCACCATGGGACACCAGGTTGGCTATTTAAAGGATATCTTATAGTGGTTTTTGAAATAGAAAATCGGAAAAACTCACGTACAAGCCGCACCCCGACTTTGGACCGATCCTATAAGCCGCACTGGCAACCTGATTTGCGTACTAGCCGCGGCTTCTACATGAGGTTTTACTGTAGTTGTATAACTATAATGGATAAGGCTCACTCTCACCAAATCAGTGCAACTAAAAAAGTGACGTACATGATCGGCGGACGTACATGATCGGCAGACGTACATGATCGGCAGAGTACAAAACCCATCTTTTACCCCCTGCACTACAATGTTTAACTCTCCCAACCATACCTACAGGCTGTAATGTATCTTTGGGGAGTTTATTAGAAAAAAAAACCTCCCAAAATATTTATAGGGGCCGGAGGGGGGGGGCTCAATGTGTAACCGATCATGTACGTCACATGACGTACATGATCGGCTTGGAATGTCATGTAACATTTCCTCATTACCCACTGCTTCACATGTCTATGATTATACATATTTAGACCTACAACATATGTACACCTTGCTATGATTGATTTATGTTTTATATATGGTCAGAAAGGGTAATTAAGACAGTCAATAAATAATGGCCGATCATGTACGTCACATGACGTACATGATCGGGATCGAAATGTCATGTAAAATGATTTTAATAGTCGCATCTATACATTTCTAACAGATAACATTTCAATACACACATCATATGTACACGTTGATAAGGTTTATTCATGTTTTATCATGTTCATAAAGGGTAGGGCAGTCAATAAATCACCGATCATGTACGTCACCGATCATGTACGTCACATGACGTGCATGATCGGTATTAAAATGCCATGAAAAATGACCTTAATAGTCGCATCTATACATTGCTAACATATTACATTTCAAGAGACACATCGTATGTACACCTTGGTAAGGTTTATTTATGTTTTCTCATCTTCAGAAAGGGTAGGGCAGTCAATAGATCACCGATCATGTACGTCACCGATCATGTACGTCACCGATCATGTACGTCACCGATCATGTACGTCCACCGATCATGTACGTCCACCGATCATGTACGTCACTTTTTAAGTTGCACTGGTTTGGTGAGAGTGAGCCATAAATATTCACGCTGTACATATTGATTAGTTTTACACACATGAAAATGGCAATATCACAAAAATGTATATGTATGTGTGACTTCAGACCCGTTTTGTACAGACACATATTTCTTTTCAATCATTGACACATTTCATGTGTTGCATTTTCAATGAACCAACTATGGTGGTGCGTTTAAATGCCAGGTCTTTGAGTGAGCTGCGGTCTTGAATAAAGGCAGGGGTAAATGTTATTATCTTTCTGACAAAACGTATTCCTTCCCCAGATGGATTGTTGTTATGATTTATCAAGACTGAATAGCTTAGTGATGAGCATTAATGTAATCGAGCCTATAAAAAGGTTATAGAGTTACCATGAATGCATAACAGCAAGGATACACATACTGAAACTAAGCTTATCATATAAAGAAAGAAAATCTCATTAGTGGTGAGGTGTCACGACCTGATTCAATTTGTTTCTGTGTGTGTGTGGGGGGAGGGGGGTTCTCAACCTGATTGCTATAGCATAACGTTTTCTATGATATAAGTGTAAGCTGAGCCTATCATAAAAACTCCGAAATTAGTTTCCTGATGCAAGTCAGGACAAAAGGGCATTTATTTGTCTACTTTCTGGACCAAATTGGTGTAAATCAGAGAGCAGCTCATGAAAATGAGAGGCGGCCATGCGCAGTGAGCAGTTCCCGGGCAGCCTGCAGACAGACCAGAAGTAGAGTAACGTGGAGCAAAGCATCGAATAGACTAGAGAAAGAGCTAGAGACAGCAGCAGTAAGGCATTTTGAGGCACTATTATGGCATAAAAGATTGGATATTTGTATACATACATATAAACTTATCACTTATAGGCGGTATTAGAATTTAGCAGAGGGTTTAAATATTTGATTGGATATGAAGGAAACAACATATATAGGTGTGGTCTACATTTGTGTTCACAAGAAAAACATACTAAGTTGTGTTATGTGTTCAAACATTGGAATGAAGCCAGACATTGTGATTAGGTATTGATATATTCTAATCAGGGATATCTGGTATTCTATTATTTCACGTTACAATGGCCAGCTTCAAGAAATTGTTCTCCTTCATTATGTCCCTGTCATTGCTTTACCAGCATTGTCACCCAGTGCAATTTACAGCCTTCCCTGAACACAGGCAGAGCTGTTCAAAGACATCAGGAGATACTTCTAAAGAATGGAAAGCCTACACAGACAATCTCATTGTGACAGTAATACAGGATACAATAGTAGAGAACTCTAATTTGTATGAAGTACTAAGTGTACTAGAAAATGATGTTTCTATGAAAAAGAATTCCTGTGAAAACAAAGAGGATGTTCAGGATTTCTCAATACCTTCACACCATGTGCTGACAGCCCCCTGTGGGAGGATCTTCTTCTCTCCCTTGCAGGGTGAATACCTGTGGGCCGTGGTGGCTCCAAGCAACATGACTATAAATATGACCATGATTGATTTGTATCTAGACTGCTCTTGGAATTGCTATTTTCAATACCTCACTATATACAATGTCAGAATGAATAGCTTTAATTATCAGTACAAAGCTTTACTGGGACCCGTCTGTTGCTCCCCACCACCACAATCTGTATACAGTAGCCGTAACTATATCCTTGTGTTCTTATGTCTTAAGCCCTCTGCTGCTCTGGCCCGCCTCAATCTACTATACCAGTTTGATGATGCTGGCATGTCTGTATCGTTACATTCCCCAACAATATTGCATCAAAATGAAGGTGTATTACAATGGAACCAGCCTACCCTAAAGTATAGAGACCTGCATGTGTATCAAATACGTATATCTACAGTACTAGAGAAAATTGTAGCAACTCGTTATGGGCATCATTCTATTGCCATTAAGTTGAGAATTAATAGAATTACTGATTGTAGATCAGACCACTGGTCCCTGCTGTCAGTTTATGATGGTCCTTTTCAGTTTAGCTCAGTGATCTATAGAAATTGTGGTCTATCTGGATGTACACTGAAAGGTAATAGTACAATTGCAGTTATATCTTCTACCCACCAGATTTACATAACTGCAGCAAGCAATTTCTTTATTCCATACATGATAACATTTCATACCATACAGAGAAAATTTCATCATATTGAAAACATTCCATCAAATATTTCTCTTAGTCTAGTGATGGACACATTCAGAGTTGCAGCCATTTTGGTTTCTCAGTACCCGCGTTATACAGATATGTCCTGCACTTTTGGTGGTTTCAAATTTTTTAACAAACAACAACGTTTGACAAACTGTGGGCAATCAAAGATTATACGAGAGTCATCAATAGATATGCTATATAAATGCCAGGACCTTTTAATGACATACAATTCAATCAAGCCATTTAGCATGATGAAAATAGATATCAAGACACATCCATGGCAGATTGGATCATCAATCATGGCAGAGAGGATCATCAATCATACAACATGAGGCCTCACATCATAACCATCATATCATTGTGCAACTAAGCTTTGTACAGATAGTAGAACTTTGGACTGTAATCCTGCCATTGTCAGATGCAGAACTCAGTGTGAACTGTCTAAAGCCGCTGCTTGTTGCTGATGTCTACAACAATGTGACATATTCATTACCAGCCAACCAAACAACCAGCAACATCAGCTTTATTGGTTTTAAGATAGTGTTTTTTTTTTCCTGCACGATGTATCCATATTATTGATTATATCCAATATGTGAAAATTAATGTGAGAAATAATTCAGTCCCCATAGTGAAGGAAGATATTCGGGATATGGTTTTTTATATTGAGAAGGGCTACTTTTATCAACAATTTTATATAAAATATGGTTTACCAGAATATAAAATCAGATGTGCTTTGACCAAATCATATTTACATCCAATGAGCAATATTGCAGTAGAAATAAGTTCTGATGTAGAATTTAGCAGAAACTCACCAGGAGACATAGTGTTACAATTAACACAAACATTTACTATACATGAATATCACAGACATACATCAAGGCTGTCTTATTCTCTGAATGCTACTAAGGATTACCTGTATATTTCAGCATTCAAAATGGAGTATTTAGAGATTGAACTGTTGAATCCATCCTATCGACTTTTTAATACTGCACATTTCCTTCTAGAATTACAAATAAACTTAGCACGAAGAAGGACTTTTTCAAACATTCTTCAATACCTTTATCCATCACTGCCTATTTTGAAACTGGGAAGATGTACAAGCTCCTGGAGAGCCGGAGGTTGGGGTTTAGTGCCTTGGTGTTACAGTAACTATGTCGCACACAATATTTCTTGGATGGAAGCTGAATCATTGTGCCAGTCTCACAACCAATCTCTTGCATCTGTAGATTTCTCAGATCGAATACCGGAGATTTTCTCACGAAGTCCCTGGAATGGCTACTTATTCATAATTGGACTCTCAGTAAATGAGGTAGGTTCATGAGGACCGATGCTGATTAACTTCTAATTGAAATGTATGAAACAAACCTATATTTTAAAAATTAACTCGATGGCAAAAATCATTGTGATATAACATATTCCTTCTATGAAGGTTTTGGGATACAACCAGTCTTCTGTATTTTGCCTCACTTCCATCATGATTCCAACCAACGCATATGAAATATATAAATGTTGATATGTCGTACCTCACTTGAGGCAAATTTCATTGTGTTGAAGAGATATTTCAATGACCTGACTATCTTTGCTGTATACAAGACTGGTGCTTATTCAAAAAATTCTGCTGCTCATTGGGGACAGTACCATGGTACCTTAATTAACAATGTCAGTCAATGTCAATTGCTTTTAGTTGAATTTTATTTTTTTTAATGTGAATAATATAAGAGGGCATTAGGAAAAACTGTACACATTGCACTTGTGTCAGCATGAAAGGGATAGGCTTTGCATGTGTATTAGTTGTTGTCTTTTTTTAAACTATGCTGTGGTAGCAAGAAAATTGTATGTACAGCGAAGCTGAAAGCCTTGCAGGTAGGGTGGATAGATAGTTATGGTGGGCTCTCGCTATGGCTCACTCTCACTGAACCAATGCAAGTGAAAAATGGCTGTAGATGATCGGTGGCCGTGCATGATCGGTGGCCGTACATGATCAGTGGCCATACATGATCATTGACGTACATGATCGGTGACGTACATGATCGGTGATGTACATGATCGGTGATTATTGACTGTCCCAGCCTTTCTGATCATGATAAAACATAAATAAACCTTACCAAGGTGTACATATGATGTGTGTCCTGACATGTAAGATGTTAGACATCTGTAGATGCAACTAGTAAGAGAATTTTACATGACATTTCAATACCGATCATGTATGTCGTGTGACGTACATGATCAATGACATACACAATCGGTGATTATTGACTGTCCCAGCCTTTCTGACCATGATAAAACATAAATAAACCTTACCAAGGTATACATATGATGTGCGTCTTGACATGTAAGATGTTAGACATGTGTAGATGCGACTAGTCAGAGAATTTTACATGAGATTTCAATACCGATCATGTACGTCATGTGACGTACATGATCGGCTATTATCTTCTAACTGCCTTTAATAATACTCTTTTTGACCATGTTTAAAACATTAATCAACCATAGCAAGGGGTACATATATGATGTAGGTCTAAATAGGTATAATCAAAGACATGTGAAGCAGTGGGTTATAAGAAAATTTTACATGACATTCCAAACCGTTCATGTACGTCATGTGATGTATATAATCGGTTGTACATTGAGCACCCCCCCCCTTTGGCCCCTATGAATATTTTGGGACATTTCTTTTCCTAATAATCTCCCCAAAACTACATTACAGCCAGTAGGTATGGTTAGATAAGTTAAATAGCGGAGTAAATGGGGCCTTAGGGGGATATTGTTGTTTTCCAATCATGTACGGCCGCCGATCATGTACGGCTACCGATCATGAACGGCTACCGATCATGTACAGCCACTTTTTAGTTGCATCAATCTGGTGAGAGTGAGCCATATATTTCTCCCTTGCTTAAGATATACCAATCGTTTCATGTTAGTTATTACTCATGAGGTCTATAAGTTAAGTACACCATTTCTAATTGGTGTGCATGTATATTTAAGATTTCAAAAATACTTTAGTAATTTAATTTGAAAGATCATCAGGATTTTAATTGAAATATTACATTTTCCAGGGTGGACAACATGCATGGACAGATGGGTCACCTGTCATCTTCAAGCCTGTACTTTTAGACAAGACCAGACTTCCCATAGAAATTGCTTATCCAGAACAGAATCATAAATACACCCCCTATGAGGAACTGACTGGTTCAAACTATTTACTTCATACTAGAAGAATGTGTTATGCTATATTTAATGTAGGAAATATTCAGCAGTGGCAGAAAGTTGAATGTTTTGCTAAATTGCTACATGTCAATGTAATTTGCAAATCACTGGATACAACTATATTAGTAGGTCCTGCAACCCGAGAAACGTGTAAACTCCCAGGTAGCAGTCTCTTAGAAGTAATCACAAACTACCGTAGGCATGAATTCCATAACAAGGCTGGTTGTGCAAATGGATGGACCTTATTTCACCCAAATACAGCACCATATGCTTGTTTGTTTTGTTTTAAAGACATGTTTGAATATGGCCCTGTTAAATTAAATCTAGCAGAAACACTTTGTTCTGAATCACAAGGAGAACTTTTCAGCCACTCTGATATGCTGATATTATCATTATTATGGAAGACATTTCAGTTGGCAAAGCTTAAGAAGCAAATTTGGCTTAAAGAAAAATGTTTTGACCATGCCAATGGTTTTTGTGAGTCCAAACATAACTTTGTGCTGTGTAAGTCATCTGTGTCCACTAGCAATGATACAAATAGGTGTTTGATTAATCAGTTTCAGTGTGCTGATTACACATGCATCCTGGCACATCATCATTGTGATGGCCTGGTCCATTGTGCAGATAGATCTGATGAGATAGAATGTGTCTTACAGGACAAATATCCCTTGTCAATAGAGAGGAAACACTGTGAGAATAGCAGGTGTGTCTGTGGTGTACTATTTTACATGTGTAAGGAGGTCAGTAACTGTGTGCCTTACTCAGTAGTAAGCAATGGTTTTTGTGATTGTTCAGATTGTACTGATGAGCTGTCATTAAGTGGTATAATACATGATGCAGCTCCTGGTGATAATAACCAGACAAAGTTGAAACATGAAAATCATGCATTTTCTGGTTCTCCTTTATTTGAGTGTATTGGAACAGCACCACCAGAGTTTATTGACAGAGACCAAGTATGCATGTACACATCTAGACAGATGGGCTGTTCTAATGGCTATCATTTACTCCAGTGTAACTTTATTGGGTGCCCTGGCAGATTTAAATGCATGGACTCCTATTGCATTGAAGTTGTTAATGTTTGTGATGGGACAAAGGATTGCCTTCTTGGTGAAGATGAACTAAATTGTGAAAAGTTTGATTGTCCTGGCATGCTGAAATGCCGTTTTCAGACAACTTGTGTACCATTTCACCAAATTTGTGATGGAATCCAACACTGTTCTGCAACAGGTGATGATGAGATGTTGTGTCAATACCATGGCTGTCCTGAAAGCTGCTCATGTCAAGGTCTTGCATATGACTGCCGTTTGGCTAATTTAATTGACATACCTGAGAGAGTCAGAAGTCATACACATCTACTTCTGTTCTCTGGTAATCATATCAAAGTACCAGAATTGGGTATTAGCTTGGAACACATTTATATTCTTGATTTGTCCTACAATGGGATAAGTACTTTCCCTAAAAGTCCTTTCATCAAACTTAGAAAACTGTTGTTTTTGAGTCTGGAAGGGAATAAATTAGTCATCATTCCTCCAGCCCTATTTGAAGGGTTGACCCACCTACAACAGTTAATACTAAGTTCCAACCAGCTTCTCACTAATTCCCAAGCATCCCAAGTAATCAAAATGGAAAGATACTTACTAATGATTTACCTAGCCTGAAATCCTTAGATGTGAGCAACAACAGCATTTTTGTCCTGAATCAAGAGCTATTTATCGGGCTACCAAAACTCATGGTTCTCAACATAACTTTAAATCCTATCATCCAAATATGTCATTCATATCTTGCTGCAGTACCTCCAGCATTAACATTACACACAAGTAATCCAAAGATTTGTTGTTTCCTAGGTCGTATACAATCCTCCTGTTTTGGTCTAACCCAAACAAATAGATATAAACCAGATTGTAAGACAGTATTTGCATCCAGACTTGAAACTGGGTTAGCAGGAAGTTTTGGTATCTTTGTCATATTGGTAAGCTTATCAGTTTTAACCATGAAATGTATTGACATGAAGTCAAGTACAACAGTTACTACAAGGTTTATCTTTGACATACTCACTGCTGTGTTTGAATGTTTTCCTGGGGTTTACCTACTGACTTTGTGTATTGGTGATGTATTGGAACAGAAGAAAGAGATGTTAACAGACTGGACAAGCAGCCTTCTTTGTAAGTTTGCAACACACTGTTTATTAATAGGCATCTTTATGCCACTTTATCTATGTGTTGGTCGATATATTTTACTGCACCATATCACCAGTTCTTATATGAAGCCAAGGTTCTTGTTGACAAAGGCAAGTGGCATTATAGCAACCTGCTTTGGAATAGTGACCATCCTTACATCTCTGGTCCTACCTATCCAGGAAAAATGCACAATGTCGCTAGACACTCACTGCTTCATTCTGACATTGGGATCTGGATGTCACTATATGTGGTTGTACCTTCTCACTCTCCTTATTAATCTCTGGTTAGCAGCAATGGCCATTCCCCTCATATTCTCTCTCACCATTATCTTGATAAGAACGGCTGCAAGACGAAGTGGCCGTTCATCATACGGTGTACTGGAGGTTACCTTATATAGAGAAGGTGTGATTGTCATTGGTTCTCATGTATTGGCATGTCTTATTATCGGCACTGTATGGCTTTTGGCATTAGCTGGTTTACCCATCACATATATCCACACATGGCTGATTGTGGGGGCTGTGACCCTTCCCCTTTTCTCCACCTTCATCAGGGCAATTGTGAAATCTTATGATAGCTGAATTATGTTTTAACATTTTCAATGTCTGCAATTGTATTTTCTATTGAGTATCCTGCTATGAAATAGGGCTAGGTTCCAAGTGAGCTTAAGGGTTTTACAGGCAAATAAAATAGACTACAAGATGTTGTTAATAAATATATGCAGGGGCATTCTGCAAGATAAGGGAATAGCCCAAGAACATAATGCACATACCATAAGCCAACTGGATTCTCATCACCATGCATATCTCAAAAAGCACTGTCTTCATATATTTCATGGCTTTGCGATGAGAATCAACTCTTTTGGAGTGGCCTAATAGCTGTTGGTCTCAGCGCCATGATTAAAGTATAGATGAAATAACTAAGTTCCAGAGTGCTGAAATGGCTGGGATTGGCATATGTCGATTGTTTTGGATCAGGCTATCTGATGGGGCACTCTTTTGCAGCAATGTAGAGTACTTTAGGGTCTTCTGCCACCCCTACACACAATATGTGTGGCTGCTTGTTCCATGTTTGACTGTTATCCCTGATTGTGGCCCGTGCCCAGTGACCCTCTACAGGAAGTGGTCCAGCCTAGCTCTGGGCATGGTTACCATAACAACTCATAGTGGTGGCACCTAGTGAGTCCCTACTCTACACCCTGCCATCTACTCTCCCCCAACCCAAATTCGATCCCCTCTCCCTATTGGCCCCTCCTTTCCTGTTCCGAGAAATCCCAGACCCATTCCAGGAACTGACAATTGCCTTGAGGAGGTACAACAGCCAATGGGGCCAGACCATGATAAAGGGGTGAACTCTCTAATTTTGGATATCATTTGAAACTGTATATTATTTGTACTGTCTGCGAGCCTTCTTGAAACATACTGTATCACACTGTGATTACATTGAACTAGTTACATGATAATGTCTTTCAGTTTGGGTGGTTGGTAAGAGCCTGTCAGGTGAGTCAGACAATGCAGCACATTCACACTTCAGCCCTATGACAATGCCTCACTTTCGCACCTCAGCCCTAGGACAATGCAGGTCACCGCTAATCCCTGCCAACATCCTAACAGTAACACTACTCCCCCTAGGTACCACAATCCCCCCCCCTTCCCTCACCATGGGACACCAGGTTGGCTATTTAAAGGATATCTTATGGTGGTTTTTGAAATAGAAAATCGGAAAAACTCACGTACAAGCCGCACCCCGACTTTGGACCGATCCTATAAGCCGCACTGGCAACCTGATTTGCGTACTAGCCGCGGCTTCTACATGAGGTTTTACTGTAGTTGTATAACTATAATGGATAAATATTCACGCTGTACATATTGATTAGTTTTACACACATGAAAATGGCAATATCACAAAAATGTATATGTATGTGTGACTTCAGACCCGTTTTGTACAGACACATATTTCTTTTCAATCATTGACACATTTCATGTGTTGCATTTTCAATGAACCAACTATGGTGGTGCGTTTAAATGCCAGGTCTTTGAGTGAGCTGCGGTCTTGAATAAAGGCAGGGGTAAATGTTATTATCTTTCTGACAAAACGTATTCCTTCCCCAGATGGATTGTTGTTATGATTTATCAAGACTGAATAGCTTAGTGATGAGCATTAATGTAATCGAGCCTATAAAAAGGTTATAGAGTTACCATGAATGCATAACAGCAAGGATACACATACTGAAACTAAGCTTATTATATAAAGAAAGAAAATCTCATTAGTGGTGAGGTGTCACGACCTGATTCAATTTGTTTCTGTGTGTGTGTGGGGGGGAGGGGGGTTCTCAACCTGATTGCTATAGCATAACGTTTTCTATGATATAAGTGTAAGCTGAGCCTATCATAAAAACTCCGAAATTAGTTTCCTGATGCAAGTCAGGACAAAAGGGCATTTATTTGTCTACTTTCTGGACCAAATTGGTGTAAATCAGAGAGCAGCTCATAGAAATGAGAGGCGGCCATGCGCAGTGAGCAGTTCCCGGGCAGCCTGCAGACAGACCAGAAGTAGAGAAACGTGGAGCAAAGCATCGAATAGACCAGAGAAAGAGCTAGAGACAGCAGCAGTAAGGCATTTTGAGGCACTATTATGGCATAAAAGATTGGATATTTGTATACATACATATAAACTTATCACTTATAGGCGGTATTAGAATTTAGCAGAGGGTTTAAATATTTGATTGGATATGAAGGAAACAACATATATAGGTGTGGTCTACATTTGTGTTCACAAGAAAAACATACTAAGTTGTGTTATGTGTTCAAACATTGGAATGAAGCCAGACATTGTGATTAGGTATTGATATATTCTAATCAGGGATATCTGGTATTCTATTATTTCACGTTACAATGGCCAGCTTCAAGAAATTGTTCTCCTTCATTATGTCCCTGTCATTGCTTTACCAGCATTGTCACCCAGTGCAATTCACAGCCTTTCCTGAACACAGGCAGAGCTGTTCAAAGACATCAGGAGATACTTCTAAAGAATGGAAAGCCTACGCAAACAATCTCATTGTGACGGTAATACAGGATACAATAGTAGAGAACTCTAATTTGTATGAAGTATTAAGTGTACTAGAAAATGATGTTTCTATAAAAAAGAATTCCTGTGAAAACAAAGAGCATGTTCAGGATTTCTCAAAACCTTCACACCAGGTGTTGACAGCCCCCTGTGGGAGGATCTTCTTCTCTCCCTTGCAGGGTGAATACCTGTGGGCCGTGGTGGCTCCAAGCAACATGACTATAAATATGACCATGATTGATTTGTATCTAGACTGCTCCTGGAATTGCTATTTTCAATACCTCACTATATACAATGTCAGAATGAATAGCTTTAATTATCAGTACAAAGCTTTACTGGGACCCGTCTGTTGCTCCCCACCACCACAATCTGTATACAGTAGCCGTAACTTTATCCTTGTGTTCTTATGTCTTAAGCCCTCTGCTGCTCTGGCCCGCCTCAATCTACTATACCAGTTTGATGATGCTGGCATGTCTGTATCGTTACATTCCCCAACAATATTGCATCAAAATGAAGGTGTATTACAATGGAACCAGCCTACTCTAAAATATAGAGACCTGCATGTGTATCAAATACGTATATCAACAGTACTAGAGAAAATTGTACCCACTGAATATGGCTATCATCCTATTGCCATTAAGTTGAGAATCAATAGAATTACTGATTGTAGATCAGACCACTGGTCCCTGCTGTCAGTTTATGATGGTCCTTTTCAGTTTAGCTCAGTGATCTATAGAAATTGTGGTCTATCTGGATGTACACTGAAAGGTAATAGTACAATTGCAATTATATCTTCTACCCACCAGATTTATATAACTGCAGCAAGCAATTTCTTTATTCCATACATGATAACATTTCATACCATACAGAGAAAATTTCATCATATTGAAAACATTCCATCAAATATTTCTCTTAGTCTAGTGATGGACACATTCAGAGTTGCAGCCATTTTGGTTTCTCAGTATCCACGTTATACAGATATGTCCTGCACTTTTGGTGGTTACAAATTCTTTAACAAACAACAACGTTTTACAAACTGTGGGCAATCAAAACGTATAAGAGAGTCATCAATAGATATGTTATATAAATGCCAGGATCTTTTAATGACATACAATTCAATCAAACCATTTAGCATGATGAAAATAGATATCAAGACACGTCCATGGCAGTTCAGTCCAAAGTATAGATGTGAGACGAAAGATGTTTATGTCCTTCAGAGAGGATTATCAATCATACAACATGAGGCCTCATATCATAACCATCATATCATTGTGCAACTAAGCTCTGTACGAATAGTAGAACTTTGGACTGTAATCCTGCCATTGTCAGATGCAGAACTCAGTGTGAACTGTCTAAAGCCGCTGCTTGTTGCTGATGTCTACAACAATGTGACATATTCATTACCAGCCAACCAAACAACCAGCAACATCAGCTTTATTGGTTTTAAGATAGTTGTTTTTTTTCCTGCACGATGTATCCATATTGTTCATTATATCCAATATGTGAAAATTAATGTGAGAAATAATTCAGTCCCCATACTGAAGGATGATATTCGGGATATGGTTTTTTATATTGAGAAGGGCTACTTTTATCAACAATTTTCTATAAAATATGGTCTACCAGAATATAAAATCAGATGTGCTTTGACCAAATCACATTTACATCCAATGAGCAATATTGCAGTAGAAATAAGTTCTGATGTAGAATTTAGCAGAAACTCACCAGGAGACATAGTGTTACAATTAACACAAACATTTACTATACATGAAAATCACAGACATACATCAAGGGCGTCTTATTCTCTGAATGCTACAAAGGATTACCTGTATATTTCAGCATTCAAAATGGAGTATTTAGAGATTGAACTGTTGAATCCATCCTATCGATTATTTGATACTGGACATTTCCTTCTAGAATTACAATTAAACTTAGCACGAAGAAGGACTTTTTCAAACATTCTTCAATACCTTTATCCATCACTGCCTATTTTGAAACTGGGAAGATGTACAAGCTCCTGGAGAGCCGGAGGTTGGGGTTTAGTGCCTTGGTGTTACAGTAACTATGTCGCACACAATATTTCTTGGATGGAAGCTGAATCATTGTGCCAGTCTCACAACCAATCTCTTGCATCTGTAGATTTCTCAGAGCGAATACCGGAGATTTTCTCACGAAGTCCCTGGAATGGCTATTTATTCATAATTGGACTCTCAGTAAATGAGGTAGGTTCATGAGGACCGATGCTGATTAACTTCTAATTGAAATGTATGAAACAAACCTATATTTTAAAAATTAACTCGATGGCAAAAAGTATTGTGATATAATATATTCCTTCTATGAAAGTTTTTGGATAGAAGTAGTCTTCTGTATTTTGCCTTACTTGCATCATGATTCCAACCAATGCATATGAAATATATAAATGTTGATATGTCGTACCTCACTTGAGGCACATTTCCTTGTGTTGAAGAGATATTTCAATTACCTGACTATCTTTGCCATATACAAGACTGGTACTTATTTTAAAAAACTGCTGCTTATTCGGGACAGTATCATGGTACCTTAATTAACAATGTCAGTCAATGTCAATTGCTTTTAGTTAAATTTTATGTTTTTCCTGCGCAACAGGATGTCCCCAGAAAGTGAATAATGTAAGAAAGCATTATGAACAACTGTATACATTACCCTTGTGTCAGCATAAAAGGGATAGGCTTTGCATGTGTATTGGTTTTTGTTTTTTTTAACTCTGCTGTGGTAGCAAGAGAATTGTATGTAAAGCGAAGCTGAAAGCCTTGCAGGTAGGGTGGATAGATAGTTATGGTGGGCTCTCCATATATGTCTCCCCTCCTCAAGATATACCAATCGTTTCATGTTAGTTATTTCTCATAAGCTCTATTAGTTAAGTACACCATTTCTGATTGATGTGCATGTATATTTAAGATTTTCAAAAATACTTTAGTAATTTGAAAGATCATGAGGATTTTAATTGAAATACTAAGTCATATAATTATATCAATTGAAAACATTTTCCAGGGTGGACAACATGCATGGACAGATGGGTCGCCTGTTATCTTCAAGCCTGTACTTTTAGGCAAGACCAGATATCCCATAGAAATTGCTTATCCAGAACAGAATCATAAATACACCCCCTATGAGGAATTGACTGGTTCAAACTATTTACTTCATGCTAGAAGAATGTGTTATGCCATATTTAATGTAGGAAATATTCAGCAGTGGCAGAAAGTTGAATGTTTTGCCAAATTGCTACATGTCAATGTAATTTGCAAATCACTGGATACAACTATATTAGTAGGACCTAAGCCCCATGAAACTTGTAAACTCCCTGGAAGCAGTCTCTCAGAAGTAATCACAAACTACCGTAGGCATGAATTTCATAGCAAGGCTGGTTGTGCAAATGGATGGACCTTATTTCACCCAAATACAGCACCATATGCTTGTTTGTTTTGTTTTAAAGACATGTTTGAATATGGCCCTGTTAAATTAAATCTAGCAGAAACACTTTGTTCTGAATCACAAGGAGAACTTTTCAGCCACTCTGATATGCTGATATTATCATTATTATGGAAGACATTTCAGTTGGCAAAGCTTAAGAAGCAAATATGGCTTAAAGAAAAATGTTTTGACCATGCCAATGGTTTTTGTGAGTCCAAAAATAACTTTGTGCTGTGTAAGTCATCTGTGTCCACTAGCAATGATACAAATAGGTGTTTGATTAATCAGTTTCAGTGTGCTGATTACACATGCATCCTGGCACATCATCATTGTGATGGCCTGGTCCATTGTGCAGATGGATCTGATGAGATAGAATGTGTCTTACAGGACAAATATCCCTTGTCAATAGAGAGGAAACACTGTGAGAATAGCAGGTGTGTCTGTGGTGTACTATTTTACATGTGTAAGGAGGTCAGTAACTGTGTGCCTTACTCAGTAGTAAGCAATGGTTTTTGTGATTGTTCAGATTGTACTGATGAGCTGTCATTAAGTGGTATAATACATGATGCAGCTCCTGGTGATAATAACCAGACAAAGTTGAAACATGAAAATCATGCATTCACTGGTTCTCCTTTATTCGAGTGTATTGGAACAGCACCACCAGAGTTTATTGACAGAGACCAAGTATGCATGTACACATCTAGACAGATGGGCTGTTCTAATGGCTATCATTTACTCCAGTGTAACTTTATTGGGTGCCCTGGCAGATTTAAATGCATGGACTCCTATTGCATTGAAGTTGTTAATGTTTGTGATGGGACAAAGAATTGCCTTCTTGGTGAAGATGAGCTAAATTGTGAAAAGTTTGATTGTCCTGGCATGCTGAAATGCCGTTTTCAGACAACTTGTGTACCATTTCATCAAATTTGTGATGGAATCCAACACTGTTCTGCAACAGGTGATGATGAGATGTTGTGTCAATACCGTGGCTGCCCTGAAAGCTGCTCATGTCAAGGTCTTGCATATGACTGCCGTTTGGCTAATTTAATTGACATACCAGTGAGAGTCAGTAGTCATACACATCTACTTTTGCTCTCTGGTAATCATATCAAAGTACCAGAATTGGGTATTAGCTTGGAAAACATTCATGTTCTTGATTTGTCCTACAATGGGATAAGTACTTTCCCTAAAAGTCCTTTCATCAAACTTAGAAAACTGTTGTTTCTGAGTCTGGAAGGGAATGAATTAGTCATCATTCCTCCAGCCCTATTTGAAGGGTTGACCCACCTACAACAGTTAATACTAAGTTCCAACCAGCTTCTCACTATTTCCCCAAGCATCCCAAGTAATCAAAATGGAAAGATACTTACTAATGGTTTACCTAACCTGAAATCCTTAGATGTGAGCAACAACAGCATTTTTGTCCTGAATCAAGAGCTATTTATCAGGCTACCAAAACTCATGGTTCTCAACATAACTTTAAATCCTATCATCCAAATACGTCATTCATATCTTGCTGCAGTACCTCCAGCATTAATATTACACACAAGTAATCAAAAGATTTGTTGTTTCCTAGGTCGTATACAATCCTCCTGTTTTGGTCTAACCCAAACAAATAGATACAAACCAGATTGTGAGACAGTATTTGCTTCCAGACTTGGAACTGGGTTAGCAGGAAGTTTTGGTATCTTTGTCATATTGGTAAGCTTATCAGTTTTAACCATGAAATGTATTGACATGAAGTCAAGTACAACAGTTACTACAAAGTTTATCTTTGACATACTCACTGCTGTGTTTGAATGTTTTCCTGGGGTTTACCTACTGACTTTGTGTATTGGTGATGTATTGGAACAGAAGAAAGAGATGTTAACAGACTGGACAAGCAGCCTTCTTTGTAAGTTTGCAACACACTGTTTATTAATAGGCATCTTTATGCCACTTTATCTATGTGTTGGTCGATATATTTTACTGCACCATATCACCAGTTCTTATATGAAGCCAAGGTTCTTGTTGACAAAGGCAAGTGGCATTATAGCAACCTGCTTTGGAATAGTGACCATCCTTACATCTCTGGTCCTACCTATTCAGGAAAAATGTGCAATGTCGCTAGACACTCACTGCTTCATTCTGACATTGGGATCTGGATGTCACTATATGTGGTTGTACCTTCTCACTCTCCTTATTAATCTCTGGTTAGCAGCAATGGCCATTCCCCTCATATTCTCTCTCACCATTATCTTGATAAGAACGGCTGCAAGACGAAGTGGCCGTTCATCATACGGTGTACTGGAGGTTACCTTATATAGAGAAGGTGTGATTGTGATTGGTTCTCATGTATTGGCATGTCTTATTATCGGCACTGTATGGCTTTTGGCATTAGCTGGTTTACCCATCACATATATCTACACATGGCTGATTGTGGGGGCTGTGACCCTTCCCCTTTTCTCCACCTTCATCCGGGCAATTGTGAAATCTTATGATAGCTGAATTATGTTTTAACATTTTCAATGTCTGCAAATGAAATAGACTACAAGATGTTCTTAATATATGCAGGGGCATTCTGCAAGATAAGGGAATAGCCCAAGAACATAGTGCACATACTATAAGCCCACTGGATTGTCAATTTCATGGCTTGGCGATGAGAAACAAGTCTTTGTTTTGGGAGTGGCCTAATAGCTGTTGGTTTCAGCGCCATAATTAAAGTATAGATGAAATAATAAATATTAGAGTGCTGAAATGGCTTGGATTGACATATGCCGATTGTTTTGGATCAGACTGTCTGACCTGGAAAAATAAGATGGGGCACTCTTTTGCAGCAATGTAGAGTAATTTAGGGTCTTTTGCCACCCCTACACACAAGGTGTGGGGCTGCTGGTTCCATGTTTGACTGTTATCCCTGATTGTGGCCGGTGCCCAGTGACCCTCTACAGGAAGTGGTCCAGCCTAGCTCTGGGCATGGTTACCATAACAACTCATAGTGGTGGCACCTAGTGAGTCCCTTTTCTACACCCTACCACCCACTCACAGTCTCCCCCAACCCCAATTTGATCCCCTCTCCCTATTTGCCCCTCCTTTCCTGTTCCGAGAAATCCCAGACCCATTCCAGGAACTGACAATTGCCTTGAGGAGGTACAGCCAATGGGGCCAGACCATCACAAAGGGGTGAACTCTCTAATTTTAAATATCATTTGAAACTGTATATTGATTGTACTGTCTGTGAGTCTTCTTGAACATGACGCATCACACTGAGAGGATATCTCAATTTGGTGATGATTAGTTCTCATGTGATGTTTAGTTTTGTATTGTGGATCAGCACTGTATGGAGTTAAGCATTAGCTGGCAATAATTGTTTCATTGCCAGTGTGGATATCATTCAGGTCCTCAGGTTATGTAGATCTGTGCTCCTATTTCCAGAACCTATTTGAACACGATCGTTACACATGATACTCAATTGGTTATGAATACTACTATAATCGAGCCTATAAAAAAGTTATAGAGTTACCATAAATGCATAGCAACAAGGATACACATTCGGAAACTAAGCTTATTACATAAAGAAAGAAAATATCATTAGTGGTGAGGTGTCACAACCTGATTCAATTTGTTTCTGTGTGTGTGTGGGGGGGGGGGGGAGAGGAGGGGGGGGGGGGTCAACTTGATTGCTACAGCATAACATTCTCTATATAAGTGTAAGCTGAGCCTATCATAAAAACTCTTAAATTAGCTTCCTGATGCAAGTCGGGACCAAAAGGCATTTATTTGTCCACATCCTGGACCAAATTGGTCTAATTCATAGAGCAGCTCATGAAAATGAGAGCCGGTCATGGCCAGTGAGCAGTTACCAGGCAGCCTGCAGACTGAGCAGAAGTAGAGTAGTGTAGAGCAAAGCCCGGAATAGATCAGAGAAAAAGCTAGAGACAGCAGCAGTAAGGCATTTTGAGGTAGGATTATAGCAGTATTAGAATTTGGTGGAGGGTATACATATTCAATTGGATATAAATGACACAACATATACATGTGTGGTCTACATTTGTATATCAAGAATAACCTACTAAGGTCTTTTAAATGTTCAAACATTGGCATGAAGCCCAGCATTATGATTAGGTATTGACATATCCTAATCAGGCATACCTATTTTTTTCTATCATTTTCCACTTATCTTTGAAATGGCCAGCTTTAAGAAATTGTTCTCCTTCATTATGTCCCTGTCATTGCTCTACCAGCATTGTCACTCAGTACTTTCACAGCTTTCCCTGAACACAGGCAGAGCTGTTCAAAAACATCAGGAGATACTTCTAAAGAATGGAAAGCCTACACAAACAATTTGATTGTGATGATAATACAGGATATAACATTAGAGAACTCTAATTTGTATGAAGTATTCCGTTTACTAGGAAATGATGTTTCTATGAAAAAGAGTTCCTGTGAAAACAAAGAGGATGTTCAGGATTTCTCGACACCTTCAAGCCAGGTGCTGACAGCCCCCTGTGGGAGGATCTTCTTCTCTCGCTGGCAGGGTGAATACATTTGGGCTGTGGTGGCTCCGAGTAACATGACTATTAATCTGGCAATGATTGATCTGCATTTGGACTGATCCTGTAATAGCTATTTTCAATCCTTCACTGTGTACAATGTCAGAGAGGATCAGCATCAGTATCAATACCACGCTTTACTCAGACCCATCTGTTGCTCCCCACCACCACAATCTGTATACAGTAGCCTTAACTATATCCTGGCATTTTTACATCTCCAGCCGTCGGCAGCTCTGGCCCACCTTAATCTTCTATACCAGTTTGATGATGCTGGAGTGGTTGTATGCATACATCCCTACAACATATTGCATCAAAATGAAGGTGTATTATAATGGACCCAGCCTACTCTAAAATATAGAGAATTCCTGGTGTATCATGTGCTCTTGTCTACAAGACTATAGAATAAAGTAGCTACACAACATGGTAAAAGATATTATCCTGTGTCAATAAAGTTGAGAATTGATGGCATTACTGATTGTAGATTACACCACTGGTCGCTGCTGTCAGTATATGATGGTCCTTTTCAGTTTAGCTCAGTGATTCATACAAGTTGTAGCCTATCTGGATGTACACCGAAGGGTAATAGTACAATTGAACTGATATCTCCTACCCACCAGATCTACATAACAGCAGCAAGCAATGTCTTTATCCCATATATGATAACGTTTCATAGCATACTTAAGAAATTTCATCACATTGAATACTTTTCATCAAACATTTCTCGTAGCCTAGTGATGCTCCCATATAGAATTGCATCCATTTTGGTGTCTCAGTGTCCATGTTATACAGATATCAATCGAGAGCTATTTGTCAGGCTACCAAAACTCATGGTTCTCAACATAAGTTTAAACCCTATCATCAAAATGTGTCATTCATATTATGCTGTAGTACCAACAACATTAACATTACACATGAGTGATCCAAAAATGTGTTGTTTCCTAGGTCGTTCACAATACTCCTGTCTTACCCCAAAAAAATTGACACAATCCAGATTGTGAAACGGTATTTGCAACAAGACTTGGAACTGGGTTAGCATTTTGGTACCTTTGTCATATTACATTAGTAAGCTTATCAGTTTTAACCATGAAGTTTATTGAAATGAAGTCAAGTACAACAGTCACTACAAAGTTGATAATCGATATCTTTATTCCTGTGTTTGAGTCTTTTTCTGGAGTTTATCTCCTGACTTTGTGTATTGTATTGGAACAGAAGAAAGAGATGTTCATAGACTGCACAACCAGTCTTCTTTGTAAGTTGGCAACACACTGTTTGTTAATAGGCATCTTTATGCCACTTTATCCCTGTGTTGGTCGGTATCTTTTACTGCACCATATTGTCAGCTCTTGTATTAGTAGGGGAGCGGATCCCTCAGAATTGAGTTCTTGTGATCCCCGAAAGTCTAATGGCTATAAATCCTGTATTTGGGTAATTTTGGTATGAGGAATCCATTTCCGGTATCCGTTTGGCTCAAAAAGTGTAGCATTGTTTCCGTTTCCATGGAAACAGAAGGATTATCCATTTCCAAGCTTCTTGCTGACAAAAGCAAGTGGCATTATAGCAACTTGCTTTGGAGTAGTTACCAATCTTACATCTCTGGTCCTACCTATTCAGGAAAAGTGTACAATGTCCCTAGACACTCATTGGTACCTTCTGAAATTGGGATCTGGCTGTCACTGCATGTGGTGGTACCTTCTCACTCTGATTGTTGCTCTCTGGTCGGCAGCTCTTGCTAATCTTCTCATATTCTGTTTTACAGTGATCTTCATGAGAACCACCGCAAGGGTAAGTGACCGGGCATCATACTGTGCACTGGATGTAGCTGTATATAGAGAAGGTGTGATGATGATTGGTTCCTGGTTTGTCTTGTCATCGGCAATGTGTGGCTTTTGGCATTAGCTGGTTTACCACTGCCCAATATCCACAGCATTGGCGGATCCAGGGGGGTGGCCCGACGGGCCTTGCCCCCCCCCCCCCCCCCCCAAAAAAAAAAAAAAAAAAAAAAAGATGGGAAGAAGAGAGGAGAAAAGAGGGGGGAAAGAGAGAAGGGGAGAATACCAAATAGACACAAATCATCAGCCATCTTTGGGGGGGGGGGGCATGCCCCATAACCCCCACTAGTATGGCTTTTGTGATTTTCTTGTGCGGCGCATCACTTGCACTGTGCACGGGAACGAGCAGTCACTCCATGCATGGTTGTCCAGGTTTGGGCCCCCCCCCCCTCTGGAAAATCCTGGATCCGCCACTGCCACACATTGCTGATTGTGGGGGTTGTGCCCCTTCCCCTCTTCTCCACCTTGATCAGGGGATCATCAAAGTTAGGAACTAATTGTGGCATGTCTAGAGTGGAAGGTCATTCAGGTCCTAAGAATTCTGCTGGGTCTTGTAGTTCTGTGCTTAAAAGGGAACCGTGACCTTACTTCTCAAAGAGCCACATGGGGCATTATGTGAGATGTGTCTATTCCAGTCATTTTCCTCATAATGCATGGATTTATTTATCCCAGTGAGCATGAACATCTTATTAGTAAACTAAACTCTTGTTCAATAATATATCTAAATGTGATGGAACTTGTATAACATACAATTTTAAGGCATCATAATATTATGTGTTATATCTATAAGCTGAATGCATTTGAATCTTGTAAGTACAGTTGCATGCCCTTCCGAAAAAGCACTGTAACAGATGGGTACATGTTAGTATGTAAGCTTGATAATCTTCTATTAACTGACATAGATTGTAAAATATTACTCAATCGTGATATTACAGTTTAAGAATGAGATTCTGACCGTACATATCGTAATTCCACAACCCATTTGGCCTTATACATGTACCAGTATTAGCCAGGAGGCACCTTTTGTGTCCCAACCAGTTTCCACAAACTCAGAACTGACTTCCACATTAGGTCATTAATAATTGTAAGCGTTATCATATTATGACAGTCATCTCATCAATTATCAATTAATAGTAATCAAACGACTCAAGCTAATATAAGTTAACATTCATCACAGGATTAGCCTGTATACACACTCGTGCAGTGAACACACATGACTACTGTTTGCCTGTGGTTGTGTCCATATTATTAGCCTATAGATATTTTGACATTTCCACAGCCTCTGTACACAGGACCCTTCCCACAAGGCACCAGTTCTATTATGGGATGCTGAGACTTGATGGGATACCCCTGTACGTGTCCCGTGCCATATTGTCCCCCAGGATGTTTTGGGCAGGCCCCTGTTATCAATGATAACAAATGTATAAATGTGATTGGGGTGTTTATAGCTGTAGGGCAATATAGGCCAGACCATATCTAGACCTAGAGTGGTTGCTTCAAGCAAGCAATTTATATTTTTAATTGTGTTTTCACCTCCTCGTGGGATGTAATGGAAACAAGAATTGAGATCTGATTTGTGTGAGATTAAGCTACAAATGCATTACTCATTGATTCAGATATGGAGTTTAAACGTCACCTCGTGTCATGGATAATTGTCAGTGCCAGTTAATATGGATGGGAGCTGGTAAGCACCAAAATGTTGACCTTTTCGCATCAGAGGTGTTTTTTTCAGATTCGCAATGCATGTATCATCATCAGCCTTTTACCCTTTTCAAATAGTGTCAACTACCACTCTGGTTTGTGTGTCGTGCATGTCATGCTGAACACATTTAGTACACATATCCAGTTCATATAATGAAATTCCGTGACTAACTACTATAGAGGAATTTTACACCACATGCACAACCCCAACAAAATGTTCACTATAATGGTATACACATAGTATAAAAGATTAATCAACCCCTGGCTTTCATTGCTGTATGGCTCACACTGATATGTGATTGTCATTGATAATTTATGAAAATGGTCACCTAATCAGCACCACCCTTTCAGTGCAGCTACACACGCAATGTCCACCATTTATCATGCAGGGTTTGATTGAGGTAGAGCCCCACAAAAAGCCATAGGTCTATAATATGTATTGGTGTAGCGTATGGTGTGAAGCCACATTGTTCAATAGGGGTAGCTGGCATCATGCTCTTGCTGCTCCAAAGGTCATGTATATAATCTACACTGTAGATAGTATCCAGTGGCGTAGGAAAAGGGGGGGGGCCAGAGGGCCCCCCCCCCCCCCCAAATCACTGAGGAGGGGGGGCCTGAATATGTTTGGGCCCCCCAAAAAAATTGGTCAAGACCTGTAATATAATACACACAATTTTCAATCCTTACCTCTCGCACATAGAAAAAAGTGGGGACAGAGGGGGCTGGGACCTAAGAACTAAAGGGGGCTCAAATACTTATTTTCCATAAAATCTAATATAAGTGTGTATATGATACATCATGCATAAAAATCGATACTTAAAGTTGGTTGGAGTGGGCCCCCCCCCCCCCCAATCAAGATTTACTTCCTACGCCTCTGGATAGTGAACCCAAAAATATGTCCTTTTATACTGTAAATCAACAGCAGCGTAGGGTATACTGTAAATCCTACAGTAGATTCTACTGCTCAGATACATTCACTTCTAACAGTATATGGAAGGGTATGTTCACAAATGGTGTCAGTTATTTCTTTATTTGTCTGAAGACCCCACCCCGATCCCCTCGTCACTATTTTGGGCATAGGCCCCTATTTGTAAGAAGTGCCTTCATTTAAACTGATTCTGGTGGAATATTACTCTTGTTGATTTTTAATTTTGATGACTCTTGGTGACAGGGATTTTGGTTAGAATAACTTTTGGTAAAAGGGATTTTGAAGACAAACAGGGAGAGGGATGTTGGCCAAACGTACCCCAGCCAACCGCACACACGTATGCAAATATACGAATCCCTCCCCCCAACACACACCCTTGTATGTATCAGTCTCACGCTATCCCTTATATCACATATTAGCAGAGTATTTGTCTGTAACCATATAATGGTGGGTAATGCGTGGGTGCTGCTGCCTGCACCCATGTGTGGGATGTGTGTGTACATGTCCAAGTGGGTGGTGTGTGACAATAATCACCAAATCATATTTGTATCAATAACTCTGATAAATACTAAAAATAATATTTTCATTCTGTGACGTCATTGAGGGAGACCCCTGAGATTATACAGGGGGATTCCGGGGGTTCCCCCAGCATACCAGGGGGACACCCACCTGATGATGTCATTGTGTTTGCTGGCAGGCCCCTCCCCCCGGCTGCCTGCTCCGCCCACCTACACGTGGTCCCTGTGGTACATGGAGTGTTGGCAGCTGGGGCGGCCTGGGGGCTACTGGACAGATAAGTCATCATCAGATGAATTCCTGAAGGGTGATAAAAATAGATCAACATAGGAGATGTAGAGGAGAAGTAGGGAGACAGGTAGTCAGACGAAATGGGCAGGGGGCAAGGAGGTAAGCAGGCAGGAGGGCAGGTAGAGAGGCAGATAGGTAGGTAGGTAGGTAGGTAGGTAGGTAGGTAGGTAGGTAGGTAGGTAGGTAGGTAGGTAGGTAGGTAGGTAGGTAGGTAGGTAGGTCGGTTGGCGGGTGGGTGGGTAGGTAGGTAGGTAGGTAGGTAGGTATAGGTAGGTAGGTAGGTAGGTAGGTAGGTAGGTAGGTAGGCAGATAGGTAGGTTGGTCGGTAGGTGGGTAGGTAGGGCAGACAGGGCAAGGAAGGTAGGGCAGGGCAGGCAGGTAGACAGGTAGGCAGGCAGGTAGGCAAGGATATTTAAAGCAGACAGGAGGCAGGAAGGTAGGATACACTCTGAAAAATGTGTGTTAACTTAACAGACTTTTGTAACACACTTTTTTGTATACTTATTTTACACACCCTTTTTTTTAACACACTACACACTTTTGTCAAAAGTGTGTTAATCTTAAAAGTGTGTTGAGATAAAAAGTGTGTAAAATGTAAAGGGTGTAGGAGAAAGTGTGTAAGAGATAAAAATGTGTGTTGCTTTATAAAGTGTTTAGATATATTAAGCGTGTTATTCAACATTCCCTGGCACTGGCTGCTGACGGAATACCCCTAGTGCACCAACAGGCAAAATTTCATTGACCACAGCATGTATAGCCACCTGTGCAATGGTGGCTAATTGTGGCAGTCATCCTACATAGCAAGGCCTTGTACGGAATGACCTTATGCAGGTTTCAATTACACATTGACTTATATTATAGCTGAACACACAGGAAAGGTGTCCTATTCCTTCCACATTTGTTAGACCTCCATAGGACAGGATATTCAGTCTTTAAAGGGAGTATTACTTCTTAGATTCATGCATCCATTGACGTTACACTTAATTACATGTTTAAAATTTGATATCAAATCATTAAACAAGATCAAAAGTGCAAGTACAATCTTGAAGTGTGACTAGAATTTTTAAAACAGTGCTTGTGGTGCCATCTGGTGTCAATAGAAATGTGTGTATATCATACACACTTTTATTCCCTACACACATTTGACAAAAAAGTGTGTACGTGTGTTGAGAAAAGTGTGTTCACGCTCAAGTGTGTTGAATATATATGTGTGTTACGCTTTATCCAGGTTCCCGCAACACACATTTTTTACAGTGTATGCAGGATGGGCGGACAGGCAAGCAGTCAGAACAAATCGGGGAGAATGGAGCAAATTATATGAACGGTATGATAAGGAGCAGCTCAAATAAAAAGGAGTCAGCTCAAAAAGAGCAAATGCATAGATTAATGACTTCTACCTAATTGCCTCTTTTGTGCGCCTGTCATAATACTATTCCTTTCAACCAAAAAAAAGTCAATCTCATAGGAGTAAGAATTATGAAAATAACTTGCGTAATGTTTTATTTTTGATGAAATTGAAAAACTCTGATGCAATGCTACCTTGATTTTGCAGCATTTCGCTAGTTCTGTTTTTGTATCGGAATTTCATTGAACTCTGTGCAGCCACGTGACGTCACAATATGACGTCACGTCGGGGACGCCGCGGGCTATGTTCCCCCAATTTGTCGGCAGCCGTCAATGAAAGTTTTGTCAATATCCCACAATGCACCTCCCACACCGGGGTGAGCTGGTGCAGCTTGTGGAGGCAGCTTAACCCTATAGGGCTTGGACACATTAGGCAATGGGGGCCGCCATGTTGGAGCAGAACACCCCGGACGGCCATATTGGATTTGGCAGAGGACTGTGGTCACTGTCTCATCTGTCACCTCCAACACAGTAGAACAATAGGAATTAATAAGATTGATAAGGGTCACAACCTGTACCAATCCCTATCTTAACTACCTCCCCAATGTCTTTAGCGTGAAGTGAGCAGATTAGCCTGATTAGTCCTATTGAAATAAGGCGTTACCCAGAATGCCAGATCGACGTAGGGGTCTTTTGCCCAGTAATTTCCTAACCTGTCTCACCCGTATAAGACAGCATTATAAGTCACCAGTGGGGTGTTTCACAAGGGGGGTATACAATTAATTGTAGAATAAGTGTTTCTAAAGGATAAGTTAATTGTATACAATTGTTAAGACCGACATTAGGTTTTATCAATTGTATATTCGTTATAAAAGTGTTTCACAAAGGTCTACAACCAAGAAGTTAAGTCAGGGTGTACAGCCTACAATTGAGATACAACTAATGTATAAGTGTTTCACAAAGCAAATTAGCGTGCACCCCATACCATGCCCGCTAATATTTTCCATACACATATTTAAAGATTTTTTTCATGTAATATATGTGTTATGATACACATAATGATGCTGTGAAATCTGTATACATATCGCATGCAAATAAGGTAGTAAAAGACAATAGAAGAGGACATTTGGCGAGTGGCACATACAACTGGCATTATGTTGATTGTATCTAAGGCCAAGTTAGGGTCAGGTGCGTCCATGTTTATGACACCTCCTCCCACACATACATGCTATATAGATACACATACAATCGCTGTATGGCCCCTGTTACAACAATGACTTATGGGGGTAAATTTTGCTACCCCTTTAGCACTATTGAGGGTAGTGGGCGTACAGATATGCGGGTTGTATTTGAAGGGCATATGAAAGTTATTTATTTTCAATGGAATAGTGCGCTGCTATTACCTTAAAACTTCCCGTACAATAATATACAGGGTAGGGCTGACAGGGGGGGGGGGGGTTATGAGTGTGTTAGGTTATCAATATCGCAATGGAAAACTATTGATATAGATAATTGAAAACAGCGTGAATATGACAACAATCATATTCGTGTCAACCCGCCAAACGTACATTTCCGATACATACGCCTGAAACCATACGCCTATCTCATCTGTATTAAAAACGTAGCTGACCCACGCTGAGGCTCGAACGCTGTACCTCTCATGGATAGCACCTAGCCCTTTGACACATACGCCACCCCGACTGCAGTGGTGGAGGTGAGTGGTATATATCTCATATAACGTTTGGTTGTAGTATTTAAATAGCCTTACTACTTTGTATACATGTACTACTCTGTGCTGCCCCTACATGCCACGGGTGGAACCAGCAGTTCATTTAGTGCATCACTATGCAGTGTGACGCCTGCGTCATGTGGTCTTTTCGTAATGCATATACCCTTAGTGAAGGGGGTACTGGCTCATTGTTTGTTCACCATATCATGCATGTACATACATGAGCAAGGTCGTTTTTGACTTATGAACAGTGGGTTATAACGTATTTTAACACAATTAAAATGTAACCCTCGGGTCACTAAAATGACATTTAACACATGCTTATGAACAGTTATCGTCTCATGTGGGAGTAACTTTGTCATCTGTGATATAGAATCATTTTTGGGAAGAATGTATAAGCCATATAATTATGTAATGTAATGCGGTATAACATGGTATTTGGGTGGATAAATAACCGACATATAAAGCTTATGTGTTCCCGCGAATATGTGAACATGATTGTCGTATAAACAATATGCAGTAACCCCCCTTCTGCACACTGTCCACCGGCATGACCAATGCTATCCTTACGGATTCATTTGAAAGTCACGCCACACTGAGTGTGGAGCTCCATGTATGGAGGTCACAATCATCCAGACGACGACCAAGATTACGTTGCGGAGTATGACCAGTATGGGTTTCCTCTCAAGCAGTACAAACCCAGACAACATCCCTTCAAGGAATGGGGTGAGAGGCACTTTCAACGTCGATACCGACTGCCTAAAAATGTGGCCAAAGAATTGTCTAGGGACTTCATTGCGTGGACGCCATACGAGTGGCTTCCCCTGGCCGGTGCTATTCCACTAGAGGATAGGGTTAGTTTTAATTTACATACACATGCACCTTTCCCATGTTATAACCACATTTATGCTTTTTCTTTAAATCATTTCCACGTGAGATGTCAGTATGTATGTTTGACTTTTGGGTTATCACAGTAAGGCCACATTTTTTCGATAATTTATGGGGGTAGATGCCTAAGTTCGACATGGCGACATGGCCATTTCTTGACATGGAGGGCGGTATAGATGGGGGGTCCCCATGTCGCATGTTGATTTTAAGAAAAGCTCATGTCCCATGTCACTAATACATAAGCCATATCGCTAGTGTCACTAATGTATTTTGTTTAAATACACATATTTTTCACCCCCTGTAAAATCTACAAGCCAAACCCTCAATTCTGGTGGTATTTGTTAATGATTTTTGAGGGCAAAAAATATCCCAAAAAATAAACCATTGATAAGCTCCATTTATTTTTCTATATTGTCAAGGTATCTTTAGAAGTAAGCCTAATATAGGCCTTTTTCCATCTTTAGCTAGTCAACAGGTAGTAAATTTTTATTTTTTGGTAAATTTTGTCCCCGTGTCAAATTCAGGGGTGTAACCCGATGCTCTACAGTACTAGTGTAAAGGCTATTTATGTCAAACTGTAGTATATGTCGTAAACAATGTGTGTTATTTTATTATGTGAGTTTGTTATGTAACATTTCTCACTAGGCCTAAAAATTACTCTTCTTTTCCAGTTTTGTTTAGGCCTCCGGTATTTAGCCACTGGGGCCAACTACACCCCCATTGGCGCTACCCAGGGTGTCTCAAAACCGACGATTACACGCTGCCTGGACCATGTGTTGGCCTACTTCTGTGACCAATACCAAAAATTCATCAAATGGCCTGAAAACGATTACGAACTACTTCAGCACTCTGTAGATTGGATGCATCTCCATACATCACGTCCAAGGTGCATCGGTGCTATCGACGGCACCCACATTCCAATACTGAAACCCAGCTTCCATGAGCCAGCCTTTATTAACAGGAAAGGCTGGCACTCTATCAATACTATGGTGAGTGGCAAAAGATGTCATTATACAAGTATTTTATTTATAACATATAAACTGCTTTACTATAGCTTGTGATGGTATGGCGGTACCCTACTTTATAGGGTAATTTTTGGGTGTTTTTTGGGCGTTATGTAGTACAGAACGTATGAGTAAGTGACAGTATTTTAAACAACAACAACAGTATAATGGAGGCTCTTTTATGGAAATGTAAATAATAACTTATTTTCCATTTTCTTTCCCAGGTCGTATGTGACGCTAGACAAAAGTTCATTTTAGTGGACCCCCAATACCCTGGTTCTGTGGGTGATGCTCGAGTATACAACGAGTCTGCTTTACGGGACTTCAGTGACTTTGGAGGACTAGATGACTACTACCTGCTAGGCGATTCCGGGTATGTGGAATAAGGTCATATTACACAGGTCATTTTTCATAAGCGTATGAGTGCTAGAGTTTACGTGAAATACGATTTCTTGCATTATATTACCCACTATACTACTACAAAAATGGCACGATATAGCAATATTACATGGGTGGTGAAAAATCTGAAATCCACACCATACTACCCACTCCCCCATACTCCTTCTAGGCATCATCAACACCCATCTATATTAAGGATAGATCCGTGTAGGATGAAAACATGTGTGCGTATGCGACTTACAACGTGCTATATTATTGGTATGTTATTACCTTTTAATTACCTATCGTCTATGGGCTATACACACCCTTAAATCCTGCCCTGCCATTGGTCTATATGAAAGAGCACCTTGTAAAGTGTGTAGAAGGCCCAGCGCCCCTATATATACGGCTTACTACCTGTCCCAACTGCACGTGCAGTAAGAACTGCGGGTTTAAGCCAGTACTATCCCTACTGGTACTGATGTATCACATAGCTTTACGAGGCCTGCAATTTCACTGCAATTTAAACATATTCCTACAACCTTTCTGTTATAACAGCTATCCCGTACGTCAAAATCTTTTCACTCCTGTTGGGGACGAACAAACAGCCGCTGACAGAGCATACAATATCTGGCATAAATCGGTGAGATCTATCATTGAGCGGACTATCGGAATATGGAAACAGCGTTGGCGGTATGTTCTTTATATATTTTCCTACTTTATCTTTATCTAGCTATATATTCCCGTTATACTTTAGGAAAAAACATATATCTTTTCTTAAAAACATACCTATATAGGCTTTATACACTTCTTGAAGTCAACTGTTGTACATCATGTATGAATCTCACACTGCCGAGTTACTCACTCAGCCTTCATTCATGCATTAAGAGGACTAACGGAGTTCTCATTATACAATTTACACCCCTATTGCGGGGGGGGGGGGGGGGGGGGGAATATTCAACATGTATTGAGGCCTATACTACAAAGGGCGGCGAAGGCCCCCGATTTTCGGCCTGCCGGGGGGGGGGGGGGGCGTGAAATCACCAAATGTCCCCCCCTCCCCGAAATATCTCAACCCCCCCCCCCCATTTTCAACAACATTACCACTCCCTAAGGACCATAAAGAACTATATGGCCGTTAAATTTCCTTTTTTCGGGTTTCCCTTATTAGCTTGGTGGGTGGGCGACTTGGTATGTGACGACTTGGTAAGTGGACCAGTTCAGTGGTATGGGAGGGGCAGGGTACAGGTAGGGTAGCGCTAGGGTATTCTTCCTGTATTGTTCTATTACTCTGTCCTATATTACAGTATAAGTTGATTAGTAGGGGATGCAGGGGGTGGGCTGGGGGGCAGGTGCCCCCCCCCCTAGACCCCCTGAAAATGGGCGTTCATATGACTTAAACTATAGGACATGTGCTCCACAACCCTGCCTGTGCCCCCCTCCCCCCACTACAGGGGGTCCAGAGGGGTCCCCCTCACAGGTCGGAAACTGCGCTAAATTAAGGGCTGGAGGTGGCAAAGTCGCTTTTTTATACCATTTTTCCTATAGCTAAATTTCTGAAAAAGTCGTCATCTCCCTTATATCTTTGTAGCAGGTCGCCAGGTCCCATGAAAAACAGCCCAGGTCGCCAGCTCGCTTTTCACCCATCTGCACCCACACTACACCAAATCTTCTTGCCTGTGCCCCCCCCCCCCCCCACCCGGTACACCACCCTTCTGGATGCGCCCCTGTTCATATCACGTAAACATGCGTTTATACTGTCTATTTTTCCGTTGTTATTTACAGATGTCTTGATACCTCGGCTGGGTATCTATACCACCAACCCGAAAAGGCCGCTCAAATAGCAATTGCCACTGCTTGCCTTCACAATGTGTGCATGGATCGCAACGTACCCATGGAAGAAGACGACCATTACGATGGTTACCAAGCCGTGAGAATCCCACTGCGTCAACCAGCCCAAGTGGTCCCCCATGCTCGACACCTGGCTGCTCGTGGAGAGTTCATCGCCAGCTACTTCTGAATAGATGTAGTACACGTCCCCCCACTCTATATGCGAAACTGACACTATGCACGTTCGCCCATATCAATATATACACAGTCTGGAATTAGTTTGGCAGTAAAAGAATCCCTTATATTAATAGTGAATGCACATGCAGAGAATTTAAATTGTTAACTTAAACAACATACATAGGACATACATGTATGTTACTGAATTGAAATTACACATGGAAAACTCCCCCTCAAATATGACCCTACATTTAACCCATTTTTATAAATAGCCCGGACACCCAACATCACGCACGAATGGGGGGGATAGTGGGGGGACGGGGTACAGGTGTAGCGTAGGCATAAGGGGGTATATTTGAGGGGAGGGAAGGACCATGATCTCATTCATGTGTGACATTGGGAGGGCCGGGGGTAACCAAATGTAGAGGCAACGAGGTAGCCCGTAGCCTGATATGTGGACCATACTAATGCAGTTGTTCATGTTCATCTTATTAAATCAGTTGTTTAATACAACTAATGTTTAGTGCCTGCTCACCTTACTGCCTCACACATGAGGTGACAATACTGAGAATAAATGAGTCTTTAAAATATTTAAATATTGTGTGCCATGTTGTCCTTTACAAAATTAATACCCGATTTTATACGTACACATTAACTTATTTTTTTCATTGTCTTTATTCCATGAACCATTCTACTATAAATAACTCTATACAAAGTATGCACTATGACCTGTGCTAGTGTCGTATACCCTATAGGATATTAAAAATCTGTTATAACAAACACCTTCTAAAGAACATATTAAATTTGTTATAACAACATTTCTAGCTATATTGGACGACTTATAGGACTTTTGGGGGCCATATGTTAACAAATGGACCGAGTGTAAATGGATTGGTGGTCAATATGGATGAATGCAGCCCTAGCCACTAAATTCATGGGAGATATTCGTCGGGCCTGCATAGGTCCATGATGAACACATATGTCATGTTTTACGCACATGCATTATTAAAGAGTTAAGTACTACATGCACCAACATCCTCCTCCTAAATACAGTTGTTCCTTTATCGTAATATATGAATGCTAAATCATTAGGATTGTCATCACCAGTGTTTGCAGTACACAGGATTAATTAAATAATTTATTCATGACTGCCTGCATATACTGGCCTATTGTTAGCAGTTAAAATATTACCATTAAACTATGTTTGTATTAGGATTACTTTTTATGCAGCACTGGTGGTGGGTGTGCGAGTGGCGCGTTTGGCGTGGCCAGTATGGTAATCAGAGGAGAAGGCAGATATCTAGATTCAGACATAATAGTAAAACACAGTTGCACACCGCATTTGGTTTCATGTTTTATTTAACACGTATTTATACTGATACAGTCACAGCAAGTCATTATTTCTGTATTGTAAACTTGCTTTACATAAAACCTGTATTTTCAAACATAACCCATAGCATTGTATCCTTTATGAACACCATGTATCCTGTAACATTAGTCATTACCCCCATGTCTTTGTGCATAACATAAATGTTAAAGCATAAACAGCTTTTACTATTCCCAAATTGGGAAATATCAACAACTAAGGCCAAATAGAAAAAAAGTTTGGTTTCAGGTAACATGGGATGAAAATCTAGGGTCGGTAGGTCGGATATTTTTTTTTTTTTTACTTTTTTCACAATTTTTTTACAGCCCCTCTGCGATACCAAAAAAGTGGAAAAATGTGGAAAAAAATTTCTAATTCTTGTAAACCTAAAATTGACCAAAAAAAAGGTGTAAAAATTTCAAAATTTCTTCAAAATTGCAAAAAAAAAAGTAGGGTCGGCCCTGTTTTGATAGGGTCGGTCGGGTGACCTGAAACAAACCTTTTTTGTTTTTTGGCCTAAATAAGCACATCAAAACAATGCCTAACCACACACAGTATAGTGTAGTCATCACAAAGCACTAGCAAATAGATAGCCTACCTTAAGGGTTTGGTATGATATACGTATGTTATATGAAATCTAGGTTTACGTCATGTCAACGTCTTTCTTATGGAACTCATTCTATAGTATGCTCTCGGCTACAGTAAGAACAAACATGTAGACGTATACTCGTAATTTCGTAACAGATACTACAGCTCCATATCGGAATCCTCTTCAGATTCTTCAGTTTCCTTTGCTGATTCTTCCTCTGTTGACTCACCATTCACAATACGAGAGTACTGGGGCCTGTCTGGCCGATCGTCTCGCCATGGGTGCGGGAGCTCCCGATGAACATGGGGTCTGGAATGGTACAACGCCGTGGAGAACGCTCCTGGTATTCCTACAAAATAATATTTTACCCCCATTCATTATCATTTCGACCACATTACAGTACAATACACTGGTAAGTATTATACACATATATCCATCTAGTCACCGAAAATGACTCATCTGTTATTACCACCAATTTAAACGAGACGCCATTGATACACACACGAAAAATGCATGACTACCCAGTTATTCCGTATTTAAATGATTATATTCTGACCCAGAGGCATAGATCCTATTATATGATATGAGGCCGAGTGCTCAGCACTCCCGGGGGGGTCACTGAGTCTGTGATGGTAGATAAGAACTGCCGCCCTACCGCCCCTCTTATCAGAGGTTGGGAAATTTGACCGCCCTCCTTCTCAGAGGTTTTGAGAATTGACCGCCCTACATTTAAGACCTTGGGAGATTAGAGGGCCCCACTTTTCAGAGGTTGGGAGATTTTATGAGCTATAACAAGTTTAGGTCTCCCTGCATTTTATACAAATACAATTTTATTCATTCCTTTCAGCAACAAAATTACCTCAATGTAATCATATACTTTTAACCGCCCTACTTATCAGGGCCTTGACGACATGTGACCGCCCCCCTTTTGAGGATGTAATGGAAATTCACCCCCACCGCTTTTCAGAGTCGTGCTGCAGTGGTTATCCAATACATGGTGGAGTGCCCCCCCCGGGTCAGCACTAAAGGGCCGGCACTAATCCGTCATTTCCCCATGACCCCGGTTGGAAATTACACGATTCCCCACTGTCCCTGGAATGCCATGCCAGCCAGGATATATCATTGTTTCATATAGATCTGTGATTGATCTACGGCGCAGAGCGTATCCTAGTTGTAGGGCCATACACCAGGAGGTTCAGGTAGTGCTGTGTTAACCCTCTGGGTCTACTTTACTTTGGGGGGGGGGGGGGGTTCTCTCAGATATACTATCTCAAAATGTAATTGGTAAATCACATTGATTTATTATACATTAAATCCCCTTTAACTTTATCACGTTAAATAATGGATATTAGCACTGTACCATAGTAAAAAAATACACCTTCAACCAGCACCCTGAACCTGACCCCATGCTATAAGCGGCACCAAAGATCTGACTCGCGTACTATCCGGGGCTTATACCCGACGTTTTACGGTACATGTCAGTCTGTTTGAGTATGTTCTGTGCATTGTATTTAAATCAGGGTCAAACCCTCACCTCATAGCTCATACAATGTTTATCAATATATGGCTAGCATGGCACGTATCACGCTAATCAGTGTTATGTATGGCCATTGTACGGTCACCATCATACACCAATGCATAAGGGGCCAGTCATCATACTTCCATGAAAATAACTAATACACACCTTTCACGGAAACGGCTCCTGCATGATCCAAAGCATAGCGGTGAGCATCCTTCAATAACATCTTATGAGGTATTGCCGCATTCCCTGTCTTCATCATCTCACGTTGTAATTCCCGATGCTGTAATAACAAAAGTTGATACTTATTACAGACTCCAAAGGGGGCCCTTCATGGATTTGAATTAGTGTTTTATGCTTATAGACTCACTATACCGGTAGTAGATATTCCGGGCCCTTTCACTGCACATCCTTCTTATATATATAGCCTTCTTCCCTTTTATTCATACACCTAGCAGAGAGACCCAACTTAGAATAATGTTTTGACATTATAATTATTTACATACTATCACTTTCATATCAAATGAACTATTGCTTAAATTGGCCCTATTTAAATACCACCTTTCCACTCACCTTGTCTTTTGCTTCCATTGTAAAATCGGTCATTTTCCTTTGACATTGCTCTAAGGTTCTTCTGGTAAGTGAAAACTGGTTGACGTATTCTATAAAAATTGACCACACAAATACATGTATTACAGTAACATTTACCATTACGATATACCCCGGGGGGGCACTCAAATGTTTTTTTACAGGGCTGTGCGGCTGGCCCTTTGACAACCCTTACCCTTGGCGAGGGGGATTTTGGTCAGAAGTGACCCTTGGTGAGGGGGATTTTGGTCAAATGTGACCCTTGCTAAGGGTGATTTTTGACAAAAGTGCCTAGGTTTTAGGAATTTTCTCCGAGGAGTCGGCCTTGGAGTAACAATTTTGGTCAAAAGTGACCCTTCTTGCAAACAATTTTGGCAACATGTGACCCTTTCTCGGGGGATTTTGTTGAAATCTCCGAAAAGTGACCCTTGGTGAGGGTGATTTTGGTGAAAATTGACCCTTGGTGAGGGGGATTTTGGTGAAAATTGACCCTTGGTGAGGGGGATTTTGGTGAAAAGCAGACCCTTGGTGAGGGGGATTTGGTGAAAAAGTACCCTTCCCAGCCGCACACCTGTGTATACAAAATATACCAAGTGCCCCCCCCCGGGCGATATACATTACATCTAAAACACCATATATATCGTTTCATGTGCTAGAACTATTACATGAGCCTTACAAATTGAGAATAGTATATGTTGTACATTTTGAAACACATAAAGACGTACATAAATGTGGTTTATACTACACTGCTCTTTTATACTACACTGCTGTCACTTACCTACGACTCGGTCCCATGCTTTATCTTTTTGCGTGGTGCCCCCAGAATGTGCGGTGAACTGCCCTTTTATGTACTTGTGGTTGGCATTTAAGGCCATAAATAAGGCCTCTTTCTCTGCCTCTGACCACCAGGAACCCCTTGGGATGGGACCCTCTTGAATGAATTCGTCCTCACTGACGTGTTCTTGGGCATGCAGAATAGCATCCGGGGGGACATCAACTACCGCCCTCCTACGTAAACCAGCAGCACGTCCCCTGCCTGCCGCACGGGTAGGCCCCGTTAGCCGGCCCCTCCCACGGCCCCTGCCACGTCCAGGCCCACTCAGTGCAGGGGCAGTGCCAGCTGCAGAGCCATTGCCACGCCCAGTGGGAGGTGTAGGGCCACGGCCACGGCCACGGCCACGGCCACGGCCACCGCCACCGCCACGGCCACGGCCACGACCACCGCCACCCCCACCGCCACCGCCATCCCCACTGGGAGTCCCATCAGCAGGGCAAAGGGCACTGCCACTTTCATGGGCAGTAGGAAGTGCGGGGTTACTGCCACGGCCACAGGGGCCGCCACGTCTAGGGCCACTGCCATCGGCACTGTTATGTGCAGGGTCCCTAGGTGGACGGCCAACACCGCGGCCCACGGCAGGCCCAGCATCCCTAATGAGGGAATGCCCACTCCCACGCCCAACAGCGCCCCCAACGCGGCCCCCGACCTCAGTCCCAGCATGCACAGGGCCACCACGAGGCCTAACGGTACCCCCAACAGCACGGCCGACCCCAGGCGCAGCATGCACAACCATTCGAGGGCCACTGACAGGGCCACCACGAGGCCTAACGGTACCCCCAACAGCACGCCCGACCCCAGGCGCAGCATGCACAACCATTCGAGGGCCACTGACAGGGCCACCACGAGGCCTAACGGTACCCCCAACAGCACGCCCGACCCCAGGCGCAGCATGCACAACCATTCGAGGGCCACTGACAGGGCCACCACGAGGCCTAACGGTACCCCCAACAGCACGCCCGACCCCAGGCGCAGCATGACGAACCACGGCAGGGGCACCGCCCCGGCCAACACCAGCCCCCACCATACAGCCAAAACGGGGCCCCATTCCAGCCCCAGCATGCCGGACGACTGGAGCGTGACTGACAGGGCCACCAGCAGGCCTAACGGTACCCCCAACAGGGCGGCCAACCGGAGGTGCAGCATCCCGAAACACCGCAGGGGCACGGCCCCGGCCAACAGCAGCCCCAACCATACCCCCAAACAAGGGCCCCATAATAGGGGCAGGATGTGGAACGACTGCAGGGCGACTCACAGGGCCATGATGAGGCCTAACGGTACCCCCAACAGGATGTCCCATCCCAGGCGCAGCATGCCGAACAAGGGCAGGGGCACCCCCCCGGGTAACAGCAGCCCCCACCATACAGCCAAAACGGGGCCCCATTCCAGCCCCAGCATGCCGGACGACTGGAGCGTGACTCACAGGGCCGCCAGCAGGCCTAACGGTACCCCCAATAGGACGGCCAACCGGAGGTGGAGCACGGCCAGCCCCATATGCAATACGCTGGGCCACATCAAGGCGACCACCGCGCATAACTCTAGACATGTCTCCATTCCTACCACAACCCGTATTGTTATCAGTAAAGCCAGGATATTGACCATACACAGGGGCACCGAGCTGTACCCCTTGCCGTATCTGTGTTCGGGGTATGGGTGGCACCTACAAAACAAATATGGTGAACATTAGGTTTTGTTCATTCTATTAATGTGAATACACCCACTATTTAACCAAATATAATTTGCGACATTTCGCGGTAACCCACTAACTTATGTATAAATTGGATGGATGGATGGATTGTCCATGAAATGTATTATTTTTTATAACCTTTACTATTCAATAGTATGCTAAATCTAACAGAATTTTACATCAACTCCTCTGTGGGTGTCAAAAAGTAAGAGTGTAATAAATACATTATCTCCATATCATACTCAACTCACAGCCTCACACCTAAAACAAAGGTGGTGATAAGAAATTAAACCATGATGCAATGCTCTGCAGTCGGGGACGTAACCATCCCCTAATGCGGTACTCCGGATAATGAGATGCAGTTTAGCCCCCGACTACCTCCGGTGAAAGGATGTGCTACTCCCGTATAGGGGTCAAGCTGGACGTCCTGTGGGCACATCCATTACTTAAAGTTGTAAGTGGCGAGATAAACACTGATACAACAATCGCAATGGGTGGAGGTTGTTACATAATGCCCCCTTAGAATTCCCCAGTTAAGCCCAGGGAGTCATGTCATTGGTTTATAATGCATGCAGCTACATGCCTATAGGCGTCTAGCCGCTTGCATTATCAACCAATGAGAAAATTCCCTCCCCTTCGCTGCGGAATTCTTAGGGGGCATAATGTAACAGCCTGGACCCATTGCGATTGCTGTATCAGTGCTTGTCTCCCCGGTTACCAGATCAAGCAATGGATGCGCCCACAGGTTGAACGTCGTGTGGGGGCATCCTTTACTTAACCTTGTAACTGGCGAGATAAACACTGATAACAGCGGTCACATGGGTACAACCTGTAAGATAAAGTGACACTCTGTATATATGATTTCTTAATTCATGCCCCCAACTACCTGAATTACCAGGATGCCCTAGCACCGTATAGCGATCTGGACGTATACCCAGTGGGTCCCCCATTTTATATTTCCCTGGTTAAGGTTAAACACATTGATGAGACATACCACTATGAGTACACATAGGGGCCAAACAGGGGATAGGGTTGTACCAGTATTATCACCAGTTCTCACCGATAGTGGCCGTAACCAGCGCACCCCCCTCCAGACCCCTATTAACACTTGGGGTCAGGGCAGTGTACAGTGCTGAACTGGTGGTAGCTGCATTGTACCCATTGACATTGCTCTATAAGTGGTTATGTCGCCAGCTACTATGCTCGTACTGCGGCCTGTCACTCAATGTATGAAGGCATTGGGACGGCGGCACCAGTATAGGGAGCTACCATATAAACCAATCGTGCCCCCTACTAAGGAACCTCCAACCTGCTGCAACCTCCAATATGGGTGAGGATGGTGGCCCTGTGGCCACATCCATTGGTTCATGTGGTATTGACCACACAAGCACTGATAACAGCAGTCACATGGGTACCAGCTGTTACATAATGCACCCTAATAACTGTATAAATAACTATAACTCTAGAAATAACATATATATATATATATACTATAGGGCCTAGTCGGGACTGGAGCTAGTTGCAGGGTGCAGCACTGATAAGAGCTGATAAGACTGTTACTAGCCTGTCCCCTGTTTGTCCCCTAATTGTACCCATAGTGGGATGTCTTATCAGTGGGTTTAACCACAACCAGCGAAATTTAAAATGGCGGACCCACTCGGTATAGCTCCAGATTCCTATAGGGCACTGCAGGGACGAATATGCCCCGTTCCTAGTGCACTTTGACACCCATTAACCAATAATGATCCACTAGTATATTAAGACTTTCCTTCCAAACGCAACAAATCTACTTACGCTACCATATTGGAAATTATGGTGGTACAGATGAAATGTGTACACCAGAGAGGACGTTAAGAGATGAAATTTTTTAATTATACAACATATTTGTTTCAAAATTGCATTTAACTATACATGCCCTATACTTCCCTCATCATTTTATATAATTTTCCAAAATGCCCCTTACTGCGTTTTCCAACCAAACTCTTAATATATAGGCCGATAATGCGTGCATTTATGGTATAAATGACGATGGTGTGGGCCCCTTCTACCCACTTTTATGGTTCATGCTACAGGCGGCTATATCACGGGCATATAAACAAAAATATATTTTATATAGGTCAGCTTATATGTATAAGTAACATAGGAACTGTGTTTATAGTGTTAAATGGGAAGGGAACTTTAAAATTGGGTTATGCAGTGCAGTGAACTACCCCAATGCCCCATGCCTGCTTCATGTACTACTGACATCATACACGTGGTGGAAACTCCATGTCCTCCCGACTACTCCACTAATGACCGTCGTATGCCCTCGGGATGTTTTTAATTGTTTTTACCATAAATCACCTTACCTCTATACCAAAGCCTACATGACAGTGTCACATCTATTAACATGATTCATATTGCGTACCAAATGAACAGAGAAAGAGAAGTATAAAGGGAAATTTCATATAGTACCTTTGGCATCGTGTTGAATGACGCGTGGCCCGTGACCACTGCCTTAACAGTGATTAGGATCAATGATCAGCACTGAGTCCCGTGACAGGACCAGTCCATTATATAGAAGGGTAGATACATTCCATTTTATGAAAAATGTTCGTCATATCCCCTGTAAATCGGACCCATACACAGACATTTTAACAAGGGGGAGGGTGGGGCTTCATATATTGGGGGTATTGAAACTATAACACCAATATGCACCGGTAAACAATGCGGCGGCACCCCCTACCCCCCACCCCTTTGTATCCGCACCACACTCATATTGAACTGTTCTTGTAGCTGAACCTCATGCTGCTACAATTAGGCTACTCGAACCTGTGGCCCACCGGCACTTTCCCCTTCATGTGGATAAAATACATTACGTCCTTACTTACTGTTTAGTAGTGTTCTATGAATTGGGATGGGTACCACCAAAATCGGATATGTAGAGCCACGCGAAACTGGGCCAGCTACTGGTTAATATAAAAATAGGGAAGGGTATAGTTACTGGAATGTTTATATTAATATGGGAGGTGCACTGTCATCCCTTCATCACTGACCTCACCCGCCGGGGGGGGGGGGGGGCACTCCGTCATAATTACTGACTATGTGTGAACATGATTCCAAGGGAAAGGGTGTGTTTTTGGGTCCTAGGCACGGACCCGCGAGGGTGCTTCATAAGGGGTGGTTTTTAAGGTAATTTCCGGAGAAAGGGGTACATTTTCAGACATTCATTGCTTTTAAAATGTATTTTTGCTTTTTTTTTCTTACAATATTTCTTGCTGACCCTTCATTCAGATTTTTTCTCACGCTCACCCTGTTATTACGGTATATATTTCACCCCCATTCGTCGTGAGGGTCCCTTTTTCTGGTAAGTTTACCTTAAAAACTGTATGCTTTATAAACAGTTTGCCCCTTGATAAGGGTACCAAATTTAGGCTCATGTTCGCACCTAGTCACTATAGAAAAGATAGGGAGTCGGCCCCCCATCAAGCAGTCAGTTATGCCATATATTTATGGCCACATCTGTTGAAAGGTAAATCCTATTATATATATATATATATATACAATATGTATTGTACATGGTGACAATTCCCCATTCAAAATCAAGTCTCCAATAATCATGCTGGTGGCTTGTTATCATGGTGAGGTTACCTCAGCACGTGTAGGCTTTTTTCCCCCACACTATGACGTAGAAGAACCGTATATCTAACCTTCCCGATACACATGGCCATAACACACCCGCTATCACCCTGAAATGGAGATTTTGGTGGGGTTCCCCAATCCCTGATGGTAGTTTTACCAGTATTTCGCATCATAGTTTCTGGTTCCATCTGTGGTTCCTGTTAGCTGCTTCCCACCTAGTAGAAGGGACTGCCTAAACCCAGCAAAATCTAAATTCAAGGTCATACTGGGTGTGCACACAGCCTTCGTAAACGCACTAGTAGCAGAGGGTACTATGAGATACTACAGCTGTCAGTACCTAAAAGATAAGTACAGTATAACTTTGTTATAACAAACACCTCATTACTAGAAACATTCACTCCTTCAAACCCAATTCAGGGTTTTTAAGTAACTTCAATAAGATAAATCTACCCATATCTGGCTAAACTATACGAAAGTTGGGAAAATTAACGTACAATTATAAAAATTTTGTTTTTAAAGAATTATAATACCCCTAACCCCACTTGTAATACATGAAAAAATGACCCCCATAGTGTCCTGCATACAGTGGTAAACCTTCTGACATGTGTGTGTAAGTGTGAGGTTTTTGTCCTATAGGTACAAGTAACAACGATCAAACTCAAGGTTAACATGAACTGTGAAAATCTTTAATGTTGTACCGGCGACACAAACACTAATACACCAATCGTTACACCCTGTTACATAATGCACCCGAATAATTCAGCAGCGAAGGGGAGTTAATTATCTCCTTGCTTGATAATGCATACAGCTCCATGCGTATATTAGTGTCCCGTTACATGCCGCCCACCCAACAGCCGCCACAATATCGTAATAACGTTATAGCTTAAACCGTGGATGCAGCTTCCGTCTATGTATTGGACTTGTCCTCAGTCTGCATGGTTGCTTCTTGAAAGAGAATGACAGAAAAGGTCGTTACATTGCCATCAATATATGTAATAACATTTGATGTAATTTCATGATAGTATTTCAATATGACTATACGTACTGGATATACTCCTGGGGGTGGAGAGGCAATATTTTTGATATAAGCCAAAGACCAATTGGGTTCGAACCCCTAAAACCTTTTAAATAATATTACTCATTGAGCTAAAAAGCCAGATGCACTACATATACTAGTGCCTGTATAGTATCATTGCATGAGTCCCCATGGAGCAGTCGGTCAGCTGTTGGGCTGAATGTTCTGAGGTTGTGGGTACGGATGCTGCTAGATACCCAGCCTCTCAAGGAGAAAAAGAGGTATTAAATATAACCACCTCCTAGGGGTGTATTACTCTATATTTTGTATTTGAGAAATAATAATTTATATACTTTAGTTAGTACAACACTTTTTTCTAACAGTATTACGTTACTATGATTAACTGTATATAATACGTACCATTGCATTCGTCCTGGCAGCACTGGTCATCCATACCTGTAGAGGATTTATTTCTGTTATAAACATAGTTCTAGTAGCGTATAACTTGGTATCATTAATTATTTTCAAAGATTTATCTATAAATTTTATTTATATGTGCATACCCATATATAAACTTGTTTTTCTTTCAAATTGGAATCTTCTCTGGTAATGAAATCGTTACATAATTACCTGACTGCTGTATATCGACCACGGGCTTGAAAACCGGATAAATGCAGGTTTCCATGAACTTGTGCATGTCTTGAAAAACACAATTACATATCAGAAATGCAGTCACAAGTTAGTTGATGATATTACCAATTGGTTTAATTTTCTTACGGAAAGAAATACACACTAACATACGAGTCTCCAATACGGCTATTTTTATCACACCCCTTTAGCAAGGGTGTAGTGATATTATCAGCAGAGCAGAGTTTAAAACCAATGGAAATAATTGGAAAATAATCAATACCTGATATGGTTGTTTCAATTTTTTTGTTGGCTTCTGTCCGGTCTTTGGATTCCTGGTTTATCTCACCCATGACTTTAGCAATCTTCTCAAGGGCTTCAGCCATCTTTTCGCTAGTTGCCTGCTGTCTCTTGAGAAGTTCCACTACTATGGGGTCTACAAGTGGCACTGGAGTTGTTTTTCCCTGCATCTCGGAAACTTTTATAAGAAACATACACATGTAGTTCACCTTCACATGTATTGACACACATGCCACAATTCCACACCTTTGACCAATTAGGTTCATATAAAATTATATTTAATTCACTTATCTTACCAAATGTAGTTACCGTAAAACTCGGGGTGGGGGTTATAGCCGAGTTACCCTTATACTCACTATACATGGGTAAAATTATACACGTCCCACAGGTGCAAAGAAAAGTCAAATCCTGTTTACCTGCTACCGTTGTTTCCATGTTCTCCTTCGCTACTGTGGGCTTTTTGCATTCCACGTTTATGCCATCCATCATTTTCCCCACCTTCTCCAGGGCTTTCGCCATCATTTCCGCATTTACCTGCTGTTTCTCCATAAGTTGCACTACTATGGGGTCTGCCAGTGGGGTCTTTTGGGCCGGCATCTGTGTATCTTTTACCATAAACATATAGGTGACATTCAGCTGCATATACACACCTTTCCCAATTGCACAGTTATAATACATGAAGTTCAGTTACTTATTTTATCTATACACTCATGTCACCAACTCTAATTGGTTGTTTGGACATTTAGTGTCCCTCTTCATGTCCGATATTTTGGATGATATTCTAGGACATGACAATATGTACGTTCCCCCAGCATCTCTATGTATGTAAACACCTCCAATGGGTTGTAAGGCCTTACTTACCATTACTGTTTTTCGGAGGTTCGGTTGGTGGCACTGGAAAGTGTACAATTTTATCGCCACATTAAGTATGTGAGAGCAAATAGCGCCAATGATATCTTAATCCCACTTTGCATATATAAATGTCATTAGGATGTAATTAAAAAATTAATTCACAATAATCTCAAGTAATTGTTCCCATGTTAACTCTTTAAATGTAAAGGGAATGCAAATAAATCTAAAATACAACTTACCCCATACGGTGATTTCCGTGTTCACTTTAGGAACATTGGCTACGGCTTTGGTGATCATTTGTGTGTTTTCTTGCTGTTTGTCCACAACTTCCACTACTGCGGGGTCTCCAACTGGGACTGGGGTGTTTTGGCCCGCCATCTCCGTATCTTTTATAATAAAGATAAAAAAGGGTATGGTTTATAAACAGTTTGCCCCTTGATAAGGGTACCAAATTTAGGCTGATGTTCGCACATAGTCACTATAGAAAAGATAGGGAGTCGGCCCCCCCGGGGCTCACCCATCAACCAGTCAGTTATCCCATATATTTATGGCCACATATCTTCTCAGGTAAATGCAATTATATATAATAAAGATGAACGTCACATTGACCTGCATATACACACATATACCAATTCCCCAGGTATAATAGATCAATTGAACTTACAGTTTTATTCTATACACTCATGTCACCAACTGTTGGTTATTTTTAGATTCATGTCTAATATTTAGGATGATATTCTATGACAATATTTTTCTTTTTGCACCATCTCAGTCTATGTAAACACCTGTAATGGGCTGTAACGCCTTACTTACCATTGGTGTTTTTCGGAGGTTCCCTAGGTGGGACTGCAAAGTGTACAATTTCATGCCAAGGTTAACTATGTGAGAGCAATTAGGCCCAATGATAGTTTAATCACACTTTGCATCTATAAATTTTCTTTAATAACCATCTCAATAATTCTGATGTGAACTCTTTACATGTTAAAGAAATCCCAATTATTTGTAAACCCTCTTTACGGCATGTATATGACCAGGTAGGAGGTGAGATACATGACTACCTACAAAAACGGGGGTTTTATGACAAATAATGACTATAATAAATGTCAAGATCTCAAGGTGGGTTAGCAGGCAAAGGGAAATTTTATTACTCCATCCCACCCAATGTTAGTACCGTAAGTTCCCAACCTCTAGTGCGGGTTATACATTATTCCCAAAGTGTAGGTGGGGGTAATACGAGGGTTTTTGAAAGTATAGAACAGTACTAAAATGACCATTTTCAGACCCCAGGTGCGGGTTATCTCATTCTCCCAAAGTCGGGGTGCGGGTTATACGCGAGGTGCGGGTTATACGCGGGAATTTACGGTAGTGTTGTTGTGTTGAAATATAGTGTATGGTTTAGTATTTGTGGCTTACTCCTTACTTGTGTTGAAAAATAAACAACCTAATTGTAAGCATGTGAGGACTTACTAGTGGAAGGGCTTTCGTGCAGGTAAATAGAATTACTTACCGTATTCTACGTAATAAGCCCACAGTGCCCTTGAAAATTTATTATGGGGACCTTTTAGTAGTTAAAAAGTTTAATTGGGGTAACAATTTAAGATATTTTGTTATATTGATACTATTAGAATGGGACAAAAACAGGGGGTGTGTGTTTATTAGGGTGTGTGCCCTTATTATGTAAAATACTGTATTAATTCTTGTCCAAACCTAGTCATAAACACAATGTAAACATTACATCACTATAAAAATATTTACATAACTAACAAACCTTCAGTGATAGACTGTGATGCTCCCACTTCACTTTCCCATGGACGGGTTAGCTTCATGCACTCTATAAAAAGAAAGTCATGCAGGATGTAAAGTACCGTAAATTATACCATAGTATAACCCCCACCCTATAGAGGGATGTGTGATATAAAATGAAAGGTGACTTTGGTTCCCTTACAACCCGGGAGTAGTACGGGGTAATTTACGGTAGTATTAAAAAACAACATTCCCTTCATATCAACTGTAATAAATGTGTTGATGATTTGACATTATATGGGAAATTTTTTTTTCATACACATGTTGTTATATAAACTATATGCTGAAATGATTATGTTATTTTTTGCTACACACATCAAACTATATTAAATTACCGTCATCAGCAGCCACTGCTTGTGGAGGTCGTACCTGGAACGCTGTCAAACTGGCCAGACCTGTTATAAATTAATACAAACATTATCTATCAGTAATACACATTTTTCACATACTCACCATTTAACAAACCATATAAAAATAGTAGTAGTGTGTAATTTCATACCGGTTTTTATTATATACATTTTTAATTAATACATAATCTTATGTTAGGTATCCGCATGTTTAAACTCTCAAAATGGGAAATGTTATTGTTGGAAAGTATGTGGTGTTTGGGATTATATTACAATGTGAATACTTACTTTCGGCAAATGAGGGCTCAGTCCAATTCGTTGGAATGACCCTTTTAGTCTCTGAAATAGCGTTTCATCCATTGGTGTAAATGTACATGTGTGGATGATACCCCACATCATTGATATAATTTACTTAAGTTTGGTAAGTTTATTGTAACTGTCATATACGACAAAATCATATACACATACATACATGAAAAAGACAGAAATCTTCGTGGATTATATCTCCTTATCCATTCTCCAATTCAACATAATGTACAATTGAAAAATAACCCCAAATTAAAAATTTATGAAATTACTAATTCATAACAACTTACGAGGTGGAAGCATTGGTGCCTGCTGGTATTGGCTATATGTACCCACCATCTGTAGCCTCTGTGGATCTGAATAGACAAATTAGATAATGGTAGTATTTTTTACAAAAACCTATGTTCACCGCTACTTCTACTTCTACTTTAAAAAACAGGTAATTTGGTGATACTTGTCAGAAAAGTGGTTCACTCTTAAGTTCTATACATACTGTCTGTGACTGGACCTTGCATCTGATGATACTGGGGAGTGTATGCCACAGCATATCTCTGATCTTCATATAGGTGGTGGTCTGAAACAAACATATACCATTTGTAGCACATACTTTTTCCTTTAAACTTTTTCTTTTTTATTCCCTTCCAATTCAAATATACTACTGTTTTGGGGTTTATTGTTGCTCTAAACATTTACACCAGTTACGTTATTTATTCAATCACCTCTACAACCATTGCTTAATATGCCAGGGGGTCCATTTAACTAAATTATAATATTATTGAATTTTCCCTTACCAGCATTCGCCCTCCCCCATTCATCATGAGCATCATAGCCTGTCAAATTAAATCAATCCTCAAAATGTATTCTCTCCATGTGAACAACAGAAATACAACAATAATTAATTTGAGTTTACTTTTTTAAAAACTATATAAGGACTATTGTTAAAATTCACCACATCTTTTCATGTGGAGTTCACACTGCCGCTTATCTATGGTGGATTTTAATATAAGGGAGTGTTTACCATAATCATTATCTGGTCTGCCATTGTCTGTAATGAATGAAAAGTTATGAGTTAAAATGTGACAATACATAATGAATACACAATAACATACAACATAGGAATCACTTCTTTTTGGGGAGTCATTTATTAACCCTATAGGGAGACTATCAGGAGAGGGCCCAAAATAAAGCATATTATACATTAATTATATAATATAGTTTTTCTACTACTGTTAATGATATTGCTTTATATTTCATTAGAATATATCAATAGTATTTAAAACCACTAACCTGTGTAATCCATGTAGCCTGTTAATTGTGAATAGCCGTATTGTTCTGGGGGGGGGAAGTATTTACTATTAATAACATTTTGTGTTAATCAATACCAGTGACATACAATAATCAACTCCATGTGTGTACTTTCATAAAGTAAACATTTATTATTTCCTGTTAAACAAAATTAATGGGTTACTACTGTATTGGTATAGCCACATACACAATTGGATGTGTTCATAATTACTTTCACATCTGTACTATATTACTATAGTGTAACTTTGTACATACATAAGTAAGCTAGATCTGACAGGTATGAAATACGGATCCATAAACAAGGTCATAACATCAAGCACACCTTCTTTGCCCAGCATGGGACCATGTACTTCCTGGTTGGGAGCGTCAACCCCTAAAATAAATATTAGTATAAAGATGAGAACTATGTACAGGACAAATTAAACCTGATTTAAACATTTCTGTTACATGTTGTATTCATTACCCTCACATGTGCAGTAACCCAATTAAATAGACTACACAGTACAATTATCTCTTTGGGAGGGTAGGAGACAAAATGTAACTAATGTTTTCATATTGTACACACCTTCATCAGGCATATTGTCACCATTTTCTTCTTCATCTGCTTGAAACCCTAGAAAAACAAAGTGTTGAGCTACTCAATGTATTTCCAGGAGGGGAGAGCTAATATTCTTCCTATAGCCCAAGGGAAAACCCTCAATATGTTACACTTTGTGGATAGCAATTATGATACAAACTATCAATTTCATATGAGCATGGCCCTTACATAACATTCTAAATCCTAGTATCAAGTATAGACGTATGAACCCATACTGGTGTACTGATATCCCCCATAATGTGATATAATGTTAATGCTCTTATGGGTAATTAGCAAATGCCAGTTCCCAGATGTAAATGAAACCCACCTTCATAGAACTCATTTTCTCCATCTTCTTGTTCTTGTTCTTCTTCTTCGGCAGCCTGTTCATTCTCTACATTAGTATAGATTTGGAGTAATGTTATAAATATTGCCCTTCAATTGTGTTGATATAAACAATTAACCCCATTATATGGGAACTAAAAATATTATTAATGTGGAATATACCATAAATATCCAAATAATATAATATACACCCTACATCATCATATTATTGTTAATAATTTTATTGATTTTTTAATGAAATACACAAAAAACACCAATTACATGTTAAATATACACAGTTGTTTTATTAATTTTCTACATTCCATCCATATTAAAACAAGATGATCACCTCAGTGCCTAACGTAGTAACGTAATACAGTGCACCATTACAACTAACATACGAGCCATGTTAGAATTTAATCAATATTATATCATACACCCGTAGCACGTGCCTATATTTAACACCTCATTTTCTCTTGGAGAGGGGGTGTATCTAGCAGGATCCTTACCCACAAGCTCAGAACATTGAGCCCAACAGCTAAGCGACTGGTCCACCAGCACTCAGGGAATGATACTAAACACCCAATAGTATATGTAGTGCTTTTGGGTTTTTACTTGAATGAGTAATGTTATTTAAAAAAATTGGTCCCAATCCCAACAAGAAGTACCCTGTATGGTAGGAGCAGGACTACACAGCCACATGTGTCTGAGCCTCTTAACCCCAGACGGCAAGTGTCAGTGTTAGTTGCTGGTTAGTTTATATATGGCTATGCTGTATGACAATGAGGCTACACTGTTCAACCGTGTCCTCTCATCAGTGTATTTCTATGACAACACACAGAGGATATGTTTGATGATGATATAAGGTACGACCAGGGTTATACAGCATATCCTCCCACCCAACATGTGTGGAAAAAGTCAAGGCAATATCTATTATATAAACCTCCCCCTTCGGCCTTGACTTATATAAATTATATCCAGTACATATTATTCAACCACCATAAATCAAAAACGGATAAATTGTATCATTTCACACATATGTTGTAATTGTTACTTTTCTCCATTGGGTTGGTTCTGTTACGGTATGTATGTTTTGTGCGGCGACCCTGCCAGGAATTGTGGCGACCCAGATGCAATGGGGTGATTCCTGCAAAATAGAGGGTTTGTTTCACCTGGATATAATTAGGATATAAACTTTTATTTAACAGTTTTTGTTCAGGTATCTTGATTAGTAAATTTCATAACACACAAAGTTCAAAACAGTGTATATTGAAAGTGAAAAGATGAGATATAAGATACCCTTTTAATATATATATATATATTCTACCATACACATGTAATTCCAGTTGTGACGAGTTGACAATTCTGTGATATAACACAGTACGATTATTAATTAAATGTAATTTGAACGTTGCGTTATATCAATGATATTCCCTATCCACCCGCAGGAGTATATCCAGTATGTATATATTACCTTCCATGCCACCTGCAGATGCTCTGAGCCCACTGATGGTGATATCTTCACCTGCAAAAGGTTGTAAACCCCTATGTGTGTACATAAGTCACAGAATGAATGGAACAGATTTAATGCAACAACCATTTCTACTAACACCATATCAATATGTTTTGTATTTATATGTGGGTGGGGTGTAAGTTGCCAGTTCCCACAGTAAATAAGTTGCACATGGACAATAGTGACAAACCTTGACGGTGGACTTCATTCTCAAGACCAAATTGGTCGGCTCCCATGTATTTTTTGGGAAGAGTACCCTTCCACCCTACTGGGACGGGGGGCCTTGTGTAGTATTCCAGTGGGCCTTCAGTATTATCGTCGTATTGCAATAAGCCTGTATAAAACATACAGATTTATTTATTTATGAACTTTCTGCACGTGTTTTTAGTTCATGATTGTAAACAAATGAGTTAAAGCTTACTAAAAAGGACAAAGTTTGGACCAACATTCCCCATTGATTATTTTCAGTCCTGTTATTTACTGGTTTATATGTGTACATACTGCTTACAGTTTAGTTATGCAAGATCAAGTGTGTACACAATATACCAGACCCCCACTCAGTTTAACACTTGCAATACAGCATCAGTCCCAAAAGAGAATTATTGTGGTGATAGTTACCCGCCACCTTGGCATTCTGGACATTGCAGTATGAGAGTGCTAGAATTGTGCACCTAGTAGGAATGTCCTTCAGTGGGAGAACTCCTGTCGCTCCATATACATCAAACAACTGTTTATTCTGTTTAAAAACAACATTTAATAAACTGTAATTTACTATTTACAACCTACAGATCACAAGTAGACGCTTTGTTGGAGCACACGGACAAGGTATATCGCTCACACTTTAATTGATTAAGCAATGAAATGTCCATCCACTGTTCACCAATTGTATCACCCCTTACATGTATAAAGTACCAAAACAGGAAACATAATAACAAACTTATATTAAATATACACATGAACACCAATTAAAGTGGTTCTAACCCAATATACACCAGATAACTGAGTGACGGGATACACTTACCTTTTTTTTCACTTCTGAGGGATAATTATGGATCTTGTCTCTGACCTCTGAGATGTCTTTTATGATATTGGTCTTTGCTAATATCATATCTGTAAAAGATTCATGCATTACATGTAGTGTCTAACATATTTGAGAGGCTATGTCGCATGTGTGTACTAAAGCCCCTTTTCCTTTTATATAGAATGCATGAGGGAAAAGAGGTACTCAGTCAGTAACCCATTCATACAGTAATACAGCCATATGAGGTGGTAATATATAATAGGTCATTTTGTGCTTGAGAGTCAGTGTATCTAGGAGGATCCATACCCCCAGGAGTATATTGAGTACACAGACCCCTTGGAGGTGCTTATATCTGAAACCTCTTTTTCACAATCCCCAAAACAACTACCCTGTATGCTAGCAACAGGACTACCCAGCCACATGTGTTTTGACCCTGTTAACAAGGGCCTATGCTGGTGAGGGATTGTCCAAACACACAAAGTAAAGAGTCCTGTTTAGTTGGTGCTGCTGTTGTGTGAATCGGGGGCTTATTTTCTCTAGAAATATCACAAAACCCAACTAGGTAAATAGGGCCCATATTGGTGAGGTCTTGTCCCCTTCCCTAAAGTTTAGACTGCTATTTACTTGCTACTGCTGTTGTATAATATATATTTATATATATAATTTTTTATATATAACAATTTATGCTCAACGTGTGGTTGAAACCCAGCCTCTGCAATGTAAACCAGAAGTACCATGGAGTATATGCAGTAGATACTGATCTGTATGATGCAAATAGTCAGGACCAAACCATAACACAGAGGGCCACGTGTGACAAATGACAACTTGCCTGCCATAATGGTTAGTACTTGATCCCTCTTAGCAATGTCCTGATTGTTCTGTTGTTTAAGGATTTTCTTGTTTGGAATGGCAGCTAGCAGCAAAGTCCGCTTTTCTGGTGTGCGCCAATTGGGTTGTCGTATTCCCTTTATTGGTGATTTCTGCCTTGGTCCTTTCTTCTTTTTCCCTTTGGATGAGGCATCCTGTTCAAATCATTAAAATATCCTAGTATATTATGACAACATAAACGTACATGTAGTACCAGACATTCAATAATGATTTAAACTATTACAGAAGATGGTAATGAATTTGTGTATCTTAACCCAATTGTATATAGCTTATGGGGTAAGTACGACCATGAATACCCACATAAAGTGGTATGGTCAGAAGGTCCTGTAAGGGAGTGTTAATTTTTTTAAACCATGGCAAACACAACTAAAAAATCACCCCCACCCCCTGTTCACAAATTACCACTCCCTAAGGAATCAATAGGGGTGTGATTTACATAACAGGAGACTCAGGGTGTCAGGCTACTTTCTGTCTTTACCCAATCTCCAATCACAAAATGGATGACAACCCTGATAATCGACCCTGATGATCGAGCCATGATGGCTGTGAACCATGATGGCCGTGAACCATGATGGCCGTGAACCATAATGGCCGTGAACCATCATGACCATGAACCATTATGGCCATGAACCATGATGACCATGAACCATGATGACCATGAACTTTATCGTTATAACGGAATGTTACTGTATATGATAGATTGAAGTTGAAATTGGGAAAATATCTTAACCAACGTTTTAGGTCGTCTACCTAGACTGAGGGGTGCACCCTGAGTGAAAAAGGGAGAGATGTGGAGGCGGTACCGCGGAGGCAGAGTGGATAGGAGAGGTGGTGTAGGCCTAGTGTCCAGGGTTATAGAGGCCACACGTGTGTTATCACATTATTTAATCATACACCGCTAGGAGGTGGTTATATGTAAGAGCTCTTTTTGATAGTTATATGGCAGGATCCGTACCCACAACCTCACAAGTATTGAGGCCGCCACCTAACCATCAGCACTCACGCAATTATACTCATCAGCAAATAGTATATGTACTGCTTCTGCCTTTTGAGCCCAATGACTAACCCGATGTAAACACTTTGAATAGTTTGGAGACCATTTCACCCAATGGCAACAAAAAGTACCCTGTACGTTAGCAGGAGCACTACACATCCACATGTGTCTGAGCCTGTTAGCTTGGGTCTATATGCTAGTGAGGGATTGTCACATTAGACAAGCTTAAGAGTGCTGTCTAGTTGGACCACCACCAGTATATCCATTACATAATTAGTTGGTTATAACCAAACGTATAAAACATGTTTATACATTCATGTCCCTGTACATGGGTTTTACAGGGCACATGTGTGTTATAACATCATTTGATGATAATTTGTTGGTAATAACGAAACGTGTGGCTGTACATGGGTCAAATTCAACCCATAACAAGGGGGGAGGGGTCATGTGGTGTATGATACCACCCTAAATTTTCCCTAAATTGGGCGAAAAGGACCCCTTTCCCGGGATTTAGTGTACGCACATAGTTACTATAGATGACATAATGGGTATGGACCACTAAGGGAGTGCTCATTTTTTAACAACAGGGGGGGGGGGGGTGGTGAGATTTCGCGTGGAGCGTGGGAATTTTTTTCAACCCCCCTCTAGAGGGGTATAAATTTTTTACCCCCCCCCCCCGGCAGGCCGAAAATCGCGCGCGTTCGTGCCCCTTTGTAGCATAGTAACGCGCGGGCTTTTCCCCTCAAAACAGGTTGAATTTTTTGGCCCCCCCCCCCCCCAAGAGGGGTCTGAATTTCCCCCCCCCCCGGTCAAGGGGTCCAAATTTGTCCCCCCCCCCCCCCCCCCAAATCCACCACCCCCCCCTGTTGTTAAAAAATGAGCACTCCCTAAATTCTACACGGCGACATGGGCCTTTTTTGCCTTAGTGACATGCGACGTGAGGAATTTTAGAGATAGTGACATGGGACATAGCCTTTTCTTAAAATCTACATGGTGATATGGTAATTTCTGAAAATCTACAGGGCCACATGACCTTTTCTTAAAATCCACACCGAAAATTGGGACCCCCCATCCAGACCCCCGACATAGGGAGTGGCCACCCGGGGACATGGCCCTCTTGCTAAAAACACACACCACGACATGCTACTCATGTAGGCCCACAAACGTATCTATAGGGATGTGGGTCCGCTGTTTAATATTTCCCTGGTTGGGGGCTGTCCATAAATGACGTCATGCTGTAGGGGGGGGGGGGGGGGGGGGTACCATGTACCATGAGCAAACATGACAAGGGGGGGGGGGCTGTCCATAAATCACCTCATGCTGGAGTGGGGGGGGGGGGGCACCATGTTCCATCACGAAATATGACAAGGGGGGAGGGGTCGTTTGGTGTATGACGTCATGTTTCACCAAAAAGTGTTACCCATAAAGTGTGGAACAAGTGTTGGGTATAGGCGTAGGGCACCCTATTTTCATTTCATACAAAACATAGCTATATAGGGTGCACTTTATCAGACTGCTATACAATAGGCCCCGGCTCACCATTTACACTAATAATACAGTTTAAATTTTACCAACCTTTGCCTTTGCTCGTACCATGATGGAGAACAACTTGGATCAAATACACAGCTTCGAAATCGTGCTTGTAACGGCTTCTAAGGCCCGTGAACGTACCACACTAAATTGACACTATTGGACTGGTTAGACGGATATCGTATACTGGATTTCAGCACTCCAACCATTGGTCCCACTGCAGTAACACTCGCGCCTCACAGAGCACCGCCACTATATGCACGAGATGGTGTTTCAACACTTGTTACGTAACAGTGGCGCCAGTGGGAAGACGTCTACTGTCGGAGTTTACACTGCAATATTGGTATTCTCCAGTTTGGAAGGAGCCGGTGCTAATAAAAAGTCCTTATTAACCTTTGCCGGGTCTTGCCCATACCACATAGATATTTATAGTAACAATCAAGTTAAACCCCATATCGTGTATAAAGGCCTAGAGTGCGCGTCCTAGCTCAGCTGTAACTGTTACTGCAGGGGCAGCAACCGTCTCGCCTTTAAACCCGCAGGTGTCGGTACCCCTCCAGCGGCAGTAGGAGTGGAGTCGGGACAGGTACTCAGCGCTATATATAGGGGCACTGGGCGTTTAAGGTACCACTAAATCATTGTGTGTTGTGCTAAACGCGAACCACTTTCTGGCGCTGCAGTATTAGTCACCCTGCAACCCCCGCTCTGCTACTTCTGATAGAAGGTGGGGTTTGATTCACGTGGTTGGACAGTAACATCACTTTATTCACCATGTACGTGGCCGTTTGGACGCATGAGCTGGAGCTGCAACTTATTACGTTGTGGCAAAGAGCGTATCTTCTATATAATTGTGGAAAATATGAACATAGAGCACAACGCAGGACCCTCATGCTAGACATATCGGACAGTATGTGCGTGTCAGGTAAGTGCAACCATATTTGTGATATATTCTGCCTTTCAGATACTAGTGTTTTTTGCACACACAAACGTACATTTTAATATAATATTTACTTATATAGGCCCATATTTGTAACACCTTTATAATAGCAGAACTGGTTCGTTCCTCCATGTTACAGTGTACCAGTTACAGGAGAAGATGGATGCTCTGACCAAGGCCTTCCGCATCTGGAAAAGACGTGACGATTTGACGCAGTGGGAGAAAGTGTTGCAGGCACGGCTGTTTTTCCTCAAATAGACGTATGTATATTATTGGTTAATACACATATGTATACATAAGCATACGGGTATGGTTGAATAACGATGCACTATACCTCCCTTAAGCCTTTGAACACCGTATAATTCATTAATGCATCATGCACTTCGTCCTCATGATGCATAATTGCACCCCTGGCGGCGGAAGGTGCATAAAGTTGGGGGGGGGGGCCAGGTCCAAAAACCTAATGGGTGTTGGTTGGAGGGAGTTACAAAGAGGGGTGTTGGGGCCGCAGGGGCCGGAAAATTCAGGAATTTCCCTTTAAAATTTGCCCATTCGGAATGGTTTCAATGACCTTAGGAAATTTGTGAGAATTTACACTTAAATGCATGTGTTCTAATGGAGTGTTAGCTTGTTATTTAAAGTTGGGGGGGGGGGGGTCTGGGCCCCGTCGCTCCCCCTGTTGCACCGCCACTGCCTGGACAAGAACCCCCCACGGCTGCATTAAAGCATAATGACCACAGAGAGTGGGGATGATACTTGTCGGGGCTGCATTGCTGCATCATGAGGACCAATATGATGTTTTAGTGACATGCGTCCTTAAAGGGTTACTACCGTCAATTACCCCGTATCATACGGCAAACAAAGGTGTAGTGTTTTTTAAACCACAGAACGTGGGGCTTTAGATAATTTTACAATTTGTGGGTGCGGGTTATAATGATGTTTGCCCTGTTATATAAGCTATCGTGACACTCCATTCCAATGATGTGTTATTTTTACAGGGTCTGTCATGCTAGAAGTTCAGGGAAACTGAGTGGCAATACGTTTACCAATCAATCTACCAAGAACCGCCCATCAAAAGCTATGCATCTATCATGCTATCACCCGTCTACGCCCTATTTGATGGATATTTCCGGATGGGCCGTTTCTCTGTTTGTCAAAAGGGGACTCATGACCCAAATTATGTAAATATAATCAAACCACTATTTTGGCACAAGCAACGAGTTTTATTCAAGATCATGCTGTATTGAGTATACGTTATAAAATTACCTAATAGCACCATTCACCTACTGCAATGTACATGATGTCTTATTCACCAATACTGTCATTGTTTAAACAACATCAACTCTACTGGACTTGAACAAGAATGAAGGGAGTATAGGTTATCACAATTATTAAAATGCACCTTAACGTGTTAAATGTGGTAGCAGGATAAACTACCTTCTATGTGTTTTTCGTCTCTCTCCCTATCACATTTGTTACAAAAACCGATTGCACTGCTGCCATTCTACATAAACTGTTTTCATCAACTATGAGGAGATACTCACGCAATACGCTCAGGATAGGCATCCTTGAAACAACCTCAACTGTAATTCACTAATATAAATATCTGCTCCGTGTGTATCTTCATTTACTTAGCCGATAACATGTTTTTGTCTGTATACCTTATCACATTTGGTAGGTCTTCATTTACTTATCCGATATAATTTTGTTTCTTATGGTTTACGTTATCACATTTGGTAATACAAGTATTGACCATTAAAGGACGGGATCATGCAGCAATGGTTCAAGTGTTTTCGTCTATATCGCTTATCACATTTTGTATGTGTTTCTCAGTATACCTTATCACATTTGGTATGTCTTGATCGACTTATCCCATATAATACTTAATGTTATTATGGTTTACATCATCACATTTGGTAATAGAAGTATGGACCCTTAAACCACGGGATCATGCAGCAATGCTTCAAGGGCTTTTGTCTATATAGGTAATCCCATTTTTTATGTCTTAATGTACTTATCGAATCTGGTGATTAGTCTTATAATGGTTTACCTTACCACATTTGGTAATATAATTATAACAGCTCTTGGATTTATGGTCAGTATGGTTTATCTTCATAATATAAGTGGGACTTAAGTTTACGTACGTGAAAACCAAATTATGTTTTATACAGAATGACGTATGCTATTGGTGTTTTACTGCTCCATTTCACTTTCTATTGTTTGCGTAATATGATGTAGATGTTGTCTAATGTCCTCCCTACAGCGGGTCACAAATCTCTCATAGCGGTCAGATTCACCCTTCTGCAAACAAACAAAGTATCCACATGTTTACCAAATATAATCTCATGAGAAGATTACCGAGAATATGGTTAAATATTAACACGAACTTCTCTTATCAAACACTTAGCTTGATGTAATGATGTCTCCCATATACTGTAGCATGTACTTAATGGGACTTGTACTCATTTATATATACTACTTGTAGAATTGTAACCTGTAATACAACAAACTGTATACTCACCACGGCAGCAAGCTGTGTCCTAAGTGAAGCATTAACTTTGCGTAGATCTGCCACCTCTTTCTTAAGTTCTTGTATTGTTGTTGATGTCTGTAAGGTATAAAGAATAAAACTCATTACTATACCTTTTTGGGTTTGATTTTTATATGTTTAAAGTGCCCTACATAATTTAACCCATAATGAAAACAGTGGGTATAGGGTTATATTCGGGGCAGGCTTATATTCCTATACCTGAAGAAACAGTGTCTACCTTCTCATAATTTCATGAATTATCTACCATTCTGATTAATTTATTTAAAATTGTTTAACCATTTGGTTACAGACCCCTAGCTTTATTTCCCTTTAAAATCGTTGTAGAAATTGGTGAGATGAATAGGGGTTACAGAACTGACAGAATAATGAAAATACCCCAAGCAGAAGTGGACCTTTGACCTAAAATATTAATTTTAGGTAATAGATATGGCAACCCCCGGCCTTATACTCGGGGCCCGGCTTATATGACACTAAGTGAAGTCTTCCCCAGGCTTATAATACGGGGCAGGCTTATACACGGGCCCCGGCTTATTCTCGGGAGCAATTGTCTGGTAAGTAAGGAACTCGCAAAGGGTCTAGCTACGTAGGGAATGTACTATCAAAAGTCACCTTTTTGCTATTTTCTCTTCAGATAAGGGTACTAGAACAGAGTGCATCTCAAATCTGGAGGTTATTTTGAATATCTTTCAGATTTTGCAATCCATATTGTTGTAGCGTAACTAGATCTGTTGTGATAAGGATTCCAACACCTTTTCCCAGTACATTCCCTATTAATCTAGACCCTTTTGGGGAGGTGTTATCTAAGGGAAGATAAGCCTGATAAGGGCTACACTGTACAGTGTGACGTAGGTTCTGCTCCCAAGAATACACGAGCAAATACGGTAACCGCAATCAAGGCCGCGACCCTATCATAGCCAGAGCCCTGCATGTATCGATGAGGCGAGCCGCAACACACGCAGCTCTACAGCGTACTGGCTGACAAGTTCGCGCAGCACTTACTCCAACAAACACAAACTTTGTCCCCTTTCCCAGAGACATAAAACACAAGGTAAGTGGTACAAACCATGCACTACTAGCGTTACTACAATTTGTGTATTTTGAAACAGTCACATTTCTTCAGTGACCTATAGTTAGGCATAGTGGGAAATAGCACACTGCATCACTGAATAACGGCGTAGTACCGTACGCTCGTGTATAACCGCCCAGTCTCGGACTCCCATCCCAACACTGCTCCGTTCCCTCCAACTGGTAGGATAGGCGCTGGCCGAGGCTGATAACCGCCGGGCCGCTCTTCTATTTGGCGGGGCCCTTACCCCCGGCTTTTTTTTAAAGGGGGCTAAAGAATACGATTTTTTAAGTTTTGAGGTTGCCAGCTGTGAGTATGCATTGCCCAGGTACCGGGTGGGGAATATATGTTAAAGATTGGAAATATTGGTGTCAGTCGCACAGGGCCCCATAATAACTCTTATTCCCTACCGGTAGTACAGGTTGTGTATATACAAACACCAGTTTTTGACTTCGGGGCTGTCGATAACGTTGGTAAATGTACATTTTGTTGTGGTTGGTAAATTCTGCGGAGGGGCCCCGGGGTGAGTAGGTCATGTGAACAGGTGTTTGTTGACATTTCGGGCAACCCAAAATATTTTAAAATATCTGAATACCCAACTACCTAACTAGGGCCTATGCTGGTGAGGCATTGTCCCATTACACATAGTTAGAGTACTGTTTACTTAGTAATCATATTGTAATCATATTTTGAGTGGCACCCGTGCAGAGTTGGCCCACTTAGTGCCAAGTAGGACACTGCATGGGGTGACTGGGTCAGCTGAGTAGGTCATGTGAACAGCTGATCTTGGGCGCTGTTTGACAGAGTGCCTTATAGCCTACTGCAATTGGGAGATTGGAGTTTTCTATAGAGGGGATTTTCATGAATTTACGGTAGGTTTATTGTTTACATGTGTTACCGTAAAACCTCGCCTATAAGCCTAACTCGCATTTTCACACTGAACACACGCAGCTCTACAGCGTACTGGCTGACAAGTTCGCGCAGCACTTAGTCCAAAAAACCCAAACTTTGTCCCCAGTATATCAGTTATTTGTATCCCTGATTTTTGGTGTGTTGGTGTACACTAGCTAGGGAGGGATGATTTATTCTGAACACGGGGGGGGGGGGGGGGGTTTAATATAACCAGCTATAGGGCTTCTGGTAGACCGGAATGTTTAGTTGGTGGTGCTGTAGTCTAGATATGAGAAGTGGAGCTTTGACCTAAGGCCACTCCCAAAATCACCGCGCGCATCATAAAAAGCGTGATTTGGTGAATATTTTTTTATTTTTTTTACTTTTTTTATGAAAAATATGTTAAACTTCGGAAAAAAATGGGCAAATGTGGTATCAAATTAAAGCTTATGCTGTTAGTAATGCAGTCAGCTATGAATAACTTGCATTAAAACACAATTTGGGTATCAATAAAGATAGAATTACTAAAATGTTAAAGTTGATCGCTAAAAGTCCATATTTCCCTATATATTTTGGCGTTGAGGAAAAAAATTAATTTTAATAAAAAACGCCCTCGTCACATTTTTCACTCATTGGTGATGAGAAACAAATTTTTTTTTTGTGGCCTAAAATATTAATTTTAGGTAATAGATGTGTCATACATGTATATAAAAATTAAACCTTGGGCGCTACACCCTAGACCCTATCCAGATTCAATCAGAGGAGATTTCCATGAATTTACGGTAGGTTTATTGTGTACATCTAGTAGTACTACCACTACTATTGATGAGGGGTGCCTTTTGATTCTTTCCAGCGGGCTTAGTGAATGGAGATTGCAATAATAGGGTTAAAATTGGGATAACACGCCCCTTAAATTAATAACCTACACTGGGACTAATTTCCATGGCCTAAGCCTTTGTCCGTGGTGAACTAGAGATGTCATAAAAAATTAGATAACTAATGATAAAATTATATATTCTATGTGCTGTACACTTGGTAAGAGGGGCACTTGGTAGTCGACGACTTAGTGATTGGGGGAGTTGACTGCAATTGGGCCTCATACACGGAGACTATAGTTAGGGAGCGACGAGACTATTTGCAGGAGAGGGGGGGGGGACAGGAAAGATTTGAATTGAGGATACATAACATCGATCTGAATTGAGGATACATAACACTATGGACTGTCCCATATTTATGTAGGGTTGTCGTCCTAAAATGGCATTAAAATCTGCACGCTAGTTCCTGAGAAAATCAACAGAGAACTTTCCATCCTGGTCCCAACTCCTCCCATATACTGAGTGTATATTATACTGGTGCCGCGCTCCCACTGCTATCCAAATAGGAGACTACATGGGGTGACTGGGTCAGCTGAGTCGCTCATGTGAACATAATACGGTGACAACAACAAACGTGGGTGTCTCACAATTTTCTCCGGTTTGCGACATAGATCAAACCCAAGGTAAGTGGCATAAACGAATACGGCACATTGAGGCGGTACACCCAGCAGTATATGAGTTATTTGTATCCCTGATTTTGTGTAGAAATAGGAGCCAGGTAAGCAACGGAAACGAGGACTTGTTGACGTGGGCTCTGTCGATGACGCTGTGATATAGTTCCAAGTGGGCCGCCAATACTACTACCGGTACTACATGTATTTACAAACAGTTACATTTCCTCAGTGTGGGTTAGTAGGGCATGTGAACAGCTGATCTGGGTAATAGCAGCGTGTGTCATACATGTATATCCAAATTAAACCACAGCATATGGACTCCCCCAGATTACCCAAAAGGTTACCCGTTTTGGGGGCACAGGCTCCTACATTTAGCCAAAATGGACACCTTTTGGGGGGATAGGACCCAAAATTGTGAGTGAAAATTTATTTCCCTGTGTGAGACCAGCACCACCGCCCGGTAGTATAGATGAACTGTGGGCACGCAGACAGTATAGCCTACTGCAATTGGGAGATTGGAGTTTTTTTAATAGCAGATTTGCATGAATTGACGGTAGGTTTATTGTTTACATGTAGTACATGTACTCGGTTCTTGTGTGACGCACTACTACCGGCTCTATGATAGTTTAAACTCCGTAGAATACGCCACATTGAGGCGCTACACCCAGCAGTATATGAGTTCTTTGGATCCCTGATTTTGGTGTGTCCGTGTCCATAAAATACAGTCTTTAATATTTAAAGCCCACACTGATTCCCAGATAAATCAAACCCAAGGTAAGGAGGACCATAAATTGCCATAGTTAGCTATGGGCACGAGACTATTTGCAGGAGAGGGCAGGAAAGAATGAGAGTCCCTCTAGAAAGACACACTTGAGGAAGTCTAGCCTACACTGGCTACAGGCTACACGGCTGTTTGGCAGAGTGCCAAGTAGGGCAGGCGGGAGTGCCGACATATAGAGTGAGTGTTTATTATTATCATTTGGCGAGGTTGATACATTAGAACAAAGAGGGGCCCGCATACTATGCTGATAATCATTCTTGTATTGACCCTTTCCACCTAGAGGAAAGTAGTCGGCCCTAATTATAGGTCACAATTGTTTTATCCCCCCCCCCCTTAGGGTTGAAAATGGGCTCGCGCGCGGCCCCTTTGAAGCATAGTAACGCCCAGCCTTTTTGGGTCAAAACAGGTGACATTTTTTGCCCCCCCCCCCCAAAAGGGGTCCAATTATTTTGGCCCCCCCCCCTCAAACCCACACACACACACTCAGTGCCCAATGTCAGTGACATAGTTTCATTGAAAACACCAACAACCTCGGGAAGACAGCTTAGTGCCAGCCATAGATAAATGAGCCACTACTACCGGTACTATTTACAAACAGATACATTTCTTCAGTGAGGTAGAGTTTGGCATAGTGCCAAATAGGACACTGCATGGGGTGACTGGGTCAGCTGAGTAGGTCATGTGAGCAGGTGATCTTGGGCGCGGTGGGACAGGCAGATTGAGGCCCTACACCCTAGACCCTATCCAGATTTAATCAGAGGACATTTCCATGAATTTACGGTAGGTTTATTGTTTACATGTAGTAGCACTTCCACTACTATTGATGGTACTATTTTGGAAGTGGGCCGCCAACAACCTCGGGAAGACAGCTGGTCAATAGGTAAAATCAAGTTATATCTCCATTATTTTGGGGGGAATGAGGGTTAAAATGTGTTCCTTTTTAATGGATGAAAAAAACACTTTTTAATAGAACGGCAAGCCCAAATATACCGCATAGTAACGCGCAGGTTTTTTGCCTCAAAAGAGGTTACATTTCCCCCCCCCCCTCAAGAGGGGTGCAAATTTTGCATAGTGTAGCACCGTGCTGCTGCTCATTCCCAGTCTATATTATACATGTATAGACACGGTACTATTGATGAGGGGTGCGTTTTTAATATTTCCAGCAGGCTCTAGAATACGGGGACCACTCAGTTTGGGGTGGTTATTTAGACATACACTCAGTTACTCGTAGGGTATCTACTACATACCAACTATAGATAGGGAGTGCCCCCCGGCTGTGTGTGTGAGTGGCCAGCTCAACAGGCGGTGGTGTGTGACAAGTTCACGGAGCACTTAGGGAGTGGTCATTTTGTAACAACAGGGGGGAGGCAGTTATATTTCACGGGGAGGGCCCAAAATTTGTTATACCCCCCCCCTCTGTAGCATAGTAATCCGGGGTTTTTTTCACTCAAAACAGGTTGAATTATTTTCAGGCCCTCCAAGAGGGGTGTAAATTCCACCCCCCCCCCCCGGGCAAGGAGTCGAAATTGTTGCCCCCCCCCCCCAAATCCACCCCCTCCCCCTGTTGTTACAAAATGACCACTCCCTTAGTCCGACAAAACAGAAGTTGATCGGGTTTCCCAGATAAATCAAACACAAGGTAAGGACGACTATAAATTTCCATGGGTTTGTTGTGACGGGAAACAGGTGAGTGACATAACATGGGACACACACGATATGTTGACCTATATTATTTGGAACCAAAAGCCCGTAATCCAAGTTATCAAAAAAAAAGGTGGCCTAAGTAGGGGCTATGCTGGTGACGCTGCATGGGGTGACTTAGTGAGTGGGGGAGTTGACTGGAATTCGGCCTCATACACGGAGACTATAATTGGGAGTGGATTTCCCACATTGGCGGAGCCGGTGCCCCCCCCCCCCCCCCCCCCACACACACACACAGACCAAAAACAAAAAGTCGCGCTTGGCCTACTTACTCCAACCAAACCTAACTTTGTCCCGTTTGCCAGAGAAAAAACAGAAGGTAAGTGGCATAAACGATGGTAACAGTTTGGTACACCGCTGTCTGGCAGACTGCCAAGTAGGGCAGGGGGGAGTGGCGAGATATAGACTGAGTGTATATTATACTGGTGCCGCGCTCCCACTGCTATCCAGATTGAATCCGAGGAGATTTTCATGAATTTACAAAAAAACACAAGTTCTAAAATTGTGTGATAGAAGTTCGCGCCCCTTTCTAGCATAGTAAAGAGCGGGCTTTTTCCATCAAAAAAGGTTTAATTTTTTTCAACCCCCCCCCCCCCCAAGAGGGGTACAAATGTTTGCCTCTACTATATTCTGCAGTGCTACATTGTGTGTGATACCCATACAGAATAGTAGGTATGTAATACATTGAGTATGGTTATGTTAGGCTATACGATATACGCAAGGTGCAAACTCCTTTGTGTTAGTGCTAGCCATAGATAAATCACCCACTACTACCGGTACTATTTACAAAGTATATATGACCTGTGGTAGAGCATTACGGTAGGTAATGGTTGTTGCTCTCACAGACTAGCGTAAAACCCCGCCTATAAGCCGAATTTTTTTGGGGGTCTTTATTTGCTATAAGCCGAATTTTCCCCTTCAAACTCAGATTCGGCTTATAGGCGGGGTTTTGTCCAATGAGATTTTAAATAATAGTGTAGAACGGCGCCCACTTAGGTGTAATAGCCTTAGTCCCCCGACAATTGTCTCGACTTTGTAAAAGGGACTTATAGTAGTGAAAACATTGCCAGTCACCCGTCAAAGATAAATGACGCACTACTACCGGTACTACATGTATTTACAAACACGTACATTTCTTCAGTGAGGTCCACTTTGGCATGGTGCCCACTGCATGGCTGGACTGGGTTAGCTGAGTAGGTGGTGTGAACAGCTGATCGCCTACTTGCTGATTGATTTACATACTCCCTATCAGTAAGAACCTGTGGGAGAGTTGCAAGTAGGGCCCGAGTACTAGGTTTGTTTTGAAGGGAAACAGGTGAGTGACATAACATGGGAGACACAACCTGTTTTGAGGGAAAAACCCCGGGCGTTACTAGGCTACAAAGGGGCCTGTCTTCACCCTTGAGAACATTAACGGGTATTGTAATCATATTCTAATCATATGTTTCACAGAGTGCCAAGTGGGACAGGCAGATTGAGGCCCTACACCCTAGACCCTATCCAGATTTAATCAGATGACATTTCCATGAATTTACGGTAGGTTTATTGTTTACATTTAGTTCATCTGGCAGTCAAATTATTCATTGGCATTTGTACCGGTAGTGGCTTTACTCTGATAGTAAAGTAACACCATCCACGTTATGGGGTTTCAAATATAGCCCCCTTCCACTGAGTTTTGCCTGTAAATTACCCCCCTTTTGTCCAAAAAACGCTGACTTTTTGGTCACTAAAATTACCTGTTGTTAAAAAATCAGCACTCCCTTAGTCCAACAAAAGAGAAGTTGATCCTGTTTCCCACCACGGATTACGGACACATATACTATACGGAAAAAAAATATAGATCCCCCAGATAGATCTCTATGCTAGTATTCCATAGACTCCATAGACTTAATACAGACTCTCTCCAGTGCAGCCACCTCGCTAATGCGTCTAATTTTGGATAGTCCCATGGGTGTCCGCATTAGAGGGAGTTGACTGTACTACCGGTACTATTGATGAGGGGTGCCTTTTGATTGTTTCCAGCTGAGTCGGTCATGTGAACACAATACGGTGACAACAACAAACGTGGGTGTCTCACAAATTCGCGCAGCACTTTGTCCAAAAAAAGACAATTTTCTCCGGTTTGCCAAATAGATCAAACCCAATCATAACCCTTTGCTCTGAAAGGACCAGCTCAGCCAAATCTCGTGGCCGAGATTAGGGTACAAACAGGGCTGAGGTATTGTGAATAGGTTGTACCTGGACACTGCTAATTATCACCTGTGTCCAGTATAGTGTAGTGGTTAGCACTGTGGACTCATAATACTGGGAGCCCAAGTTCAAATCCCTACCAGGCCAAATAACACTATGTCCTTTAAATACATATTTCTAAATTTTCTTTAGTATTGTAAATAATGTATTCTGTTTCCAAAATTGCTATACTTATGAATTTAGTGAAAACATTCACACCCTAATACACTTACCCTGACATCCCCCCCCCCCCCCCCATAGATATATGACCCACTACTACCGGTAGTAAACAAAAAGATTTATCTTTAATTACATACACACTAACATACGAGTCTCCAAGACCACTATTTTTATCTGCCCCCTTTATGAAGGGTGTAGGGATATTATCAGCAGGGCCAACGCCCACCTTCAGTATATAAAATCATCGTCAACTTTGGTCTCTGTACCGAGCCATATTACGTCATCTCATTTCTTCCAAAACACGACTAAACCATGTAGTATATGCTTCCAGCAAAAAGTGGTGCTAAAATGGCATCAAGATTTCGTACATTGATGTAGTTTTGTGGTCCTAAAATGGGATCAAGATTTCCCCAGTAGTTTGTGAGAAAATCAACAAAGAAGTCCCCTGTACTCAAATATATGCCTATGGGATTTTGAAGTCTATGTCCGTGGTGAACTAGTGGTGTAATAACAATTTACAATAATGACAATATAGTTATTTATTCTAGGTCCAGTACACACATGTAAACCAGATCTGATGTTAAAATTGTGATAACACGGCCCTTAAATTAATAACCTACACTGGGACTAATTTCCATGGCCTAAGCCTTTGTCCGTGGTGAACTAGAGATGTAATAAAAAAATGGATAACTAACGATAAAATTATATATTCTATGTGCTGTACACACATTTAAGCCAATTCTGATGTAAAAATTGTGATAACACCGGGGTATTGTAGAGAAAGAGTGACAGTCCATCTAAAAACACACAATTGAGGAAGTGTAGCCTACAGGCTACACCGCTCTTTGGCAGAGTGCCAAGTAGGGCAGGCGGCAGTGGCGACATATAGAGTGAGTGTTTATTATTATGTGGACATTTATTTCCCTGTGTCAGACCACCACTAGCGGGCGGTAGTATATATGAGCTGTCGTAAAGCATTACGGTAGGTAATGCTTGTTGCTCTCACAGACTAGTGTGTTAAAGGAGAACGCCTGTATTAATCTTTGAGAACATATGCTCGTATTGTAATAACATTGTAAAATTATGCGATTCTGTGCCTACCGTACTATTTAAAGGGCCCTTGCCGTTCACACAATGACCTCCGTATGATGTTAAAACCACATACATCTTACCCCCAGTTGCCACCGCATATTACCAGAAAACAGGTCGAATATATAGGTCCGTATATTGAGGAGAAAATCGACATACAACATTGGGGCCTCCATAGACCCCCAGTAGTGGGCCTCGCAATTATGAAATGGTGGGGGAGTTTGTAGGTGGGCAGATTCAATCCGACCAGATGTTCATGAATTTACGGTAGGTTTATTGTTTACATGTAGTACATGTATTCCCTGCATTTTACTCATGTTTCGAGTCACAAAATCTCTCACATACTAGTCAGGGTTCTCCGCAGGATGAAAAAGCACACCGTACATGTATTTAAATTGGGCATAAGACTCAGCATTGACACCTACATATACACCCCTAGGAGGTGGTTATATTTAAGAGGTCTTTTTCTCTTTGAGAGCCTGGGTATCTAGCAGGATCCGTACCCACAACCTCAGAACATTGAGCCCAACAGCTAACCGACTGCTCCACCCGGACTCATGCAATTATACTAAACAGCCAATAGTATATGTAGTGCTTCTGCCTTTTTAGCTCAATGAGTAATGTAATTTAAAAATTTTGAGGGGTTCGAACCCAATTGGTCCCAATGCCAACGAGAAGTACCCTGTATGCTAGCAGCAGGACCAACCAGTCACATGTGTTTGAGCCTGTTAACTAGGGCCTATGCTGGTGAGGGATTGTCCCATTAGACAATGTAAAGAGTGCTGTTTAGTTAGTGCTGCTGTTGTATAAATCGGGGGCTCGGCCCCCGCACCCCCGTTTTCTTTTCATTTTCTTCTTTTTCTTGAAATATCAGAAAAGCCAGCTGGCTAACTAGGGCCTATGTTGGTGAGGTATTGTCCCATTAGATGAAGTTAAGAGTGCTGTTATGTTGGTGCTGCTGTTGTATAATTCGGGGGCTCCGCCCCGGCACCCCCCTTTTTTTTTTTTTTTTCTTTTCTTCTTTTTTTCTTGAAATAGCTGAATAGTCAAAGAAATAAAAAAACCAGTATCAGGCATATCCAAAATTCTGCTCCACATGGGATTCGTGCCCAGGGTCTGGGAGTGTAAACCAGAAGTGCCATGTACTCAAGGATTGTGACCTCAGAGACCACCTGTGAGTGTTGGTTCATGGTTAGTTTATATATGGCTATGCTGTATCAGAATGAGGCTACACTCTTCAAGCATGTGCTGTGATCATTGTATTTCTATGAGAACACACAGAGGATATGTTTGATGATCATATAACCTCCTAGGAGGGTTGTACAGGATATCCTCCTAGGCCACATATGTGGAAAAAGAGCTGTAATCAGGCTATTTTACATAATCAATCTATGAAAGCGGGCTGTATGTCGGATATACTCCTGGTGTCTCAAGTCAATATTATTGATATAAGCCTCGGCCTTCGGCCTTGGCTTATATCAATGATATTGCCTCTCGACCCCCAGGAGTATATGCAGTACATGTAGTAACGGGTGGCGCCAGCTATATATACGGTAAAGGATTGTAGGCACATCGCAGGACACAAGTCCGAAGCGACCTCGTGATTTGTATCCCCGCTACTTAGAGAAACACCGTTGGTCACCGAGCCACGCCAATACAGGCGCTTCCGCTGATGGTTCCGCTGATGCTTTGGCTTATGGTTCCGCTGATGGTTCTACTCGTACATCCGCTGCAAGTACCATACCCGGTATTCAGAGGAATGGCTCAGGAAATAGGCAGGCTGGTAGATCCGGTCAATAAAAAACTGATACCGAACTCAGCTAATGTGTCAGGCTCTGCTGATAATATCACTACACCCTTCCTAAAGAAATGTGATAAAAATAGTTGTATTGTATTATAAAGCTGTGGTGAATTCTATTTACCCTTTCATAACCATAGTCTAACTATTACATAACCTTCTACGTGTGGTTTAAAATAGTTACACAATGGTTATGAAAGGGTAGGTAGGATAAACCACAGCTGTGCTTAATTCTATTTACCCTGGGTTAGTGCCAGCCATAGATAAATGAGGCACTACTACCGGTACTATAGATGAGGGGTGCGGAAAGCAGCACTTGTTGACGTTGGCCCTGTCGATAACGGTGGTAAATGTGCATTTTACTCATGTTTCGAGTCACTATAGCTGTCATATAGTAGTGTGTAAAATGACAAAGCCTGTCTTCACCCTTGATAACATTAACCGGTATTGTTATCATATTGTAATCATATGTTGAGTGGTACATTCGGACCGTTTGCCAGAGAGATAAAACACAAGGTAAGTGGCATAAAGGATGGTAACAGTTTGGTACACTGCTGTGTGGCAGAGTGCCAAGTAGGGCAGGGGGGAGTGCGGACATATAGACTGAGTGTATATTATACTCGCCCACTCTCAATGTCTCCCACTCCCCAAGTCGCCCACTCTTCGGCCCCCCCTACCATATGGCTTGCTTAACTTGTCTACCAGCGAGCGGTATTGGGGGAGACTAGTTAAATAAATACCTGTGAATCAAAGTATTGTTCTAAGTATGGGGTTCAAGGAATATTTGTCTGTAGGTACTCCTGTAATAAATCGTACCTATGCTCTATATAATTATTACAAGTTTTATATAGTTTTATCGTTACCGGAAACACACCTTTTTTTGTTTTGGGCCCTAACCTGTACAACTGGTGCCGCTGCGGTCCGCGCGTTTCTGTGACCCGATTTTCACCCTGCCTAGAAGTGGCCTTTCTGGTACTCTATTTAAAAATACCTTCCTGACCTCAATTTTTGCCGTATAGAAACGGTAAGTAGGGCCCATGCTGGTGACAACAACAAACGTCGGTGTCTGACAAGTTCAAGCAGCACTTAGGGAGTGGTAATTTGTTAACAACAGGGGATCAGTCAGTTAGCGGTGGTTATTTAGACATACACTCAGTTACTCGTAGGGTATCTACTACATAGGTGACGCTGCATGGGGTCACTAGGTGAGCTGAGTAGGTCATGTGAACAGGTGATCTTGGGCGCTGTTTGGCACAGTGCCAAGTGGGGCAGGCCGGAGTGCCGACTGAGTGTATATCTGGTGAGAGAGACGGGCGACGGCCCCTTTAAAAATAGAGGGACACACACCTTTTGATAATTCCCTAGTATATTCTACATAGATAATTTTGTATTTATAGATAATAGTATTTAACATGACAGGCCCACTGACCTACATATAGATTGACTGGGTAGACGTAGAGCAGCACTGTTTACATTTGGGCTGGAGGGGTGTGTGTGTTATTGATGCGCTGTGATTGGCTTACATGGTCCCTATCAGAAATAACCTGTGGCAGAGTTGCAAGTGGGCCCCGATTACTATACGGCTCTAGCGCATTAGTCTGTGGGACCTGCCATATTGGGTCAGAGCAATGCATTGTGGTTAGCCCCCCAACTCCACAGCAGTGGATGATGGGTAAAATGCTTATCACCACCTTTGTACTAGGTGTGAGGGTAGCGGAATACCCTGATAAGGAGATGTGTGTTTAGGCGCCGACTACCTGAGGTACGAGCATGTTTACTTGCCATGCAGAAATGAGAATGCACCGGGAGTAGCGGTAGGTTTAGCCTACACTCATAAGGGAGTGATCATTTATCATAAACAGGGGCGGGGTGGCTTTGAATTGACCACATAGGTCAACCATGTGTCTCTTTTATTCCCCGTGTCACGTAATAACTACCCGGGGACTTATCAACAGTCTAACAGTAGTGTTGCCGAAATGACATGTTCTAATGTGGTGTGCTGAAAATGTTTAATCCACCTAAAACACCGTTTTAATGAAGATCAAGTGCCCATTCATAATACCGTAAAACCTGGCCTAGAAGCCTGTGGGTATTATACGATCGGGGCAAACATAGGTAAAAACAACATGAGGCCGTGTCCAAACCACCGCTAATACATGTACCTACTACCGTTTGTATAATACACATGGACCCCCAATCAGAACTAAAATGCTCCTTTTCTAAACAATCGTATATAATCGGCTATATGATACTTCATGTAGAAAAGCTGATTCTTAAAGTTGGTTCAATACCCCACCCCCACCCCCACCCCGCAATGAAGTCTTGCTTCCTACCTATGTAAAGCTACATATATCAGAGTGTATTTCCATAAACACTAAAGTAATGTCTTACCTCGGGAATCACAGGTGACTTGTGCCTCGTAATAGACTCCTTGTCATAGGCCTCACTATCATGCTGAAGGTTCAACGAAGCATTGCCCTCTGTGAGGTCGGCAGTGTGGTAGGTAGTATCGTCGAGCTCACTGTGACAATAACCAGACTGCTGCTGGTCGTGTTGAAGCTGTGGGTGAGGGGAATCCCTGCCCTCGGTGAGGGGCGCAGTGTGGTGGGTAGTATCCCGTAGCACACTGTCACCAGAACGACACTGTTGTTGAAGGTGTGGGTGAGGGGAAGGCGTGCCCTGGGTGAGGCCCGCAGTGTGGTGGGTAGTATCCTGCAGCTGACTCTCACCACAACGAGACTGGTGCTGGTCGTGTTGAAGGTGTGGGTGAGGGGAATCCGTGCCCTTGCTGAGGTCGGCAGTGTGGTCGTTAGTATCCTGCAGCTCACTCTCACCACAACGAGACTGGTGCTGGTCGTGTTGAAGGTGTGGGTGAGGGGAATCCGTGCCCTTGGTGAGGTCGGCAGTGTGGTCGTTAGTATCCTGCAGCTCACTGTGACAATAACCAGACTGGTGCTGGTCGTGTTGCAGGTGTGGGTGAGGGGAATCCGTGCCGTTGGTGAGGTCGGCAGTGTGGTCGTTAGTATCCTGCAGCTCACTGTGACAATAACCAGACTGGTGCTGGTCGTGTTGAAGGTGTGGGTGAGGGGAATCCGTGCCGTTGGTGAGGTCGGCAGTGTGGTCGTTAGTATCCTGCAGCTCACTGTGACAATAACCAGACTGGTGCTGGTCGTGTTGAAGGTGTGGGTGAGGGGAATCCGTGCCGTTGGTGAGGTCGGCAGTGTGGTCCTTAGTATCCTGCAGCTCACTGTGACAATAACCAGACTGGTGCTGGTCGTGTTGAACCTGTGGGTGAGGGGAATCCGTGCCCTTGGTGAGGTCGGCAGTGTGCTCCTTAGTATGCTGGAGCTCACTCTCAACAGAACCAGACTGGTGCTGGTCGTGTTGAAGGTGTGGGTGAGGGCAATCCGTGCCCTTGGTGAGGTTGGCAGTGTGGTCGTTAGTATCCTGCAGCTCACTCTCAACAGAACGAGACTGGTGCTGGTCGTGTTGAAGGTGTGGGTGAGGGGAAGGCGTGCCCTGGGTGAGGCCCGCAGTGTGGTGGGTAGTATCCTGCAGCTCACTCTCACCACAACGAGACTGGTGCTGGTCGTGTTGAAGGTGTGGGTGAGGGGAATCCGTGCCCTCGGTGGGGTCGGCAGTGTGGTGGGTAGTATCCTGCAGCTCACTCTCACCACAACGAGACTGGTGCTGGTCGTGTTGAAGGTGTGGGTGAGGGGAATCCGTGCCCTCGGTGAGGTCGGCAGTGTGGTCGTTAGTATCCTGCAGCTCACTCTCACCACAACGAGACTGGTGCTGGTCGTGTTGAAGGTGTGGGTGAGGGGAATCCGTGCCCTCGGTGAGGTCGGCAGTGTGGTCGTTAGTATCCTGGAGCTCACTGTGACAATAACAATCCGTGCCCTTGGTGAGGTCGGCAGTGTGGTCGTTAGTATCCTGGAGCTCACTGTGACAATAACCAGACTGGTGCTGGTCGTGTTGAAGGTGTGGGTGAGGGGAATCCGTGCCCTTGGTGAGGTCGGCAGTGTGGTCGTTAGTATCCTGGAGCTCACTGTGACAATAACCAGACTGGTGCTGGTCGTGTTGAAGGTGTGGGTGAGGGGAATCCGTGCCCTTGGTGAGGTCGGCAGTGTGGTCGTTAGTATCCTGGAGCTCACTGTGACAATAACCAGACTGGTGCTGGTGGTCTTGAACCTGTGGGTGAGGGGAATCCGTGCCCTTGGTGAGGTCGGCAGTGTGGTCCTTAGTATCCTGGAGCTCACTGTGACAATAACCAGACTGGTGCTGGTGGTCTTGAACCTGTGGGTGAGGGGAATCCGTGCCCTTGGTGAGGTCGGCAGTGTGGTCGTTAGTATCCTGGAGCTCACTGTGACAATAACCAGACTGGTGCTGGTGGTCTTGAACCTGTGGGTGAGGGGAATCCGTGCCCTTGGTGAGGTTGGCAGTGTGGTCCTTAGTATCCTGGAGCTCACTGTGACAATAACCAGACTGGTGCTGGTGGTCTTGAACCTGTGGGTGAGGGGAATCCGTGCCCTTGGTGAGGTCGGCAATTTGGTTGGTAGGATCCTGCAGCTCACTGTCACCAGAACCAGACTGGTGGTGGTCGTGTTCTACAGTGTTGTTGCAACTAGACTGCAAGTCATTCAGAAAACAACCAGACTGCCCTTGTTCCGTATTAGAAGAACTGCACTGTGGAGTGTGTGGGGGACCGCAAGGAGGGGTCTTTGTAGGAGTGTGGTTGCTGGTAGGGTCGGGGGTAGTAGAGTGGGTATTTTTCTGACATGAACGCCTCAAATGGGTCCGATCTAGACTCTGTTTCTCACACGGATCATGTTGACTGTGGGTTGTTTTTGTTTTCTTGGGACCTTTAGAAGCCTGGAAAAAAAAAAAATTATAATGAGATTAGTGTATGAAGACATAGACAGTCACATGTCAGGAACAATATGACCATGATTTGTATAGCGTAAAACGAATCACATATCAATACTTATACCACAATGTAAACATGTGTTGCTAGGGTATAATATATAGCCCCGTTGCACTTTATAAGCCCCCCCCCCCCGCCATAGTTGAAATGTGAGGGTAATTATAGTTATTTTGTGTCCACTCGGAATGGAATTTCATGATAAAATGGACAAGTTGAATCATGTAAAGTTGTTAATTAAAACACAAGTGTAAGCGACATGGTACAGTATAAGGATTGTAGAACGCCGAAAGGTGGACCTGTGGCCGAGTACCGTAAAATATAGGGTATAAGGTAAACCCTTCTATAATGCCCACCCGTACCTTGGGATCAATGTTTAAATGTAATCTAGTATTGGAATTTTGCAGTTTATATAGGAATCGACTATATACCTGAACATGTACTTTACATTGCAGGACATTTCTAACCATGGAGAATGGTGGAGTGAACAGGAGAACTAGAATTGGTAAGTTCTCGATATAGATTATGATTAAACATGACTAGGTATGATGTTAATAAGTACAAAAATAACACATAAACGCATATCTAATGTGTATGGAAAGATATGTATACACGGAATGTATTAACTCGTTTTTTGCAGTGTGGATATTGCGGCTACTGCTCAGTATCATTTTAAGTGTGGCAGATATGAGCCTTTTAACAATCGGCATGAGTCTCATTGATGTCCATACCGAGTGGGGGAACCTCGCAAAGGGTAAGTAACATACCAAATACGAAACACAAGTAGATGCAGTGGGGTCAATCACTATCAATAATCCACAAACAACATGTATTAGCGTGTGGGTGACCCATTATACGTCTATCTATGTGGTGCTGGTCATTTGTTGATGGATTGATTGATTGATGAAGTGATTTGTATGAGGTACAAATATTCAACCATGCGAACCACTTATGTAAACATTGTTTAAGGGTGTTTACATGCTATCGGTTGAAACGACCAACAGATTTACTATCTCAAATGAACCATTGGTAAATTATACAAACTAATAATACTGACATATTTCGGTTCAACAGGTATAACCATAGTAGCAGTCGTTGTCCACGTCATAAAGGTGATGGACATGCTCAGCCAAGTGGTGGATGTTTTGCGTCAACAGTGAGTATTTCAGGTTTATAAAAAATTACAGGGTTATACGTGTAATGGCCGCAATACATTGAGCTATATTTGGTCCCCCCTCCCCCCGTCTCTGTGATAATAAAAGTATAAAATTTTGATGCTTTAAAGAAACCACCAACGGTTCCCTTCTCATACTAAAGTGAGTGTTCCAGAAGTACGGTATAGATGTAAAGTGATGAACTTTGTTGATAATTTGTACAAATTGTTAAAATGTTATAACAGGGGGGGGCTGTTTATTGGGACACTATTTATAGAGACCACTGTGTATTGGTTATTTCCAGATACTAAAGGGGTATGTATGACTGACATGAAATATTGTTTTATTTCAGGAGAGCTGTGGAGTAAAAGCCTAAAAAGTAACGACATGAAGTGAACTTTCGATCCGAATGCTTACTGCATCAGGAAAGGCATGAAACCAACAAAGCTATGTTTATCTTTAAGTGGACACTAAGAAAGAGAAAGACAGAAAGTGTAAAACATCATTAACATTTATGTAAACCTCAATAAAGTTTGAATCTCACCTTCTGTCTCACCCTTTTCTTTACGGGGTTTGGGAGGTCGTTGAAGGGTATGGTGCCCGCCTCAAACGCAGCTTCTGCTTTTTTTTCTGTCAACCAAAGATAAACAACAGCACAAAAGATGAAGAAAGGCTAATGTAAGACATATGGATCTACCTACATGTACTTCAATGTACGTTTTAGGATGATGTAAACTTTAGTGTGTGAGTGAAAACATAACCAATATTGTGGCTAGAACAGGTGAACGTTACAGTAACCAAAGTGATACATGTACAAGTATATGTTGTTCGATTAAGTATTAAAATTTTCATGAGTATCACTCACCATTTGCCCTGCGGAGACGCATTTTTTGGGCGGCTAGCAACCGTCCTATCTTTAAGTCATTTTCTTGAGGCACAAACGACTCTATCTCCGCTGCCTTAAAAAATAAATTACAAAATTTAAATACAGAATTTGGGCCTGCATAATAAATGGATTCGTTCATTGGTAAAACATTACAGGCACCACTAGCGACAGCACATGCCTGGCACAATAACAAACATTTACATGAAGACGGTGAACGTGGGGGCTACAGGGAAAGGAAACCTATACTGTGGGTTGTTGGATTTGTGAAAGAATAGAAGAGTACTAAATTAATCTTTTTTGTGCATATATCTGTCACTTGGCGCTATATGTGCCAAACGAAGGTAACTTCCCATACTAGACCTACATACCAGGTTGCGTGCTGTGGGGTCCTCCACGGGAACTTTGGTGGTTTGCTTGGTTTTACAGTTTCCTGGAAGAAAGTTTATAAATCTATTTAGGGCCGTGTGATAAACATACTGTATATGTGAAGTATTGAAAATTCGACAATTAAGAATTTGAGTAAATTAAAGTATAAATGTTACTCTACTACGATACTGGGCATGACAGTGTGCCATAATAATGATCTATTGCAGGACATACTATATACCAATCAACAAACATAATGGTGTGTAATGTTTAGTATATAAAATGTGTGGATATGCGATATTGAACCAAAAATGATTGGTGCATTTCTAAGTCATGGATACAGTAACACTGGTTAGGGGATAAATTAGTATCAGCATTGTTAACCTAATTTCAGTTAGAATGCTGTATAACTGAAATTTAGTTGATGGATGTGTTGCAGATTGGAAATAATTCGGAAAAGAGTGAATGTGTGATTAACATTACAAAAGACTCCAGGTGAGGGTGGTTTTCTGATGCACTTATTGGAGCACTTTATGGGGATGTCACTAGACCACTAACAGGGTTCTCCGCAGATGGAAAAATGACACCGGCAAAACCTCATTTCCGAGATATTGATGCGTTCAGGAAATATTTCTCATTACTCCCCAGTGTCTAACTTCACCATTACTCAAATATTGGTGATGAAATACAGATTTCCGGGGGTATTTATGAAAAAATGGCTTAAAGTGACCCTAACTTCTGTTCTAATTTGAGTATTTACACAATTCAAACATCTATAGAAAGGTAAAAGCACACCGGCGGCGTTTCGAGTGTCATTTAACACCGGCGGTAGGGAAAAGTACGCCGGCGGCACGCCGGTGTAGTTGCAATGTGGGGATAACCCTCCAATAAGAACCATATATTCAGAATCATGAGTTCATAGATGAGTTGCTCGGTGAAGCATAATACCAAACAGTGAAGGTAGGGAGGGCCAAATTGAAGAACCGAATTTATTTTCAAATATGGAAAGAAAATAATATATTCACCACCGTCAACTGACACATCCCAAAGTGTTTGTTAGCATGAAAGTCATGTATTAAACATGTATAGAGAGTATATGTTAACACGTTACACCAACATGTTTGTTAATAAAATGCAAGTCCATACAGGGTGCATAAGCCGTGGGTACAAGGTCATGCAGGTAGGGACAAGGTAGGTTTGGGGGTTAGAGGTGATTTTGTTTCCAGTGATTGTTCATGATCACGGCAAAGTTGGGTGTGGGTAATACGGTAGACGGTTTTCAACAGTGTGGCCTATATGAAAAGGAAATACTGATGTACATATGGGCCAACGTCATTTCAAATGTTCATGAAACCATAGGCATTATAGTAAGGGAACACGGACTGCGTATGTGTTGGTGCTGCTTAACTTTAATGTGTTGTCAGAGTATAGAAATGTTTGAAAATAATATCAATATGTATTACCTTCATATAGACGTGAAATGGCGCTACACAATGAACAGAAAGCGTGTACTTTTGGGGTTTCTCGGTACAATAAACTGGGACAGGTTCACTCTAGAAATGAAGACTAATGGTGCAGACGCATATAGCAGGATGGATGTGATAAAACCAACGATCTGAAATGAAAGGAAACAACACACAAGAAACCCATTAGCCCAACACTACAGCACACTGTAAAGAAACTACATTTACCTTGGGGTGGCACATTCTCCCACGGTAACTGACCCTCCCAGTCCTGCGGTACGTCAGGCCTTACATAGTAAGGCAGTGGGGTAGTATCGTTGTACTGTAGGAGCCCTGAAAAGAATACAAGAAAAACTATGATAAATTAACAAACCTAAATGTGTATAAAAAAAACCCAAGTGTGGGTGATGTTTTGAATAGGCGGCATGAGAGTGGCACTAAATGATAAAACCTTTAATTGGAGGTATCAACAAGTAGAGAAATACTATAAAAATGGTTAATTACCGGCTACTTCTTCATTTGGTACGTCAGAGTATATCAGGGCCATGACACTGCAGAAATTGGGGATGTGTTTGTTGTTTTCAATCACCCCGGTGATCCCATGCGAGGCAAACAACCATGCATTCTGAAACAGTGAAGGGTGGTTCATTTCTATACTAGTCTTTGTAAAGTGAATACACTGTATTGTCTTTAAACATTTTTGAAAAGGGGAAAGGTGGGCCGGCTTCTCCTAACACGGTGATATAATATCTGTATAGTATGAAATAAAGTGAAACTAATGAAAACACAATATATTACAATATTGGGTTTTTTTATAACTAAGAAAATACTTGAACTGTTTATTTACCTCGTCCCACCCCCCCCTTTTTGGGTGATTTTTAAAGAACAACAAAGGGTAAAATTTCACCATATTTTACACAATTAAATTCTTAAGTACTAAAACGGGATCAAAATAATTTTGGGCGCTTATGACATGCAATACAGTAATGCATTAAAATTGACCTTAACATTTGGTACTATCTGTTTGGGGTTAAACCATTGGGCCAAATCATTGTTGAGACCAAAAAACTTTTTTCCCAAATTTCTGTTAATTTTTCCCTTCAATATTGGAACAATTATATAAAGAATTAGATAAATATTATGGAAGTTGAGGGGGGCAGCATTTCTAAAATAGTTGACGTATTTAGAAAGCAATCAAGATATGCAGAGACAATATCCCATAGAGCACTGTCAGGAAAAATTATGGGATTTTACCAATTTTTGCCCAAAGCACAGGGGGGAAAATATGGTGGGAAATCACCAAAAAAAGTTAGATTTTCTTTATAAATAATAGAGAACGTGTCATTAACATTTCAAAAGACTCGGGGTCAGGGTTATAAAGTGATTGAATTCATGGAGTAAACAACTGAATCCATACATATTATTACAGCAACAATGAGTTATTGCTCAATTCTGAGAGCAGGAATGTGTTCCTGGGTCAAAGCTACCCTCAAAACATGTGTGACACTAGTATGTTATCATATTTCAGGTGACCAGGTGGGTGTGGGGGACCCAGTGGGTGTGGGTTAGCCCGTCAGTCTGGGCGACCTGGTGAGTGTGGGCAAGGAGGTCGCTGTGTGGGTGGTAACCCTGAGTCAATTACTTGTATTATGGTGATCCCGATGTTTGTTGTAGAATTGTCTAAAACCCACCTCCCTTTTAAGTTCTATACCCCAGTATTTATATGCGATAATTTCGGGTGTTATTTTGGAGTGAGTGGAGAAGCCTGCTGAGTATTACAAAAATACTACACCATTTTTAAAAATTAAATAACTAAGTATGATGAGTACGAACCAGTTTGCGCATGGCACACGGGTACTCTTTGAGTTTGCGGCGGATATCCGCGGTCTCTCTCGTCTTCCCCGTTTCTTGGTATATGTGGTCTGTGTAAAAGCAATAGAATATACAGATTAGGTTACTGTGACATCGACAACATTGACTGTGTGACATACATGACAGGTGACGCAGGCCATGAGTAATGGTTGAATGTAAAATAGATAAAAACAGGTGTTAAGTTGGAATGACTCAAGATGACCATTGAACATTGATGGTGTAAATATTTTAATTAGGAATGAATGAATTCTTAATACTTCATACAAGCAGCATATTGGTGGTTGAAAACTACCTACGAATAATCTGTGACACTAGGCTGTAATAAGAATTAAGCTGACCAGGTGGGAATGGCGGGTGGGTAAGCCGCAGGCCCCCTGCGATTTGTCCCCGTCATTTATACCTATCCACAAGCTCACGTCGTCTTTAAATGAGTGGGCAGAACCCACCAGCCCCATTTCTGTTAATTGCACCCTGTCACTTAGCATACCCAAAATGGGCCTCATATGGGATATGAGGAACTTGCACCGCACAATCCATTGTCTGTATGTTTAGAGATAGGTGGGATAATGAACTTCTGTGAGGAGCTTTATTTTACGTGACGTGCTCTTTAGGATTCCAGTAATAGGAGCCTGCTTGAACACTCCACTTTAAAAGGCTGTATTAAAGTTCACAGTGCTATTCTTTTGCATTATTGGACACAGAAGAGTTTTTACTTCTAAAATGAACGTTTCTTAAAAACAGGTTTTCACTCTCACACAATTAACATATATAAAAGTCATTCATCGTCACACAGACATAGCTTAGTAAAATATGTTAGTGCACTTCTGTAGTCAATATCTACACCGCACACTACACAGCGCCCCTCTAACTTTAGTATATATACCTATTAATTTGTCACTATTATATAAAAAGCGTATAACACAGACCCACCCTTGGTGAAGAAGATAAAGGTATACACGATTGTGATAACATCATGTTAACAGAATGATTTTATTTTGGTTGGGCAAAATTTACTAACAGTTTTCACGGGCCTGTGTAATTTTTAACCACAATTGAGCATTTCACCTATTTTATTGGTAAGTTAAGTTGAATCAAAATATATGGTGATTTAACACATGGGGTTTGTCAAGCTATTACTTACTATGAGATGTAACAGTGAACTGGTTAATTCAAATGGCCACCAAAATTATTACAAATAACCGTCAGGATCACAATGGCCCTCGTTAAATGACCATAGCACTTGATAGCCTATATGGGGTGTAAAAGAGGACGTGGTGAGAAAATGTTATATTATGGACGTGTCGACTGCTAAATGTTACTCACAGTGACATAAGAGCATGATATGGTAGTTTGCATGATATATCATTTATTATTTTAATAGGATCATCTTACCTTGCAGCACTTTCAGGGCCTTTTCAGCGTCGCGCGTGGGGGGGGTGAGATTCCCTAAACAGAGTCTTGAATTCAGAGCACCACCGCATAAGTGTTGTGAGTTCGGGTTTCGTCCAATTTTTGGCCCTCTGTTTCCTCTGTTTTTTTTCGGGGCCAAAATCCCCCTCCTTACTTCTTTTAGGCATGACTGTACAAGAAAGAAAAGTGAGAAAGATGAATAATAGGGGAATAACAAGTTCTGAAAATTCGGATTATAAACATAACAATAAATGTAATGGAGTAGCAAAAACGTTATACTGAATATGGCCACATATATGGGGGGGGGGGGAGAGGGTCAGCACTTTCATTATTATATTGTGGAAGACATGACATGTCAGAGAGGGTGCCATTTGAAAATGAGAGACATAGCAGCGGAATCGCTGTTAGTGATTCGGCTTAGGCTATATATGATCCAAGTGGGTGTTCACCTAAAGAAGGGAGCTATATGATGGGGTATTTTTTACTTCAAAGGTGTCCAAAAGAGAAAAAATTGGGTGTATAGAGCCCTGTAAAAAAAGGGGGGGGGGTCCGGTTATAAGTGAGGTCGGCGTATGACATAGGTTTAACGGTACTTCTCTGTGCTATAGGGGGAGAAAGTGACCGGGTACTGAAGCTCACCTGCTGTAGCGTACATGTATGCGGGGAATAGCAAATCATATATTTTAATAGGAAAAAAGTACCTGCACGATGTTAGCAGTTAGAATAAACTAGCGGGTGGGATGTAAACACCACCTGAAATATGTGCATGGCAATGGGGGGGGGGGGGGGGGGGCACATGGTCAACTGCATAGGGCAACTTGTTATTTTCCTATAATGCATAGGGGAAAACATGTAACCCAGCACAGGGGATGATATGAAGGACAAAGTGTTAACAATTAATGTATAAACACGGTATGAGTACCGGTAGGCCTACCTTATAGTTTACCCCTCATACGTTAACACCCCCCCCCCCCCAACCCAAAAAATATATACTAAATGAAGGGTGTTTGTTACGGACACAGTGTTCTCGAAATTACATCGGCACATCGGGTTTTGCCGATGTAGTATCGTAATGGCTCATCTAACCCCATGACACATCGGGCACTAGCATAGCGCTACCGCAACACAATGGGGTGACATATATTAAGCCGTGGGGCAGGGGTAGCACTTATGAAGCTACAGAATGGGCCTAGTTACCTAAAGTAGCCGGCAGTTTGCACGTGAGTGAAATGGCACATCAACATTTGATTATGACGTTCAACTAGCCTAGGACTAGGTATTGATGAACGGTATGGATCCATTCACACTGGGCTTTAAGGATGAACGCACTACAACCGCTTATTAAAGTCGAATCACACAATACAGATAGATATATAAACGGTTTCCGCTAGAGCATGGGTATGATAGGCTAGCGGGGGTACGCTGCAGTATGTACAGATATCACATATCTAGTTATATGATGTACACCTACCGTTTCCCGCATCGTCATAACAATGAGGAAACCTATGCCATATGTACGTATTATCGCTCAACCTGAAAAAATGCGAAGAAGAAAATAGCCGAAAATATACAAAGTACGGGCCGCTACCATGTAGACATAATGCACATACTGTTACTACTATATCCTTTTAACTTATAAACCAAATATCGTGTATATTTACCTAGATAAGAAGCGCCAATCCGGCAAAAAGAACTCACCGTAAATCGTAGTAAGCTGATATCCACTCGACGCTCCGTGTTGTGACTGTTTGTGCCAAATAAGGAGTGAACACGTGACTTTTTTCGGAATCCCCCTTTCAGATATGACGTCATAAGGGTATATCCCATAGAATACACTGGTTTCCTGTGGACTTACAATTGAATGCGTCCACTTACAACCATGTTCGGTGTTAGAACTAATCGATTGTAGGTTTGCCAGTTAACACCGACTTAAGTCAGACTTACAGGGTAAAAGTGTTTCACAAGATCCAATATTATTTTCAATTGTAAATGTGGATAAGACCGAACATAATATTGCGGCTTTAGAAACACCAACATAAAACTGACATTGATTAATATCAACTTGATTGTAGAATACACCTACAATTGAGCGTCTTTTATTTCGGCTTGTGAAACACCCCACAGAGCTGCCTAAATGCATCATTCTGCTACTTCGGGAGTGTATCATGCCGATCTGTTGGGATTCTATCAATCCCTTGATGACATGATGCTGAGTTTCTTGCTATGGCTGCATTCATGCACAATGAGGACAAATGTCAGAACACATTAAAGCACCACGCGGCCCTTAAAGTGTTAAAGGTGGTGGGTCATTGGGTTATGGAGGATATTGATTTTGTTGAAGTGTGCTGTGTGTATAGTAAACCCCGCCTTTATATCTGTAAATCACACATAAGCTACCAACAGCCGAAATACAGGTAGTGTCTTGAGGATACTGTAACTGTAAGATGTTTGGTTGGAGCTATCTACGACATGTATAGCTTTCGAAAGAACTAGCAAATATCAATAAATTGATATTTTTGCTACCCATTAGGCGTAACACAGGTGACAGGGTTTGGGGTTTAGGCCAAAATAAAGACCCAGTGGGCACCGAACATTGAATCAACATTGATAACTTGTTGTCAATGTTGTTTCAACGTTGGTTCAATATTGATTCAATGTTGATCTGAATTATGTGCCCACTGGGGAGGGGGTCGTTTATGTATCAAATCCGATTTCAAGGCGTATATTTATTCCCTTTACTGAGATATGATATTCCAATGCATCAAGAGCTATGAGAAAATATGAGGATTAAAGTACCATGCTATGCTCGAAGGGTTAAGACAATGGTTTATGTATGTCTGACGGGGAAAGGGGTTGGGACATGATGCCATGTTTCATTCAGCCTCCCCCCCCCCCCTGCAGGCTGCCCCCAGTACAATGTGCATAGGTTCTATCACCCCAACAGGCTGTAATAGGACAACTGTTACAGCATGTTGGACTGGTTGGTGAATGTAATGTATATATCAGAAGCTACGACAGTAGAAGGCTTCAACCATCTTTCAACATGTTAGACTATGCCACTGTTTATGTGTTTGAAGGTATTTTGAACGTTTGAGGCCGAAAAGGCTGTGTTTCAGGCAACATGGTGTTGAAAATTAGGGTAGGATTCCTTTTATTTATTTCTCCTTTATGGTTGAAGGTACCCAGAATAAGTTGTGAATCGCGGCATGGACTCATATGCCTCTACATGGGTAAAATTCGACACGTGCGACACGGCGACACAGCACTTTTAAAAATCGACACGGGCGACACGGCCCTTTTAGAAATGGACAGACACAGGCATTCTTATGAAGCCCCAGTATATTCTATAGACATAAAAATCGACACGGCGACACGGCCGTTTTGCTAAAAATCGACACGGCGACACGGTCAATACTAGGGGGACCCATGTAGAGGCACACTCATGGGTCATCAGGGTGACTCACTGATTCATCTAGTAGATAGAAATAACACCCGGGGAACAACACAGAAGTTGGGACATAGTTGTTAATAAGCAAGTTACTGAAATCATGGTCGCTGACATAAATAGTAGCTTCTTCTTTCTGACCAAAAACGGTACCGTGCGGCAGGCTGTCCCGTTACACCCTGTGCCCGTCCTGCGGCACGTGACTACCACGTGACCAGCACCAGACCGAGGCGGCGTCTCCCACAGACGCAGCACACCGGAACTGCTGCGGGCAGGTGACGGCAACCGATCGATCGATTGATCACTGATCGACGCCGTATCCGGGGGTAGAAATGAGTCAGACGGGGTAGTGAGATAAATGAGGTGTGAGTGAGGCTGTCTGGGGCATCTCAATCCAGTTCTCTTTCTTCATCCCTTTTTGATATTTCCCTCAGGCTCATTCCTATATAGACGAAAGGCCTGCTGCTGATATAATAGCCTACCCCTATATCACAATGTCTAAGTTTTTCGTCATGACTAAATTGCATGTTGCTGTGAGGCAAAATATATCCCTATAGTTATCTCCTTATAGACGTACAGCAATCAATATCAACGCATCAAGCTGACAGCAGTCGCCAGGAGTTGGGTAATCGCCTGACTAGGCCTACTTGTGACAAAGGAGTACAAAGGAGACACACCTTCGGACCATACCCCAAAACGGTTGCTTTTTCTTTCCTCAATTAAAGGACAAAAATGGTCCCAATTGGCTCGCTTTTTCTCAATCGGCTGGGGTGGAATAATGACTTCAAATGAATAACCACAAGCATTAGACATGTTGTTGCTTATTTGGCACAGAAGGATCAAGTATTTATAATCGATTCGAGCCATTTCTGAGAAATTTGGGATCATTTTATTTGTCACCGAGGGGGTGAGTAACTCGCCGGTGCTGCTTTGGTGTATCATGCCAAACCTTTGGGATTGTATCAACCTTGTAGAATTGGTATGATGCATAGGCCTAAATGCATCAGTGGCGAGTTACTCAACAGAGCCGCATGCGTACACCATAAGAACAAAGAGACATAGAGCATGTAAGCACTATGAATAAGTATCTTGGTTAAAATACAAAATCAATGTGTTCTAGATAAGTTCACCCGGACACATCAACAATTATAGAGTACGGTGACAATTTAAGTCAAAATCATTACACGTCGGAAGTCGGAAATCCTGCTACTTTTCACCATGCACCTAGCAATCCAAACCCTCAATAACAACATTGAGTTTTCAAAGAAAAATATAAGCTTTGGCATCGAACGAGAGTCAATTCAATGTTTCAGCAGCCCGGGGGGTGTGGACCGTTCCGGTGCTGGATGGTTGTCATAATGCTGCGATGATTAACCCTTTAGGGGCGGCATAGTGCTTTACTGTAAAATACCCTCTGTCAGAAACCCAGCGCTGGTCAATCGCCATGGCTACATTCATGCATCACACCGACCCTTTGGGATTGTATCAGGCCTATGAGGTCAGCATGATGCATGAATGCATCATCCTTTACGCGCCAGGGCTGCAATTATGTATCATTATGACAGAAGGAGAGCACATTAAAGCACTGTGCGGCCCTTAGAGGTGATTAATGTGTTTTTGGCTGTGTTGACATGAGAGATCAGGCGGGCAGGGTTGTCAACGTGAGGTATGGATACATGTCCGCGCTGTCCTGTTATCGAGTTCATACAGTGCACTTTTTCAAAGCGTGGGGATCTCGTGCCCCAGTCCCAGCCCCAGTGCATGGTGGGATTGTTTTCCTAACGGATTTCCCCTGCACCATGCCACTTGAATGTGGAAATAACCTCTGGATCTCATGAAGGTTTTAAAGGAATGTGGGATCTTCAAAGTTGTATCCTTTTACCAGGAAAATCCTCCCTATGGAGGTGTAATGGTGATCTAATTGTTGTCATTGTGTAAGTGGAATTTGGTTGGTACAAATCGTACAAGTGTTAGTAAACTAAAGCATATTGTCGAATAAAAGGAGATTGTATCCCCACATAAAAAAGTTCCACCCTTAAAATAGAATAGTGTAAATATAGAAATGTGAGCAGCCAAACAGAAAGAATAATTCGCATGGAGAGCACATATCATATCATTTTGCCTGGCTGCTAACAGACATAATTACCGTGCTTTTTAATTGCTTTTCCTTTCCATTTATTTTTTATTTCTTGGAAATTACAATTGAAGTTGCGATTGCGATTTTTTTTAAAATCTTACCTAAATGTATTCCAAACACTGTAATAGTGTAGTGTTATATTGATCGGGTCGGGGGATACCTTTGCTGGCTGTTATCACTGCTAAGTGCATCGTATCTGACTGCAGGATGATCGAACCTCTCGTACTGCATCTACACTGGGGAATCAACCAAGATGTTAAGTCTGCTATCAACAATTGGTATTCTAAATATCTCACGAATCATGATTCTTATCGCTGTCTATAAGAATAGTGATGAATCAGTGCCGTAGCCTATACCGAATGTAAAGTTCTGTTCATGTTGAACCTTGGACATCTGTACGCCAGAAAGCAAGACATTGATATAATCACGTTAATGAACCCAAGCAAACAATTAGAAAATGTTTAACTAGACAACAAACACGATTCTTGGGTTGAGACGCATTTATTATTACATAAAATCATGCCATTACCCCCTTGTGGATTATTAGTGTAAGTTATGATGATTAGAGATATCACCGACGGATTAGTCGGCCAAACATAGCTGCTGAAGAAAATGTATTCTATGTGCGCAACAAAAATGTTTGAAATTGAAATTGATTAAAAGGCGTGTTTCAGCTTCATAAATGGTCCATAAATGTGCCAATGTTCTTCTAAACATCCTATGATTGGGTAAAGGACATGACAGTCAAATTTCTCATCCTATGTTCAAGATCCCCAGACTCCAATGCCTTTCAGTGAAAAATACGCACAATTGAATAGTTTCCTCTTTTCCTTGATATGATTTTTGTGTATAAGACTGACATCGCCGAAAGTTGAGTAAAGAGAAAAAGATAAGGTGTGGATCGTTGATGGGGGTTTTAGTAAAGCGACTTCAAGGCACACCCACCCATGTGAAGGTTCTCTAATTGTGTGCTAATTGATGTGAGGTCAGTGCGTCTGGGGGTTTCTGTGAAGGACATAAACAATGCAGCTAGTTCACACCGAGCGTACTCACACCGTCACTCACCACGTCATGTACTGACGTCACAATACGTCACCATGACAACCGTGACGTCACAGTCTCCACCATGTATTAATATATAGTACATATAGGTCAACTGTATCAAAGGAAGACCATACATAGGTGCATATCCCTGCAGGCATAGCTATGGGCAAAGATCCCTCCGCCAGGGTCACTACACAGAAAGTAGTCTGTGTAGTAATCTGGTAACCATGGTGAGGGGAGTTGGGGCCTTTGTTCAACCAGGCTGAGTGTTTATAAAGTTATTGGGTGACATTAGCAGTGGTGGGCGACAATAAGGGGCATGGGCGATAATACATGAATCTAGCGCCGGACGCTGATGCACTAAAATGGCGCCAAAATGGATTGAAAGCAGACGACAATCCATCTTGTGGCTGTCAGTGTAAAAGCTTTAATAACGGTCGCTGGTCGGGCACACGGTCTATTGTAATAATTAGCTAGAAAGTTTCACACAATCACCCATCAAGCTTCATAATTGTGGCCGGATAAAACATGTATGTGGTGCGCAATTAGAGAGTGCGGCTGGGTTGGAACCGGTGTTAAATTGTAGTTTAAAACTGACGTTTGATAGGTCTAAGCAGTGCAAGACATGTTATTGAGGTTGGATAAAAGACAAATCCTATTACAGAACCATGATTGCACTCATCAGAGTATATCCTTATTCCATATATATATAGGCCAGCAAGGTATCACCGAAATTGACATGGGATGCCATGTGAATTAGGAGGACCCTCTATTCTTTCCTGAGGATGGGGAGGGACCACTAAATTCGGCACGGTTACATGCATACTTTTCAGCTTAGTGACATGCAACATGAGGCATACTAGTATAGAGATGGTGACATGGGAGCTGGGCATTTATTGTAATCGGGATATTGGGACCCCCCTCCACCCATCCAGACCTGAGGAGATACCGTCTCAGCTCGGGTTTTACTCTCCTATGTTGTAACAATGGATTCCGTCTACCTGATTGCACTGATATATAAATCGGTGTATTTTGTTCTATTTTGCCTGGGGCTGGGTCATGTTGGTCAGGTCAAATGGTCTCCTTAAAATACTGACACTGGTTGATCCCTCAACACCTTGGGATGTATGGTAATTTCTTTCGCCCATGTTTCTTACATGCCAGTGTTAATTTGAGTACGGCCTGGACTCGAGACATTTCAAGTGCAGATAATTATGGAAAGCACACTTGTGGTTGCAGCCTGCATCGTTTTACTCTCAAATTACTCGTGTTTTAATGAATATAAACTAATTAGAGAAATATTACCTGACAATGGTTCAGGAATGTCGACCAGAGCGCGCAGTGAAGGTGGAAAAAGTAATGTCTTCAAAAGCCAATAAAAAGGTTGTACAAGGTTGTCCTAATAGTAAGGCCAAAAAAAAAAAAGGTGTGTTTCAGGCAACATGGTCAGAATTTCTAGGGAAGGTAGGTCGGATTTTTTTTTTTTTTTTTTTTTTTTTTTTACATAGAGAGAGTACCAGGAATGAGTCGCGAATCGACAAATCAACTCGCGACTCACCGAAATCACTCCATTGACTAGGAATATCAAGAAGTTGTTGAATATACCTCTTAGAAAGCCATTTCCTGAAGTTAATCAATTATTCAGGACTCTGAGGTCACTGGGAGCTTGTTATTCTTGAAAGAATTAGGAAAAAATGAGGAAAAAAGTAACAAATATTAAAAAAAAAAAAAAATCTTCAAAATTGGGAAAAAAATGCTAGGGTCGGCCCTTTTTGGAATTTAGGGTCGCGTTGCCTGAAACACACCTTCTTTTTTTTTGGCCTAATACCGTGAATCCAGAATTATAAAAGATATTTCATGACATATACTGGGACCTGACCCAGGACTTCTCAGGGCACTCTACACTTTCTACATATAAATCATAATAAAATAAACCCAGAAGCAGTTTTCTTGTCACTCTTCTGTAGTGGTTTGTAAAGGTGGTGTTACAAGCGGCCACGTGACCCGAGGCTTAGTTCTTCACTTACTACCACTACTGCCCCCTGGTAGTGACGGTCCTAGTACTCCTACCCCCGGCCAATGACACCTTTCTGAGCCTCTTCTTCCTCCCAGGCAGATCCCATTAACATAACTACACACCATTCACTAAAGTCGTGGACCACCATTTCCGCGCCAGTTCTATTTTTAGCCCTAGTTCTGAGAAGAAGTAGTTCAGGACTACTTCCCGGCGCGCATGTATCCAGCCCACGTACGGCTGTGGTTGGGTTGTGTGGGGCGGCATCAAACGTTCATAAGTCGGTGCACAAACAATGTACTGGGGAGCTAACGTGGGGGGGGGGGGGGGGGGAGGATAGGAGGAACGCTGACAACGGGACCTTGACGTAACCTTGACGTGACCTTGGCTCCTGGTGCCGCCCCCGGAGCAGACGACAATAACTGGAATGTGACAGCGCATGCGTGTATCTGTGTGAACTTCCGGTAACAGGGGTTCCCCAGCAGAGTTTACTGAGGTGGAGTAATCGCCATGACAACGGGAGGAAGTTCTTAACGTGGATTGAGTTCCGTGCAAACAAACAAAAAGTGGATCTCACTTTTTTTCAGAGCCACTCAGAAGGAAACGCGAAATGAAACAATGTATGCCTACATAGAGTGTATAGAGTAGCAGTATAGTACCGTGCGTATAAGGCTCAGTCTCATGAGTTTGTAACATTTCAAACGTCTTTGACCGGTGCCGTCTTTAACCGGTGGCGTCTTTGACCGGTGCCATCTTTGACCGGGTATGTGATTAAAATGAAGAAAAAAGTACTTATATAGTAAAGAAATTTAAGCTTCAACTTCTTCATGTAATAAACAGTCTATGGTTGTTTTACCCAATTTAAAAAAAATAATTTAATGCACATATTAAGGGTTCCTTTTGGGCTTTTTTTCTTCAGCAGGTCAAAGACGTCACCGGTCAAAGACGACGCCGGTCAAAGACGTTTCAACTGTTACAAACTCATGAGACTGAGCCAGTAACATAAATATATGAAATATATCAATTTTAAATAATGCCTCGAAATGATGTGTTATAACATATTATATAAAAAATTTACCCATTTCTTTACTATACACTACTTTTTTCTTCATTTTAATCACATACCCGGTCAAAGACGGCACCGGTCAAAGACGGCACCGGTCAAAGACGGCACCGGTCAAAGACGGCACCGGTCAAAGACGTTTGAAATGTTACAAAGTCATGAGACTGAGCCATAGACAGACCTGTTTCCATCATGAGCAGTCCAATAGAAACAACTCATGATGAATAAATTGTAGGGACAGATCCAGGAATATGAAAATGGGGTGGGATAGGGGGGGGGGGGGGCATCCACAAAACCGAAAGTTACCAAAACTTTTGCGGCAGATCAAAATATCATTGGACAATTTCATTTTTACAAAAGGGGCCAGGGTTCGCCCCTGGTTAGTAACATTAGAGATTATATTGAGATATAGGCCTATTACGTATTGTGCACACATGTATCATTCAGCAAGGTATTTAGGTCTACACAGTTAGACCAAACAAAAAAAAAGGTTTGTTTCAGGTAACATTGGAGGAAAATGTAGGGTCGGTAGGTCGGATTTTTTTTTTTAACATGAATGTACTAACCAGCTTTTTTGAATCCCCCAAAATTGACCAAAAAACGTTAAAAACATGAAAATGTCTCCAAAATTGCATAAAAAAAACCTAGGGTCGGCCCTCTTTTGATAGGGTCGGTCGGGTGACCTGAAACAAACCTTTTTTTTGGCCTAATGTTATCCAGTCGTTCGTGCCATGTGGATTGATGATCAGTGAAGTGTAAAATTCCCTATACTACTTGTTCCGGGCATCTAACACAGTACCATTCAAGTTTGGACCATTGCAGCCTCCTTGCTAACAAGATGAAAACATGTTTCAAACGTTTAACAAGTTAATCACACCTTCTGGAAACGATTTTTTTTAACCTTTTCATATAGCGAAGTTTCGGTTTTCTCCATATGGGCGGCCATGTTAGTTCTGAGCTCGCAATCTATCGTGAGACTTAGGCAGTGACCAGACACTCACAACCCATAGCTTCCGGGGAACCAGCTGCAGTACGAGAGCAGAGCCAAGGTCTCACGAGATTGCTGGTGCCAGTGTAAGTATTGTTTCTGCGGGAACAAGTCCGCACCAGTTAGAGAGCTATACCACCTGCATGGGGAAGCTATAGCTTAGAGAAGAATCGTTACCTGGTAAAAGAAAGAATGTGAGGAATACAATTAGATAGTCCTTCATGATATCGGCCAACATGCCTCACATGAGGAGGTGTCTAGATATATACTGGTATGTTAAATATGTGGTGTGTAAATAGTAAACCTAAGTGGTCAGCTCAAGTTGTGAGGAATGGTTTGTTTGGATGTTGTCACCGTCTTGTGGTGTAGACGACAAGATAACGTGACTTAATCAGCCACTAATTAAGGTCACACCCAGTGGACACATAACATTGAATCAACATTGATAAATGGTTGTAAATGTTGATTCAATGTTGATGTAATGTTGATTCAATGTTGAACTGTATTTTGTGCCCACTGGGCAGTGTGGATGACTTGAATCAACGTGGCTCCCAGTGGCTCTCATGTATGATATGATGTCTAAAGGGGCCGTAAAACAGAGTATTCGGATTTCTCAAATGACATTGAACAATGTCCATGTTTCCCCCTTGCACCTGAGCTGAGTGTCCGTTTTAAAAATGTTGCAATGTTAAATAAACCTTGATGTTAATCGAACATTAAAGACCAACGTCAGCCTTCTTCGAGATTACACTTAGAAAGAGAAAGACGGTGCTGTTTCTTACACTGAGATTATGAAAACTGAAAATAAAGGACACATTTCAATGGGCACTCTTAGATACTCGAGTTTTCCCCGAGTTTTTCTCGAAAGTATCCACTCAAAATCTGTTGCACTGCTCCCGCTGAACTGAGCGAAAAAGCGCCTGCTAGTCTGTGGCTAACCAGACCTGAGGGCAATCCCCCCCCCCCCCCCAAAAAAAAAAAAAAAAATAGAAGGAAAAAAACTCTGTGTCTCAACCTGACTACATTGACAAAAAGAGTCGTCATTAATCAGCTAGCTAAGGAGACAGCAGTCTTAGGGTAACCTGAGCTTGGTCAGCTTTTATGACTACCCGGTACATACCTGTTCACAGTATATAGTCGCCTGATTCACGTGACTACGAGTCAGCAGAAATACCTGCCGACTAGAGGCAGCAAAAATGCCACCAGACCGACTGTATGACAGCATGGTATAGGTATCTAACGATGATTAACTTTTTTTTACTGGACATAACTTCGATAATGAATAGAGATTCTTGACAGAACATTTTTTGCTGCCTCCTACACAGACCACACTGTATGGGTGTGGATGGCTAAATTCGACACGGCGACATGGTCATTTCTTAAAATCGACATGTGACATGAGGCCTAGTGACATGCGACATGAGGTTTGAATAGATAGTGACAGGGGATATGAGCAATTCTTAAAATCGACATGGGACTGTTGATGTTGTTGATATTTTATTGGCGTATATAAAATGTTACATGGGAACTTTTTCATTTAATAGCCAAGGATGAGAGATATATGTCTGCTAGAAGAAACAAACAGATATAGTTATTTACTTTGAGTTTCTTAATGAAGTCTTTGTATGGCAAGCGCTGGGTTTCCCCTGGTAGCTCGTCCCATAGGGGGGCACCACGATACAGTGGACTCTTGTCAAAGATAGCTTTCTTCAATCTAGCTACTTTCAGTCGCACCTGGTTGTTGCCACGCAGCACTCTAGCGGGGAGGATAATGTTGTCTTGGTTTCTGGTCATCTTGTGTAGGTGCGTGAGTAGGCACTGATTCCTTCCCGGGAGTAGCTTTGGGACATGGTTCCTTGTATGGAGCGCATCAATGTCGACACCTCTGGGGTCCCTGATACCCTCGCTGAGTCGAAGGGTGTCGTTCTGGAGTGTCTGAATTTTCCTGACCGCCCACACTGGGCCTCAATCCACCACAAAACCACAGTAATCCATTATGCTGCGGATCATAGCAGTGTAGACTTGTACAGTGGTCTTGGTGTCTGAGGTCCGTTTTATGCGCTTCAGCTGCTGTATTCGACTGCGCACCAGGTTGATTCTTTTTTTGAGATGCTGACCAAAGCCGAGGTAGCGATCGATGGTGACTCCTAGGTAGGAGAACTGGGTCACCACATCCAAAGGCTGGTCGTTTAGGTAGAGGGTCACGTTGTCTAGGTTGGGCGGTAGTCTTTGAGAATAAGACCACAGCACTTGCGTCTTGGTGGTGTTGACGGTGAGCTTGTTTTTAGTACACCAGGCTCCAACTCTATTGAGGTCATCTTGGAGTAGGGACCGTACCCGGTCGAAGTCCTTTCCTGAGACGATCAGAGCTAGGTCGTCGGCATAGAGGAAGTACTTGGAATTCAAGATTACATCCTTTACATCGTTGATGTAGGCTATAAAGAGAAGCGGGCCGACCACGGACCCCTGCGGCACCCCTCTGTCCACTGGTAGGCTCGCAGAGATGCTGTCGTTGGCTCTGGTTTGCTGTTTTCGTCCTTGCAGGTAGAAACGGAGCCACTCAATGAATGCACCGCCCAGGTTGAATGATTCAAGCTTGTTTAGTAGGATCAGGTGGTCGACCGTGTCAAAAGCCTTCCTCATATCGAGGAAGACCACGGCCGACCGGAATGGACATGGCCGACCACGGACCCCTGCAGCATGGACATGGCAATTATTAAGCGACATGGACATGCGACATGGCCATTTCTTAAATTCGACATGCGACATGGGGAACCCCCATCTACCCCCCCCCCCCCCCCCACTGTCCCAAGCTGGTCCCCGCCCCAGCTACATCGCTGGTGTGTATGCGTGCTGTGAGGGCGATCTTTCCGCAAACAGAGTGAAGTCACCAATGCGGATGAATATCCTTTTTACATCGTACTAAAAATACTATTTTCACTAGGAAAATGGCATAAAAAAATGTCTTCAAAAGTGCATGGCAAGTGATCTGTGGGTTTTTACATCGGCTCACAATTCAGGGGCCACCCTACATTCTAATTCATATGCTAAATGCACGGGCATCATTTGGGCACAAATGTGGTAGAACTTTACCTGTAAAGCCTCTTTCAAATAAATTTATGTTAGGCTTTTATTGCTATGGAATGTGAATCGAACAAAAACCTTCTTGTTTAGCTTTCGTTGATTGTAAATTGCGTTATTGGATGGAAGTGGAATTGGAGCCTATAAATTATTGACTCTAGCGATTGAGATCTAATCTATAGGGGTCAATTCCAAGTAGCTTATTTTCTCTTTTATTGATATTTTGAATTATCAAGGTCTGCAGAGCCACTCACAGATGCATATTTACAAGAGAAAGGTGATTTTCGTCTTTTCCTTTCTTGAAAATCACCATTTTGTATTCGGTTTTGAAAAGCTTTTTAGGCCTTAATAATTAGTTATATATCAAGAACAACAACAAAAATCAGTTTCAAATCATTAGAACTGATAATCACATTCCTTTACCATCCAATGTTCCTGTCCGGGAAAAGAAGCTAAAAAGAAGGGTTTTGTTCCATTCACATTCCACAGCTATCAAGGCCTTGCAGAATGGAACCGATTTAGGCAACAATAAAGGGTCGATATGGGCTGGCTATGAACAAACCAAATCAAAATACAAAAGACAGTTTTTTTTCAATATTTTATCAATATTGGGTCAGCCTTATTCTGCGTTAGGTCCAAACACACCTTTCATGTATGGCCTATCGGTCTTAAAAGTCAAAATGTTGCCTCCTTTTGAAATGTAACACTCTAGGTCAACATATAACATGTAAAATGTTTCTATTGCTTTTATTTGAGCATGTCTGTTTAATCGAGCGCTATGGCATCAAATAGTGCCCGATAATGTGCCGTACGACTTTTAAACAACCCGTATTGTATGATAGCGCGTGGGCGGGACTTCACACAGAGAACGGCGGCCATTTTCATTAGGGTAGTTCCCGGAACGAGGCTAATTATGTCTGCGGCATTCATTATGTATGGTCATCACTCACTGCGTCCTGGTATGTGGGACTGGTCCTGACTGTAGCTCCCCTATTGACGGGGTACACGTCTAGTATGGACTGCCAGCAGGGACAACTGGAAAATGCTAGGGGTAGATTCAAAATAAGGCCAAAAAAGGAGGTTTGTTTCAGGTCACCCAACCGACCCTATCAAAACAGGGTCGACCCTACTTTATTTTATATGCAATTTTGAAGAATTTCGCATTTTTACCCTTTTTATGGTCAATTTTCGGGTATTCTAAAATGTTGGCTAGTACATTCATGGTTTTTTTTTAATATTTAAATCTGACCTACCGACCCTACATTTTCCTCCCATATTACCTGAAACAATTTTGTTTTGCCCCAAGGGATATGTACCTTGTGCGGCGGTGCAGAGGGTCCCCCCCCCCCTCAGGTCGGAAAGTAGCCGAAATTGAGAGCCCCAGGTCGAAAAGTCACTCTTTTAGACAATTCATGCTGTAGCCAAAATTCACCAAAAGTCGCCAGATTGCTTTAATGATTGCATCAGGTCGCCAGGTCGCATAGAAAACGACACAGGTCGCCAGGTCGTTTTTGACTCCAGCCACTTGACTTGAATACTTGCATTTGTATAGTTATGCCTGCATGATAAGCCCTCTATTTGCACACATAAACTGTCCATGCACCGTTTTCGAGAAATCTAGCCTAACCGTCAACCATCAAGTCCAGCATAGTGCTTTAATGCACCTTTGGTAGCTGGGCTGCCTTCATGCATTGTGCTGATCCTATGAGGTATTAATAAACTAATCCCAAAATATTTTCTCCTTGCATTTTCCAAATTCGAGGAAGTGAGGGCTGACTGCACTCCCCCAGGTTTCGAATGATGCACTAATGCAGCGCTAATGACTCACCAATGCTTCAAACTTTAAACTGGTTAAACAGCAGCCACACTACAAAGTTTAAGAGATGATAATCAAAGTGGCATAGTCCGATGATGAGGGCTCAAAAATTAATTTTGTTAAAAATCCGACATGCGACATGAGGCCTAGTGACAGGGGACATGGACATTTCTTAAAATTGACATGGGACATGAGCGTTTTAAGCGACATAGACATGCGACATGGTCATTTCTTAAAATCGACATGCGACATGGGGACCCCCCTATCAAGGGCCCCCTAGATGTGGTCAGGTTGACTCTCCATACCTGGCTCCCAGACAGACTCACATAGCCTCACAGACCTCACACACCTGGGCGGGTACAGTCTACGTATCACCACACGCTGTGCCACCTGTGGTTCAGCCTAACCATACTGCTATTGGACGTTAAAGCACAACAACTTTGCCGATCTTGTCTAGCTCATATAAGCCCTGATACTGGGGCAGATCCATGGTTGCAGGGGTGGGGGGGGGGCTGATGTTTAAAAAAGCCCTATTAAACATTTTTTAACATGATCAAAACACAATTTCTTGGTCCAAAAGGGGGCATACACGGGGTCCGCCCCTCTAAATCAGCGCACCTCAGATATACATGTATAAGCGCAGGTCCTTGTGTAAGAGCAGGGGGCATTTCTAAGCGCAATTGTGCTTGAAGTTAAACGGGCAATTACTTTTACATAATTTTACCTAACCGCTGTTCCAACCACAGCTATGAAACACGTTTCTGTAACAGCCAGTATTCTATCATGCCTCCCCCAGAGAAACATCACCACACTGACATAGCAGCACACGCTCCTGTGGGTAGAGGTCGGCGTGTGGTAGAGTGGTGGTGGGTGGTAGTACACAGGTTATCTAAAGGCTCCAGCCCTTAGTCTGTAGTGGCTATTCCAGGTTAGTCAAAGGGACATTGGTCAAGCATGAAAAAGTTCCATTCAAAAATGACTGAGGCAAAACAACGTATGACTAATACCTTACTTCGCTTGATACTCTTTGAAATGGAAAGACTAAGGTGAGTTGGTCAGAACTGACCGGCCTTGCCAGTATGAACTAGCCTAAGTTTAGTATAGGGGGCCATAAAATGACTAAGGAAGTTGGTCGGTACTGACTAAAACTTTCCAGCATAAAGACTATCAGTGTATAGCGGTACTCTATCACACTCACTGACCGTCTGCACTAACCTGTGGTGTACCAGGCTATAACTGGATACAAAGTGGTATAAGGACGCATCACTACCACAGACACTACAGGCCTCTCATGCTACAACTATGGCACCAGGGCGGCATCTGTGCACCATGACCTTTGGGTAGCAGCCAATTGAGGATGTGGTGGCCGATGTGGAATCCCAATCCAGAGTTACCATAATTGCTCGTTTAAGCGCACCTGTACTTATAAAGGGATCTGAGCTGATATATGAGGCAATTTATAGAGAGATTTAGGGTTTAGGAGGGGTCCTACTCCAGTGCTTAGGGTTAGACATAACTATTGGTATTTAACCACATTGAAAAATGCAAATCTCGTTGTTGATATGTTTAGAACTAATCACTATAACTATTCAATTCAATTCTACTTTAGTGGAAAAAAACATTTAATGGCCCTTTTCTTCAAGTCATCAACCTCATGAGTGTCGGAAACAACCTGAGTTTGAGGGGGGGGGAGGGGCAGCCGACTAAAGTTCATAAAGGTGCGTGATTGTGAGCGGTAAAAGTGACACACTGAAAAATAAATAGGGGGTCTGGGGACATTGCCCCCAAGGAGAATTTTGACAGTTTTGTCATGAATTGGTGCATTTTAAGGTCAATTTGAGGCTATTTTTTTTATATAACTACAGAGTAATGAACATAATTCATTGGCATTTCCAAAGTTTTTGGGGGGCCAAAAGATACTCTGGCCCCCCATGCAATCCCCCCCTGTACACCCCCCCTGTTCCGACACCCCTGTACATATTTGTTCATAATGATTGTCTGATTATGTTTGTGAGGGACAGTTGAGGAAGAGGAGGGCGCATCTCCCACCCCCTCACCCTGCATCCTCCCCTCACCCTCCCCCTCCTCCCCAGCACTCTCTGACATCCCACCCACCTTTAATATAGCCTACTCGTCATTTCTCCATGTGCAGCCCAAACTGTCTGGCCACTCATCTAGACCACCAAACCCTTTACCTGACATTCCTGTAATGTTTCCTCCCCTCTCCCTCCCCCATCTCCAGGTTCTAGAAGCACCCACCCCACATGTAAGTACCACCCTACCTCCATGACTACCACTCTCCTCCAGTCCACACCCCACTACCTCCCCCTAGTGGACACCATCATGACTAAACCTCCCGACGTCACTGCAGGAACCAAGCTCTCTGATTGGACAGGGGGTGGGGTTAAAGAAGTGATTGACACTTGTAATTTTACACACCAATATGTGTAATGCCCTTATTTGGCACCCACTACCGGTGGGGCTGTATAATAGAAGGGATCCAACTGGGTTGGCAGCAGTTTTGTGACGAACGCTGAGCCACAGAGAGCATTTCCCGCGCAAACTGAGTGGAGCAGACGACTTTTGGATCCTGTGTTCTGATCCCGGTGTAGAGACTCAGTCAGTCAGACCCCAACAGGAGGCCTCCTCCCCAGGCGGACTTTAACACACTTAGTAGCAGAGAGCCTATCTACACCATACCACCCACCTTCACAGCAGAACTGGTTACCACTGTGCTACTGTGGTACATACAAGTTGGATCTCAGTTCACCTAACTTTGTACACCAACTCAGTGAGGCCACCACCACCTTCAGTGCGTGCACTTTGTCTGAGAGGATAACAGCAGACGACAATTTACTTGTCTGTGTTGTATTGGCAGGACTTGCTTGTTGAGAGTTGTATAGGAGAGCTGCAGAGAGATGGGAGCCGCCACAGGAGCCATGAGATGTCGGGCGGAGGACGCCGAGGGCACCCGCTGTGTAACGGGAAATGTAAGTAGATATTTCATAAAGCAGGTTGGGATTATAGATGGGGGGGGTCCCATGTCGCATGTCAATTCTAAGAAATGGTCGTGTCACATGTCTATGTCGTTCATATACCATGTCACTAACTTATCGAGCCTTCGGTCACATGTCACTAGGCCTCATGTCACATGTCGATTTTAAGAATAGGCCATGTCCCCATGTCAAATTTAGGGTTCTACCTCCATCAGGTTTACACTGTCATAGTGGGGTATATTAAACGTGGAAGGGAGCCACAAGAGGTCTTTATGGAATATAGATATTACATTGATGCTCCTCTCTAATACCAGAATTTCTGATAGAAAGGTTGCAGGCTCTATCACTGGTTATTGCCTAAAACAATGGTTCTCTCACAGTATAACTTTTCGAATTCTCATAACCGTCCATAACCGCGCCTAGATACTCAAAGTTTACACTACATAATCAAGTATGCCTTGAGTATTTCCCTCAATATGATCTTGAAGAGGGGTATCTTAAATTTAACGTTAAAGGACTGGGGAGGACTTTTATAGTGACAGTGTTGAGGGAGCACCATTCCTCATATGCTAGACACTACCTCAAGGTATACACCCCCCCCCCGCCATACCCCACTCAATGGTGTCCTTCTAGTTCAACATGTGTACACCCCATCATACGTGGTTAGGGTACACTCTACTTAAACAACAAACTTGTATGTTCTCATGAACTGGAAAGGATAGGGGCAGAATACACAGAAAGGACGCAATGAGGGGGAAGGGGAAGAGAGGGAGGAAATAATCGGGGGGGGGGGGGGTAGAGGGGTGGAATGCCTGCTGGGGCAGGTAGGTGGTCATTCCACTGTTAAGATATATAAGTGATGGAAGACTTCGGGTACAAAATACGATATGTTTTATGCAGACTGTAGAGGAAGATAGGGGAAGAACTGGTAACGGCTGTTTGGAATACATGATGCCTCCCCCACACATCACATCACTTCCTACAATGTCTGGAAGCAGACAGAATAAATATGTACGACCCTTCTAGATGCATTTATCAGACTCCATAAACAAGAGTGACCAGAGAAACACGGCTGCTTAACATGGTTAAATAAAGCAGTCTGCGGAATACCAATTTAGGTCCAGAGCTGTTTATTTGTAACTAAAGATCGCTGGGGAAAATGCAATGTGTGCTATATAGGAAACAAACGATGGAGACTGCCATGACGTTATTGTATGCATTACAGTTACATACAATTATGTTAAGATATCAAGCAGAAACCATCGTAACTCCCAAAAAAGAAATGTCAGTGATGAAACACTACGTCCTATCGAGTTCGAGTGTCGTTCAAATGATAAGACGATCCTCTAAAAGTTATTGAACTTTTGCATGAGAGATCATGATAGTCATATCTAGATCAGCTTTTTAAGACCTACTATGCATATAACCGCAATAATATTTTAATATAAATTATGTAGTATTTCCCAATCTATTCTAGACATTTATCATGTTCAGAATAATTTACTTATCATTCTTCTGAAACGCCGACTATTCGGCACAAATTACGCAAAGAAATAATTCACCCTTTGAGGTTTTAACGGCCCCTTGTTAGTATAACACCTTCTGTGGGTTTGGGTCCGATCAGATTATGTGGCAGCCATGGGGTGAGACTGAGGATCGGGAGGATGATGTAACTCTCAGAATGTTTTGGGGCGGAATCCAAATCAGACATACTGTCTCAGGAAGACTAACAAAAACACACAACACTTATAAGTCGTATTTAGGGTGGGAAGAGTAACATGTATAGGTTATTTATGTATGTATACGTCCCGTGCCGCCCTATGATCTATATCAGAGATAATCTATGTCTGAACTAAGCTGGATAAGACGAGTGGCTTGGTCATGTGTGTTTGCATCACGCGGGTGTCATACAACGCAATATGATCATCTGCTGTGAGACATTCTATAACAAACTCCTCAAAGATGATCTGAGCCGTTTGGGGAAGTCCAAACTAAGATTTAAGACTCCAATAAATCACAGTTACTTCTGTAGCATTCTAAATGTATGTCACAGACGAAAAGGAAGAGCTCAGAGGAACAACTATGTTGGTAGAAGTGCAAAAACCATAGTTAGAAAAATATGTGAACACCTCTGAACCAGCCCTTTGGGGCATATGAAAAAATATGAGTCACAAAAACATCTTAAGGATAATGCATGATGATATATTGCCTGATATCTTTCTAATCTAAGTTTTATAGGGATTTCATATATGAAACTAAAATCTTAATATTTCCCTTGGTGTCAGTTGGGTTGAGGGATGGGGAGATTCCCTAAGGTCAAGGCTCTTGAGATTTCAACAATAGGTGAAAGGCATATTGAACAATGTTAATCGCCTCATGAGGAGCAGAGAAGTGGTCACTATGAGGGGCTACCCGTTGGTGTAAGTACTATAACAGCTGAAGTGTCCGACCAGGAGGCACCTGTCCACTTCTGAGTATTGATCAATTATCACCATTCTCTCATACCTGAGACTCTGATAAATGCGCATTCAGCAGTCAGGGAATACTTCCTTAATATCTGTAAAGTGGACGTAAAGTAGGACTGATCTGCCAGCACAGGGTAACCCAATGTCCAGCATGGATGCAGATCTAAGTGTTAACCCTTAAAGGATGGATGACATTTGATGTACCAATGCAGCCCCGCCGAGTAACCCACCAGTGCTGCATTGGTGCATCATGCCGACCCTGATGGATGGTCTGAACCCTGTAGGGTTGGCATGATGCTTGAATGCAGCACTGGCGAATTATTCGTCAGGGTTGCATCCATGCATCATGGCGACCATGGCATGATGCATTAATGCATTGTGCTGTCCTCAAAGGGTTGAAAAGGCCGTGCGGGTCAGCGTGCCAAGTCACATACAGACAGATTGGCACCCACTTGATATTTAGTTAGTAAAGCTCTGTAAGGTAAAGGTTTGTAAAATCAAAACATGATATCTAACAGAGAGAGTTGTTCTGCTATTTTAAAAGTAAAGTTGGCAACTTTTCTAGAACAGAGAATGTTATAGAAATGTTCCAATATAGGCCCCTGTACAGAGGTGCTCTTACTATGGTTGTGAATAGCAGCAACTTAAACACGGCTGGTAGAACCTCGCGACATGCCCCCGGTACATGCATGGGTGTTAATCAGGGGAATAGGACATGCTGTAGTGGTCAGGCCCCGTAGAGCATCCTTTCTGCTTGGCTTCCCACAGACACAGTCAGCCTCAGTAGTACCAGATACCTACAGAGATGTACGTCATTGGTAGTACAAAGGGTGAGGTGTAGGGGAGGTCTTGTCACACGTCCAGACACACTATACTACACACTTGTTACAACCCTCCTCACGTACTGTCAGGTAATCACAAGGACAAACACCAAGGCCGCACTTGTCATAGGAAGCTGCTATACATTGGTAGATGGGGACTATAACTAAGTACACATGTATACAGTCTTAGGTTTCCTCTTCTGTACCACAATAAAGTGTTATGTGGTGGAAAACGTTCGCGGAGCTGTAGAATATGTTACATAACCTCTGAGGCGCAGGTTTAAAACACTTCCTCTGCTGGAGATAAGCGGACAGTTAATATTTGAAATATCATCTATTTGCATTCATTTATTTATGGGGCTATGGGGCGAAATAATGATTTTCTAAAGCTATACAATCATTAGAGGGATTTACAGCCAAGAGAGTGGTTCACATGTTACCCTTCTCTACCTGAGACCACCTTGAGGCAGCCAGTTACAGGTGTATAGACAGGTGTAAGACACACCTGTAATACAGTCAGGGGGTCTCATGTACAGACACTAAGACAGGTGAGATGCATGCTGATCAGTCTCAGGAAACCCCTGCAGCATCATACAGCTATATGTAACACAAGTGGGTGTGTTTGTTTGATTACATCCCACCGTCACTAAAATATGACATTTGTCGTCATGATGCATCAATACAGACTCGGCGAGTTACTCGCCATGGCTGCATGACGACCATGGGCATGATGCATTAATGCATTATGCCGCCCTCAAAGGGGTGAAAAAATTCCCCGCGCTCCGTGCGAAATCTCACCCCCCCGCCGTTGTTAAAAAATGAGCATTCCCTAAAGAAGTGGGTCTTCCACAAAACCTAATCAACAAAAAAGGCCTGATTGTTACCCGTCATTTTTCCAATTACCTCTTTACCAATTTAGGCTTGAAAATGTTCAAAATACTAGATGTATAGATTCCCTCCTCTGCCCGTCACTAAATTGATACTTTGTCGTTTGGAACAGAGTTTATATGGATCTATGGGACAGAGAGTTGGAGCCTGGGAAAAGGCGAAGGGACGTCAAAGGTCGGGAAACATAGGGGGTTGGCGATACCCGTAGCCTTCTGAATATGTTTTTATCCTTTATATTTATAATCGGTGGCAACCAGTGCCAAATGATTGGTGGTGAACGGAGGTTGAGGGGTGAGGGTGATAAATAACACTGACTATCCATATAGAGCACTGACTATAATAACCATGATATAAATACCGAGCTAAATCACTGCAGAGACCGATAGGTATCTCTACCGAAACCAGGACAAAATACCAGGGCACTCGCATAGCTATTGATATTGGTTATGTAAACCAGGGAATAGGGACAGTCTGCGCAGACGTCAAACTTCCAGGTCAGGTCAACTTCCGGTGAGGAAGGACATTGTTTTCGAGAGGTGGCACCAGGGAATGCAGGGGGCACTGGAACTACTACAAACATAGACTATTATTAACCAAATATGTTTACTACAAGAATAGCCTGTATACCCTGCCCCCCCCCCCCCCCCCCACACACACACCCCACCACGGGCCCCAACAGACACAGACTGTACCACCCACATCTACTTATCCCAAAACCCTTTAAGGGCCGCATAGTGCTTTAATGTGCTCTGTCCTTTATTGGAATGTTGCATGGATGTTGCTCTGGCGAGTAACTCATCGGGGCTATATGAATTCACACTTTATTCCAACCGTTTTCAGAGTCTATGAACCCTATTGAGCCTACATGATGTATGAATGCAGCTCTGGCGAGTTGCTCGGCAGGGATGCATCCATGCATCGTGACAATATAGGGCATCATGTATTACATCATATATGCGGCCCTTAAAGGGTTAAGGCCCATCACGTCGTGTGTCCTACCTTGGTGGGCATGTATAATTACAGCTGTCATCATTATATGGGAATGTTGCATGTCTAGGCATATACACCCCACAGTTCTCCACCGTTCTGTCCTGTGGGTAGGCCTCTCTCATTCTGTTTGTGGTAATAACGGTCTGAATGCAACTATTCAGACGGAGGAAACATCGTGATGTATATGTCTATTATGCTATGATGGTGAGTGGCTGTTTGTCCAGGGATAATGAATCTAACGTTCCCGGCCATGCACGGGGTGAAGAAAGCCACTCTCTTTCCAGAGTCAAGCATGCCACCAAAATGACTCCCTTTTTCCTAAATTGACTCACTTCTAAAAAGGGGATTTTAAAAATAGGGGATGTGCTTTTGGAAGATGATTTCCTAAATAACTTTTGGGCCACAGTGGAAACCATAAATTTTCCCTTAAACGAGGGAGGCGCCCCTTTCTAAATCCTTGCCTACCCCCAACCCCTTGATTTCTTGTGTGCCCTGAATATGTCAGGAATTCAGTTGGACGCCAAGTCTACCTTCTGTGTGTGGTAGCACCCCAAGGTGCTGACCTCAGGTAGTTTACAGCAGCAGCAGCTGTACCCCATCAACCTGTATACACCATGTGTGTCCAGGTACAGCACACCCACCTGTGGAGGAGGGATGGGTGGGGCCGGGGGTGGGGGGGTTGGGGTCAGAGAAGCTGGCAGGTGGACGGTGATGGGGGTGGAGGGCTAAATTCAACACGATGACATTGCTACTTATCAGAATCAACATTCTACATGAGGCTAAAACCACTCTCACATGAAAGTCAGGCCTGACTTTCATGTGAGAGTGGTTCTAGCGACAACGACGCTGGCTTTTCTGTGTATGCTCGTGACATGTGACATGGGGTTTGAAAGAATGGTGACAGGGAACATTTATGACCAATTCTAAAAAATGACATGGGACATGGGGATTATTCCGGACGATTATTAAGCGACATGGACATACGACATAACCATTTCTCAAAATCACCATGAATCAACATGGGAACCAGAGCCTCACAGTGTGAAGGCACCTATCTAAGTGAAAGACATGAACCCATGCAGCACCCTCAGAAAAGTGAGTCATTGTCGTTAAAACTACCCTCACCTGAGAGTCAGGCAGCGACAATGACTCTCACTTTTCTGTGTGTGAGAATTTCACCTGAAGCTCAATAATTTACCATGTTGATGACTTTAATAGCTCATTTCCCCTCTATGATGCTATGTGAGGTATAGCACAGTGTAAGCGGACACTGGGTGCGTGGGGTGGGAGAGGTGCACTGGTTGTACCCCACCTCCCGCTGACTGTATTTAATCATTGATGGTCAGCAGTAGTTTGGCTGGGGTGGAGATGAGCGGTTTGGGAGGCATCCAAAAGACAACACGATGTAGTACTATACATAGGGACACATAGGTAGGGGTATTGACGCTATATATTGCGGAAGTGGTGGGCGGCAAGAAGTCTGGGTTCTTGTGTTTGATTCTACATGAAGTCCTTGGTGCAATTAAGAGTCCTGAAGGTGATCAGAATTAAGATCTTTTTAAATGTTAACTTTGAAACTGAAACTTGAAATTTCAACCAATTCTGGCTCAAACTAACCAATGTTAATCGGCTATAGGCCTATTCACATTCCACTGACTGGGGTGTACCAGTCACCCACAGGAAGGTCCACCCCCGGGTCCACCCATCCGCCTCTATACTGCATAGATAGCATGCGCTAGATAATTCCTAAATCCAATCCCTAACAGAAAGGCTCACACACAGACCACCATTATGTGTGTATTTAGGTGCCCCTCTCCTTCCGTCTGGATGGATGTCCTACATGCTACATCTTCAACAGACCGGAAGAGGATCCACGGCGCATGCTCATTGTTCCGCACTGCCCCCTATCGGCCATGAGGGTATTTAGCAGTCACTTGTGGCGTCTCTGTGGTACTGCATTCCTATCATAGACACCACACTGGGGACGGCAAAGGTGACCAGTGTAGAGCTCTGGCATGACCACTGTTACATTACATACCCGAGTACGCCCCTTTTCCCAAATATCAAGCCCCATGAGTACCACTCATAATATTTCCCTTGGGAGCATGTACATATGTAGGCATGGTAGGGGTGCTATGTACCATATAACCCATATCTACATAACACTGTCCGCGCACACTAACATTACCATAAGTATATTAGTGTTGAGTTCGGATCAAGAGTAATCTCACCATAGCATGTTCTGCGACGGATCAATGTTTCCTTGAATGAAGTGATCAGAAATAAAAGAGTTGACTCTAAATTAGAGTGAGCGTCAGTTTCGGTTTCCCCGGGAGCCTGGTTGCACTTCTCTTTGATCTTCAAATTTGATTTCATATTGCCGCCCACCCACCTCTCTCATCTCAGCTTAGTCAGGCTAGTCCCAATATCAAGCATTGCTCTGTGTGCCAGAAGATGCCATATATATATGGGCATGATGATGAACCTACGTACAATGTATTGCATTACGTAACGCACCCATTATACGACATGGTAAACAGATAAAAGGTCTCAACAAACCAAACTAATAGTTCCTCATAGATAAGTGAGTCATTAAGTCATCTCTAACTGATATCAGCAGTGTGCTTACCTTTACGTATCGGCACTTTATGGTCATTGAGGTGGTTGTAATCTGTACAAGAACATGACCATGGTGATGTGAAGCGAAGCCTCCCCCCCCCCCCCTCCCTCACCACTCACACCCACGGGTATACAGAAATGTAATATAATGTGATTTGGGGGGAGAAATTGCTCAACAATCTTTCGAATGCGCCATTCGCAAGAATTGCATTTGTAAATGCAGCTAGGGCACTTGTTCTCAGGCTAGGACTTCTCCGACCATGCGAGGACTTCTCCCACCATGCTACGACTTCTCCCACCATGCTACGACTTCTCCCACCATGCTACGACTTCTCCCACCATGCTACGACTTCTCCCACCATGCTACGACTTCTCCCACCATGCTAGTACATGCTAGGACTGCTCCCACAATGCTAGGACTTCTCCCACAATGCTAGGACTTCTCCCACAATGCTAGGACTTCTCCCACCATGCTAGGACTTCTCCCACCATGCTAGGACCTCTCCCACCATGATAGTACATGCTAGGACTGCTCCCACCATGCTAGGACTTCTCCCACCATGCTAGGACTTCTCCCACCATGCTAGGACTTCTCCCACCATGCTAGGACTTCTCCCACCATGCTACGACTTCTCCCACCATGCTACGACTTTTCCCACCATGCTAGTACATGCTAGCACTTCTCCCATCATGCTAGGACTTCTCCCACCATGCTAGGACTTCTCCCACCATGCTAGGACTTCTCCCACCATGCTAGGACTTCTCCCACCATGCTAGTACATGCTAGCACTTCTCCCATCATGCTAGGACTTCTCCCACTATTGCAGTGCCTGCCCGTTGGCCCCCAGCGGACAAGTAGTACTGTCCATATACTCAACAAAAGGCCAGGGTCAGGTCATGCATCTATAGCGGCGGTTCCCAGAGGTTCCGTTCCTCTTCCCTTCAGCTAATCCAGAATACCTTACTGCCGAATCACCGGCAGTACCAAATGGCATCAGGCCACAACCATCGTTTGTTACACCAAGCAACAGATACAGGATGATACACATGTGGATCATCTTACAGGTATAGGGCCAGGGGCAATGCCCTTCCTCACCATCTACTTTGGGTTATTTCCATTTTCAAAAGCAGGGTGAGCTATTAGCTGATTAAGATGTGATAACATCACCGTGACATGGATATTATTTATTGTGTAAACCTAATCTTATCCTGATGATATTCATGATGATATTCATGATTAATAACGCTGTAAAAAGCCAATATTCATTTAGTTAGAAGGGAGCCAGACAGGACAAAAAGTTGAATATTTCACATCATCCATTGGCTGCCAAAAACACAAACTAATATCTCCTGACGCTACTGACATTATTGTTTCCGGTTTAAACAAGGCATGATGGGAGATGTTATTGACTGAATACACAATATCAGACATGTAATACCCGTCTATGGGTCTGTGTGTGGGGGCAGGGATGGAGGGGGGAGGGGTCGGCTTGCTAGGGCTCAGGCACTGGGGATGGGGGAGACGATTTTCAGGAGGAACCTGGATGCAACTACACTGAAAAAAGTAAACTTGTCTCCAGACTCGTTTAAGTGACTGTCATAAAATAAACAAGTCAAAAGTTGTCTAACCTATCAGGTTACCATCCCACAGATAGAATCTGGAGCTGGCAAATGTTGGGTTTTGGGCTGGCATATGCCAAGTGGATCTTCTATCTCCAGCTAGAAGACCCGCTTCCTTGTCACTTAGACATGTTTTTAACGCGTTTATTTTATGATAGTCAGTTAAAAGAGTCTGGAGACAAGTTTACTTTTTGAGTGTAGTTACTCACCAACAATGGTGTTTTGAACAACTTAGTGAAACCCATCTCAATTTTGTGGGGCAACATTCAGGATGTTTGCATACTGCTAGAAAGAGTCTTTAATTTCCCTATCAAAAAAACATCTTTCTTATAACTTTATCTAGCATACCGAATTTTATCGTTAAATGCACACTCTATCGAACAATCTGTTGGGCTAATTTCCGTCGTTTTCAACAACACATGTATCCGACCAACCTATATATATCCTGTGAGAGACGCGTTACATTCTCTGCGGCCGTTTGAGTGCATTATTCAAGTTACATTTGAATACATGTCTATTCATGCAAACAGGAAATCGAAAGTGTAGAAAGTATGAATAAAGTAGAGTGTATGTCAGAGCTCAGTCTCCACATACCCAAGGTCTGAGGTGTGGGCAGGCATATAAATGTCTGATTATGGTGTGGGGTGTTGTCCCATCACAAAGCGTACTCTGTCCTGTAAGGATCGGCAATTACATTATTGTGCATATTGTGGTGGGGATCACATTATGGTCTGGATGTCCTGATGGTGTATGTGAGGACGACTTGTCCCCAGTGGGCGTGGCTGGTAGTCATATGGAGATGAACGGGCAGGGGGAGGTGGAGGAAAAAGGGTCAAATTGGGGGAGAGAGGTAGACAGGAAAGGAGGGAGAGCCTGTGGGGAGAGAGGATAGAAGGTAGCTATAGGGTACTATAGGGTCATTTTATTCTGATAAATTGAATAACAGGTCCGCCGCTGATCATTGCTTATAAATTAAAAAAAGTAACTATTCTTGCCTTTGTTCGCTCATATATTTTCAAAAAAAAGCTCTGTAAAAGAAACCATCTGATAAATATGTCAATTCGAGTATGATGGCCAATTTTCTTTCCCAAATACTGAGGAATGGAAGGAAGATGAAAAAGAGTGGGAGTCTGAGTGGTCTATACAGAAAGACTGCGGGCGTGGGAGGGAGGCATCTGGAGGACCTCTCAGACACTATAGCACCTGGAGAATGTGTGTGTGGGGGGGAGGGGGGGAGGGGGTATCCCCTGGGGAACCCCCACCAGGTGGCTGCAGTAGACACAGGGCAGGCCCGGTGTACAGGACTTGTAGAGGACAGCTCCCCCGGGTCCCTCCCCGCCCCCCGGGCCCCCCTCCTCCAGCGTGCCCCGTCTGTGTACCCACCCACCATACCTGGAGTATGGAGGCAGTAAACCTCTCAGGTGCTGGAGGACCATGTCCCCGCACTACAGGTACAAATGGGGCACCATCCACATTCAACCTTTTCAAAATACATCCCCCTTCTTCGTGGAATATATGCTGAAAAATACCCCCCCCCTTTTTTTTTCTTGAGAAACGCTGACATCTAGGCCCCTAAAGTGACCCTTTTCTGAAAAAAAACACGAATTTGTGTTTCAGACCTTAGTGTATATTATAAGGGGTATTAACCCGAGATTGAGAAAATGCCCCTTTTTTCAGCAAAAATGTTGACAATGTTAGAGGCCGAAAAACTACCTTTATCTCAGCATTTTCGAACTCAGATGGTGTCTGATGAGGGACTGAGTGCAGGGACATGGGGAGGGTGGGGGGGGGGGCTACTGCAGGAAGGGGATCCAAGTGGTGTTACGTGCAGTATAAAGATCAAAGGGGCCGGATCTACCTCACACTGGACCAGGTGAAAAACAGCTGTAAAACGTGTATACGGCTACACCCAGTCCCACACACCCAGTCTGGTCCATGTTGCTGGTATAGAGTCTGATGGGTCGAGGCTGTCGCACACCTTGATGCCATAGCTCTGGACTGAAGGAAGTGCAGAAAAGCTAAAGTTAGACTATTTCTAGACTTTTCCTCGATTTGAGAATATAAGTTGAGTTGTGCTGACTCATCAACTTTTATTGGCCCTGCATAGTACAGCTTACACCACATTAACCCTTTAATGGTCGCATAGTGTTTTAATGTGTTAGCCCTTTGTTGGCGTGGTCATGGCCAGTAACTCACCAGCGCTGCATTCATGCATCACATCGACACTGCCGAGTTGATACACTCCAGAACGGTTGGTGTGATGCACCAATGCAGTCCCGGCACTGAATTGGTGCATCATGACGACAAATGCTGCCTAGATGCATCATGCCAGCCTTAAAGGTCCAGTGCCCCTATATATAGCGCTGAGTACCTGTCCCGACTCCACTCCGACTGCCGCTGGAGGGGTACCGAGACCTGCGGGTTTAAAGCATTAAACCTCATCAGCTGATGCCGACTGCCCAGTGGCGGGCTGTATGGGGCAGTATGAGGCTCATTATTACCTGTGGGACGTACTGAGAGAGCGGGTGGCGTCCAGCAGATTGTCCCCACGTTGACGTACAGAATGTCACATCACAGCGTTATGGTCATTACAGGGCCTTATGCTGTCTGTCCCTGTGCCACCTCCCTACTGCTAAAGTAGGCACACACAGACGTACAAATAGCATTACGATACAGAATCGGCTTTAGCTGTCTGCCCACTATATCCAGCAGGCATTTAGACCCACTTTATCGTATGCAAGGTATAGGCCATTGCAGCAAGAAAGGATGATGTTTCAGAAAAGTTGTTGCTAAAGTTTTTGAACATTTCTGAAAAATGACTGACAAAAAGATATAACCACAAACTTCTGCATTCAAATATGAGCTATTTGAAAGATAATTCTCTTGTGAATATCCTGATATGAGTGTTTGCAAATCTAGTTCTTACAGATAATTATCTTAAACATAAGCGCATGTCTTGTATTTATAGCACAGGTAGTCATACGGAGTACATGTATAGACTTTTCACTTCACCATCATGCACCAATCTAGAAGCCGGTGTTATCCAATACTGCACGGATTAGTTCCGAATTTATTGACTTCTTTCTCAATATATTAGAATCTTAATCTTCAAATACCCTACTTACTTAGTCAGAATCAGTCCATTCTCTACACTGGCTCGTACCGGGGATTAGCTTATTATAGTGAACTAAGGCACTGTGCTTTATGTAAATGTGGAGTTAGGTATTGTGGGTTAATTATATGGACGCACACTAATCCTAACCTATAGCTTATACTATATACCATGAATAAGGCTATCCACTTGACACAGAGTTACTATCCACAGCTTTGTGTTTATGATAACGCCCTGCTATAAGTATGTATTTAAGTATAAACTCGATATCAGTGATTTAAAATATGGTATACATTTTGTAAATACAAATTCCTGTGTAATGATGACTAAGTATGTGAGCTCCCATGCTGACCTCAGGTCTAAGGTTGGCACACAGTGATTTAATGCATTATGTCTTTTGTGATGATGCATCAATGCAGCACTCGCGATAACTCGAGTAACTCACCAGTGCTGCATTGACGCATCATACCAACCCCTCAGGGTTGATACACTCCCGAAGGGTCAGCATGATGAATGTAGCAATGGCGGGTTACTCACCGGGGATGCATTCATGCATCATACCGACATTAAAGTAGAATGCGGCCCTTAACGGGTTCAAGGTGTGTTTATCAGTTATGGTTTTAGGGTCAAGTGTCGTTACAGCATGTACTACAGGCACCAGTGTGGGTAGTATTAGTGTTACAGGCTAATCTAGCACTAATCTATAACACAAGTATGCAGCACCCAGGTGGTGACATGGTATCTAGGCATATCCTTATTATAAAGGTATCCAAGGGGAAAATGAGCCGCCTGAATTCCACAAGTATTTAATCCCCCTAAGCCTACTTTTGATAATGTATAGAATATGTATCTCGCGTAGAATCCATGGAAAATAATGTCCATAATTATTTATACCACAATACTTTAATATGAAGGAAAGAAAAGGTGACTCTTCAGAAACATTCATAACGCAGATGTCGGATATAAGCCTCTATATATAACATATGAGGTAAACGTACCTGTATCACCACTTCACCTGTATGTACATGTACAGTAGCACCTTTAGATTAGCCTTATCTCTCCTATCTCCGTCAGTTGTCCCTGGTGTAAGAACTATAAGATGAAAGAGCCTATATCTACATCATCTTAGTAACAGAGAGCTTAGTACGCTATATCTGTACACACATTGTCAATACAGCTCAATACCTTCATGTGTAGATCAAGAAACGCAACCCTTAAAGACACAGCTCAAGGTTCAACCTTCAATGACTATCCATGATACATGTCATGTGTTTGATGTTGATGCCTATTAGAATCTCTATCTTATGTACACAAACAGGTATGCAATAAGTGATAGGTTGACTAGTGAAATGGTATTGTATAATCATGCACATGAATTCCTTTACATACATAGTGACCAATATATAGCTAGTTCCTCCCGTGACTCTCATATATAACATTACTGTTTGAATCTGTTTGAATCGTTTATGATGAAATTTAATGACTCATTTCTATTGACCTTACGATGAATCTTTTCTTTCTGAGGTTAAGAACTTATGGTTGCAGCTGATAGAACCCTCTCCACAGTTCAATGAGCACTCCTCTTATCTATGATGAAATACAAGATGGCTGCCTATGGACAGTTATCACTGAATCATCCTCTATTATCGCCCAGGGCTTGTCCCCTACAGTGCCGCCTGGCGGGATACCCATGAATCACTGTGTGATGGGGAGTGTAGTCAGGCAGACACCAGGACTCTGGCTGGAGGCTATCTGCTGTGCTGGGAGAGTTTAGAGAGGTCATCAGGTGCATTACCTGACTGGTACTTGTACCTGTGAGACCTGGTGTGGTGTTTGGTGTGTTTATAATTGATTAACCACTAATAGCCGGAATTCCCCTAATGAGGATTACCTGTATAGACAATAGGCCACTTGGTGCACCTGTGTGCACAAGGTCAGGTCTACACTGCACTGTACAGAGTGAACCCAGAAATACGTCCTTTTATACCTTAAAGTGGCATCCTCACCGAACGTTTCCCACTCACAATTGTAGTACTGTTCTAGTCTGATATGTGATAAGTAGGTGAGAATGCCCAACTTTAAGCTTTAAACCAACAGTAATTTCTACTCCCCCTGCACACTTATACTGATATCATACATTGTATATACTGTAAAAAAGACAGATTCAACTTATCAGCTACATTTACTTCTAACAGTGTTTGTCTGGCACTACCTGACACTATTGATATTGATGAAAATATAGAAATTACTGACTAAAATTGCTAATTTACAGCTATTGTCAGAAATGTAAAATTAATAAATGTCAATTAATTCAGATTGGCATCCTGTTGAGATCATATTAACCCTAAGATTAATAAATGTTGATTAATTCAGATTGGCATCCTGTTGAGATGATATTAACCCTATTAAGTACCATAATGAGTAGTGGAAATGACTACGGGTATGGACTGTATTTACTCCTGTACAGTCATCTGCATCTAGTATAAATTTAATCTACTTTTTCTAAGACCTTTGTATTTCTGTCCGGCAGATGGGGACAGAAGTTATATAATATGGCTTCTACTCGTGTGAAACCATGCCACTCTGTATACTCCTCTCAAGTCTGGATGGACCTGTAATGTACTACATCGTATTACATCATGTAATCCTTAAGGGGCTATTCCTTCACACATCCCCTAAGGCCAGTCTATTTGATTGCTTTACAAGTATCTGCCTGGCCACATAATCGGCCCTGAAACTAAAAGACACAAAGACAAACGACCCTGAACATGAGAGTTTGATGATGAGGGGAGACATGGATGGGCAGACTTCTGGTGATAGTCCATCGTCATTTGGCAGATGAGGCAGATGTGAATTGGCATGTAGACCGCCAGGTTAGTGTAAAAGGAACAGTAGCCAAGGTACAGAGCAGGAGACTGACCAGAGGGTATAGTATAGGCCTTTGTGGGTAGCATAGTGCTTCAATGTCTAACACATCAATGTTGCACTGCCACAGTGGCACTGCTCAGTTACTGTTACTCAGCGTTGCCGTTTTTTTCATGCATCATGTCGACCATACAGTGCTAATAACTTGCGAAGAGTAAGCATCATGCTTCAATGCAACCCCGCGAGTTACTCACCTAAAAGCTTTGGTGCATCATGACGATACCATTCGGTATGTATCTTGCAGTCCTTTAAGGGCTATAGGAGGAAGCAAGGTGAAACAGATGGTTAAACAGATGAAGCAGGGGGTAGTGGGAAAGAGAAACGTCATAGACATACATGTATAGAGAAATATTCCACAATATAAGGCACCAAAGGCCAGGTTTTTAAGAAGCTGCTGAGAGGCATCCAGGACTAGATATGGAGACTATAAAATCAGTGCTCAACCCCACATGCATTAAGAGAATATCTTTTTAAAGGTTTTACTGGGTCTAATAACACATTCAAAATACGTAATAAATATTAAATGTATTAATAACCAGCATTTAGGCATATTGCCTTCCCTACGCTGGTGCCCCTGATGAAATCATAACAGACAGATATGTCAATAAATATACAGAATGACGAGCATTTGATTTTCGAGTCATATATTGTATCTATGGTTGGTTATATTTGAACTCCGCAGTACCACTGAGTCAGTCTACTGTGACTATTTATACTGTACAAGGTGTTAATGCAGCATATAGCTGACAAAGTACACTTTATATAAGAGCTTTAGCTCAGTGTAAGGGTGCAGTATAAAGGTCTACTCCAGCCTTTGTAGGACTGAGGAAGTAATGGCTGTGTCTCACGACCTTGAGCCAATGTTTTTGTCTCTGACCGGGTGCCGTCTCTGACCGGGTGCCGTCTCTGACCGGGTGCCGTCTCTGACCAGGTGTCAGAAAAACGTGTTTTTTAAATGTTAACCTATACTCATATGTATAAGGATATGTAAAAACATTATGGCAGCTGTTATGTAATTGTTATTAGCCTCCTGCTGTTGGTAGAACATAACTAAACTCCCAAAGTGACATCCGGTCAGAGACGGCACCCGGTCAGAGACGGCACCTGGTCAGAGACGGCACCCGATCAGAGACAAAAACATTGGCCCAAGGTCGTGAGACACAGCCTCATGCATAGGGTCCAGGATACACTTAAAGGGGCAATGTCAGGTAGCTATATGAGGTGGTTGTTTAACAGACTAATAGCTTTACACAGCAGTATAAATTCCACTTGTGGTTTGTGGTAGGGCATACCTGTTATGCAATTGGTCTACTCACTAAGTCAAGCAAAGCAATATGCTGAATAAGGCTAAGACAGTTAACGCTCAGGGCGTCTTTTCCCCATAGCTGTAACATTCGTAGTGACAGCATGATTAATTTTGGTACCGCCTTATATCAAACTCTATTTATACTATTTCGAATTTTTAGTTATTTACCTGATTTCAATCAATATTGCTACCCTTTTTTTCAATTCAACTCTCGCCAATAAATATTTACTGGACAATATGTTCAGGAGTGTATTTAAATGGATTACTGGTAAACAATAGAATTAAATCATTCACCTTATAGACGGGGAGATATCTGCCCTTATATAGTGGCTGGATAGCTATGGGAATTACAGAGTGCTAGGGGTGTGTGAGAAGGAGAGGTTAGTAGAGGTTGGTAGAGGTTGGCATCAGAGGCTTTATGAAAACAAAGCGGCTTGGTGGCCTCTTATTATGGTAAAGGTTGACGCGGCGCTGAATTCCACACCTCACAAACACCTCTCACACTCTGACAGCAGACCTTCAACACTGGTGCAGTCTGGGTCTGGTGGGGCAACTTTCCAACCAGGGGTGAATTACCCTTTTAGATTCCACACACTTGGTTTAGATAATCTAGATGTTCAGATCTATTTTTGACAAAATTTGAATTTCAGTTCAAGTATTTGTTTTGAGAAATACAATGTAAATTTTTGCTCTTAATAAATGTTGTGCACTAGTTGATTCAATATGTCATGTATAAAGGCCTATGAAGTGAGAATTGCAACAAAATAACTTTGGGCAATTTCTGACTCAAAGCCTCTATGATACTGCACAAAGTAAAGAGGAGCCAGAAAATAACATCAGAGAAAATTAAGTCATTCCCAAAATAGAATACAATCACTTTTGTTGCGACTCATTTCATTCGATCGGCTAGCATACTCCACCGACCAGTCCTGTGGGAACAACTCCCCCAGGACCAAATCCTGAATTAAGTTGACACACTCTGTTGTGTCCAGAGCCATGTAATTTGGGTAATGTGTGGATGGGATAGTTCACCGAGTGAGGGTTGGTGCCTCTCATTGTGTAGGGACCCTGTAGTGTACGCACCTTACCCATAACCCTTTAACAACAGCATAATGCCTTAATATTTCATGTTAATTTATTCAAGCACCAATGCAGTGCATGTGTGTAGCTCCCCAGCACTGCATTGATGCATCATGCTGACCCTCTAGGAGTGTGTCAACCCATTAGAGTGATGCATGAATGCAGCACTGGTAAGTTACTCACCAGTGGTGCATGAATGTGTCATGAGGACAAAATGTCACAGCACATTGAGTCATCATGCAGCCCTTAAAGGGTCAGTCTCGTTGATGTGTATGTTGGCAGGCCTCCTAGACCTACTGCCCCCAGCCAAGTGGGCACACCCACACACCTCCCCCTAACTCCAGGGATAACAATAATTAATAATGCAGCCTGTGGTGTTCAGCATGAGGTAGTGCAGAATTGAGACTGTTGACTCTGGGGATCAGTGCGCATTGTTTAATCTCTGACTGTATACCATCTACCGTAAAACCTCGCGTATAAGCCTAACTCGCGTATAAGCCGCACCCCGAGTTTGGTGCGATCCTATAAGCCGCAGAGGCCATCTGAGAATTGTTAATTTGGTACTGTAGTATACTTATAAAAACTCTCGTATAAGCCGCACCCTATATAGGCATGTTTGGTATCAAAAGAAAGCTGAGTCTGATTCGCGTACAAGCCGCGGCTTATACGCGAGGTTTTACGGTATTTGGTATTCTGTATAGGTCTGTGAAGTGTAGGTCTGATATGTAACCGATAGCCTTTATAGAGGTATGCATATGCCACTTTGTTTGATCCTTTGGCAGCATAACATGTCTGTGACATTTTTGGATAGGCTTACCAAGGTTGGATATGGGGTATATCCTACAATAGAGGAATGTATGAATATAAGAAAGTTGTCTCACATTTGAACTGCTTAACAAGTTTGTGTATAGCTTTTGTAGTCAGGGCGAGGAATGAATAACTCAAATAAGTAGTTGGAATGACCTTGCTGATCACGCTTGAGACCATTTTAAAGCTTTCTTGAGGGCAATCATAGCCAAATATATCCCCCCAATTTGTGGACTCTCTAGGATATCTTGACAAGTCTGTGGCAGTTCTATGTGGGCTTGTCAAAGGTATCTTTGCTGAATTATGGGTTATAGCCAACTAGTAACATGTATAACAAGGTCCCCAGGGGTCTAGTATCCAGGATAATGAGATGGATAATACCCCTTAGCTATATGTATGGATATTGTGAGGAATCTCTGCTGACCTGAGGTCACCTGGTCTATGTACATATAACTTCATCATAGGGTTCATATACGTACACTTCAGATAGGCACCAGGGGCAAATGCATCATGGCCAAATACATATATTTCTTTTGACCATAGCGCTTATGATAGTATATGTATAATTATACATGAATTATAATTATACACGATTTTTTTTTTATTCTACATGATATATATACGTTGGTTCGGTGATATTATTCCTAAAACACATAGATTTTTCATCTTTTCATTCATTCCTTATACTGTAAACGTAGATATTTTCTCTGGTATAAATATCCAGGGATTTGCTAAAAATTACAATTACGCTTAATGTAAATCCGAGAATTTCCAAAATCTGTCACTTTGATTCAATACTAACAATACTTTGCTTTGTACATGATTTTTTGCGTGTTTTTTTTTTAATTCTGTCAAAATATGTACGGCGCAAAAATGTCTACGTTTCCAGTATCAGTACCAACTTGCTGAATGTATTAGAGACCCCTGGGGTATGTGCAAGTTGCTGCCTCAGCTATCCTGATAACAACCTCAGCTATTTACCTGCAGATCACACACACCCCATCACTTGTCATTGTTCTGCAAACATCCACTCCTAATGACAAAAGTCTCAGGTTCTCCTTCCGACAGACCCTTCGGGCGACACATGGCTTTCTGTTTGCCTCTGAGAAGATTGATGCGTGCCCCAACCTCAGCAGTGTTTACATGTGTTTACGCAGCTTCTTATAAATATTGTGTTTTCACCCCGAGCCGTGTATTTATTCTTCTGTTTGGTGTCTTTTCAGTTGGAGCTGGACCGGTATCTACGTGAGGGAGGCACCGACCCCAACATTGGAGGCAGCACACAGATTGTTAACAGTGGCAAGTTTGTTGTGGTCAAGGCGGCCTTAGATTTGTGGACGATTGCTTCTGCGCTGTTTGTGATTATATTTGTGCTGACTCGAAGCAAGCTGCGCTCCAGCTACACCAACTGGCTCATCATCAACGCAGTCTTCGTCTGCCTCCTGAATGCTGTCATGGTGGATCCCATCCTCATCGACATCCGACAAAACCCAGTCGTGTGGCGCTTTGGGTCTTTGTACTGCTATATGCTGTTTGGCGGGCCGGCAGACATTCTTGGCGCCATGGTGCCGCTGACATTGATAATGGTCATCATCGAGAGGCTGATCTACATCCGCAGCCCCGGCCGCCAAGGTAGGAACACCAGCTTGGGCAGCACCATTGCCATGATCATCATACCCTGGGTCATTATGAGTGTCGTTACCGTCTTCGTCGTCTACCTATTCAAGGCACCCCGCTTTGGCTTAGGTCCTGATGGCAAAGCCGAGCAGTGCACCCTAGAGGTCAAGGACAATGTGTGGGCCAAGGTGACCTTTGCCTCGTGGTTCTCCTTGAGTCTGGCGCTGCCCATCTGTATTATGAACCTGTCTGCCATGGTGGCCATAGCCTCCGTCTGCTGCGCTAAGATCGAAACCTCAACCGAAGACGCCGTCACGGAAAAGAAAGAGAAGAAAGCCGTAAAGCAGGCAACGTTCCTGATCACCGTGGTTACCATCATCTTCACCTTGGCCGCCATTCCCAGTGCTGTTGCGTATGTCACCGCACATACGTCCAACTCCACACCCATCAGTTTTGAGATAGTTGTCATGCTGCAGATGGCCTTCCGGGCGGTGGAGCCCCTCATGTGGCTCCTCCTGGCAACAGACTTGAGAAGCGCAGCGAACGACATGTTCTGTGGCTGGCGGGCGGATACCAAGAAGCGGGACGAGCAAACGAGACTAATAAAGGTCACCAGCTCCCCGACGAGGACGCCTGAATAAGACACAGCCTGCCCAGAGACTTTATTTATTACTTATTGTATTATGGGGACCATATATATTTATTCGCTATTCAATGGAATGATACTGAGTACCAAGACTGTTCCCTTCTTCTAGCTGTTACAAGCTAAAATCCCATTCCAGGGGCTTTGAAGCCTAGAATGACACTGTTTGAGTAGCCTGTATATCTTATAGCTCCAAGAATACATTCACTTGATGACATAATTACTTGGTGCAAGTAATGTTTATGTGTATGCTTATTGGGAATGTGTCGGTGAACGTAAGCCTGAGTTTTATGATGTTGCCAAAAGTAAGATTGCATCAGCTGCCACTTTAAACTGATTTACACTTCAGAATGATTACAGGTTTCGATAATGTTTATTGTTTCTACTTTCTCCGAATTAGTAATGATTTTCCAAATTTAATACTTTTTATTATATTTAGGACTTTGAATAGCTGACATTCAATTGAGTAAGTTATGATGGACCCTTTAACTTTAACTTTTTATATTGAAGGATATACCACACCTTTAAGCTGGAATGATGACATTACATGTACTATAGTACTTGTAGTAGGTGCTTATTTGTTAGTAAATAGAGTGCCTACTGTATGATGAATATAAATAATACTATTTATCCTGTACACTATAATGTGCCCGATGTACTTAGATCACCTTATTACACTGAATATGAAGGATTACAATATATGTTATATATGTATACACAGATATACTTAAGAGCTGTCAAATATATGGTATGTTTTAAAAGTCTACCAAAGAAAATCTAGATTTATGGAAGTAGTATATATGTTTAACTATAATCTGGAGTGATGTGTATAAGTTCCTGTATCCTATTTGAAATATATCAAGTGAATGGATGATAGTGATATATTCATATATAACCTGTGGTGAAGATATCTAGTACTTAGAACAGTCCTGACCTTAGGGTATTATATATTATGAATTGGTTAACATGTTATACTTCTAGAAATACCCTTATTCCTTGTACGTTTGTTATATCCCATACAATATTCCATAGTTGCATAATTTGAATAACACCCCGTCCCACCAACACCCGAAAGAAATCACCAGTGCTTGCAAAAAAGGAAGCTAGTTCGTAGTGAGGTGTCAGTAAGTGTATTAACGAAATACATTATCAGTTCCCACGGACATAGTTTGACTGTCCTGTTATACATTAAAATAGATTGTCATGCATGCAAGAATTTCCCACTCCCCTCCTTCCTATCTAGCCGTTATTAAGAATTGGCCATCCTCTTTCTCAGAGCCTAAAATAACCTGATATTGATGGCTATTTTGTACAGAAGTATGTTGTAACCCTGTGTATATATATCAACACACTTATGTTGTTCACATTCCAACATCCAGGTGTTGTACAGGATACATGCATTTAGTCAATTTGTCTATCTTTGAGGATCCATAACGTAAGATATGTCAATGGCATATACATTTCACTGGTATACAAGCATGGAAACTGATAACTGCTTCATGGTTGACATGGCCAATTTGCTGGTTGGTCATCACTGCATGTCTTGTAACTTCAATGTCTGTGACTTTATTTGTCTATATTTCTCTGGTAGTGACCGCAGTCCTTAAGGCCATCGTCCACTGGGGTGCAATCGGTTGAAGTTATATAGGAAATGTATGGGCTCAATCGGCCGAAGTTCGCCAGTAGACGGCAGCCATCACAAACGCATAGTGTTAGGTATTTAAAACTAATGTGTTCTGCATTGTCCGCCGTTCCTGTATTGACATGTATAAAACTAGTGTTAATTCCTTCAAAAACTATTTGTCCAGTTCATACAAGATATAGGAGTGATTTCTAGGTGTTGTCTCCTGTTTTAGAAATGATAGAAACAACGACTATGCTGACTCTTGCTACTTGTTTATAGACACCATAACTATGTAGAAATAATTCAATTTCATAGAAATTGTGCTATGCTATAGAATATATGATAGTTTCCTAGTATTGACTAGATTGGTGATTCCCTGTATGGCTATTTTAGTAGTGAGGCAATGTGTTCTTAAGACGTCAGATTCCATCAGAAACTAGTATATATACATCTTGACTCATACCCATCACTACAATGTTGTTCCTACATTTCAACGGTATTAGATTACTAAGTGTTAACTATACTGCAGACAAGAACCTAATCATGATAAAAACTTTGTATCATATCTGGTTCTTTATGAAGCATGGCCATGTACATTTCTTGAAGGACTTTGTTCCAGCAAATAATCATATGCCATCATGTACATATTTGAAAAGAATTGAATTGTTGGATATGTTGAATAAACAGCCAATACTTGTATGATATAGGATATATATTTGGGGTTCAAAATGCGAGCTTTATGCTTATCCCTTAAAGGACGGCATGATGCCTGAATGCCTCTGGCACTGAATTTTCAAGAGTGCATCAGCCGCGTAGGGTCAGCATGAATACAGCACCATCCAGTGCATTTCGTGCATCATGCCGACAATAGTGCATCATGCATTAAAGCACTATGCTGCCCTTAAATATTTATGATCTGAGTTTGTATTGCTAATTCCAACGGTCCCAAAGACATTTGAGGCCATTTTTAGCAATTTCCATTTGAAGTCATGATTGTCATTTGAAAGAGAAAAAGGGGGACTTCAAGTAGATAGATAACCTAGGTTAGACACAAACAGAGGTTTGAAAAGTCAGGGTAAGTTGCTTCTCATAATTCATTAATGTGTTGAGATGATTAATGCATGATTGACATAATGATGATAAATACTAGTTAGACACTTGTGCAGGGATAAAGGCGCTGTTCGAGTGCAGTGAGAGCGATTCATAAAACAAAGCGTTTGGAATTGTGGTTTTTCCATCAGCCGATTTAGAGGTGCCATAGGCCGGCAGAACGTCTCATCGGCCAAATCGGCCAAATGGCACCTCCAAATCGGCTGATGGAAAAGGAGCCCAAAGGCAGATAGGATAAGGCGATGACATTGTGCTATAGTACAATGTTTGTAAACTACATTCTACCGAATTTGTGAATACATTATATACCTTGGTAGGTGGACGTAGATGATCTCCTGAGTGTCAATATAAATTACCCAACATGGTAATGACAACTCTGTGTACTGCACAGTATCCGTTACATTACCACAGGACTATATTTTACAACCAGAAAGCACTTTGTATCGCAGGGTCAATTTGTCTTCTATTATCATCCTAGGAACTTGATATGGCACCGAATGCTGTCAGTAAGATGTAGATATAGTATGATTAGGATAACGCTAGCCTTGTACCCTTAATAATAGTGATATGACACTATGATATAGGAGGGCAAGAGGATGTCGAGGGGTGCCCCTTTTGCACTGAGAGGTGCTTTATATCTTGGTACATCGCATGGGCCCAAACTACCATAAAGGGAGCCCCATACAATCCAAACCCTTTTAATACGTGAAGCGACCTCTGATATTACAAACATGGTTATAATTATGTGACTGTACTCACACATATAATGTTCAGATATAAATAACAAAGACTATATATTTCAATGCATTTGTGTAACGTCGGAGATACTCGTAGATATGATGATATGATATGTGATGTAAAGCGTATATTTGTATATCCGGGTTCAATAATGTACAAGTTGTCAAACCCTTTAAGTGCTGCATATGGCTTTGATGCAATATGTCATTTGTCGTCATGATGTATGAATACTGCACTGGTGAGTAACCTTCCAGGACTGCAGGCATGCATCATGCTGATCCTATGGACTTGATACATTCCCAGAGGGCCGGCATGATATGGATGTATTCATGCATAATGACGACCAAGGACACACACATTAAAGCAGCATGCGGCCTTTAAAGGGGTAATTGAGTTGTGAATAGCTATAGCTGAAGATGTCCATTGGATGGAAGCTCTGAGACCTTTACATCCAGAGTTTAGAAATAAAATCATTCTTGCAATCTCAAAGTTGTGTTTCCTGTTATACTGTATAATTAAATACGTTTCTTTTGACATTGAAAGGAAAACGCCCCATTACCTTTGGCAAATAAAAATTTAAAAAACTTAAAAACTCAAAACTCAAAAATCAACATGATAGCTGAAAGAATAGAAAAATAACATATTTGAATATTTGTTTGAATTAAATACAGATCATTGGCTTTTCTCTCAGGTCAAAAGAAAACGTATGTTTCAGGTAGCCCGACCTTCGCTTCAAAACAGGGCTCACCCTAGCACCATTGAAATTTTAGTTTCAAACTGTTTGATATGATCCCTTTTGTTATCAAGTGCTTGGCCATGAATTGATTTTAGTAACCCGAATAATTAATTTACTTCATGGAAACACCTTTAGAAATAATATCCAAACATTTCTAATGGGACACGAGCTGAGATGGATATTCGTAACTTATTCCTGGTTCTTCCGAGATTAAACTGTTAAAAATAAAAAGATCTGACACACCCATCCAGATTTTTGGACCATGTTGCCTCATAGATAGATATATTAACGTCCTTGGTTGCCTAAAGCACATCTTTCTCTTATTTCTTGGCCTCAACAAACATTTCATGTTTAAAGATCAGTAATATCATGTATTTCTATCACAATCAAATCAGGGCGCATATAATATTAAGTCATATTATAAGCCCTTTGACGTATAATAGCGCTCAGTTTTTTTCGCTGAAAACAGGTGACCCCCCTCCCCCCCCCCCCCCAAGTGGTTGAATCCCCCACTCCTATCAACCTGAGTTGAAATTGTTGCCCCTCCCACCCTGTTGTTAAAAGATATATAGCACCCCTAAAGTACCATCTGTTTGCACACTGAGGCACATGTTGTGCGAGGGTCTCCCCCTGTTGGAACTCAGCAGTACTGATAACCAACCAACCTACATGTGTGCCATCTGTTGGAAATTCACTGCACTATTCCACAACTCTTTTGTAATTTCTGCCCCTCTCGTTTCAACTATCACGACACGATATCAGGAGGTGTGAAGCGACCTAACAAGGTGTGGAGAAAAGGGGAACTAAAGCATCTAGGTCGCATGGACCTAACTGTAACAGGTCAATGTATTTGTACAGGACTTGACACTATTTAGGCACTCTTCCATCTTTTTGGTATGATTTTGGAGATGTGTAAGGGGCCGTCCATAAATGATGTCACGCTTTTTTGGCCCTTTTTTGACCCCCCTCACCCCCCCATGTCACGCTTTGTCACGTTTTGCTTGACCCCCCCCTCCAGGCATGACGTCACACAGGCAGCTACCCCCCCCCTCCTTGATTGTAAATTAAAACAGGTACCCGGTCCCATGAGGAAAACCCAATCAAATTAATACTTGATATCAATAAATACTTCTATAGCTGGTAGGGGCCACCTCATTTTGATAACTTGGATTACAGGCATTTACAGTAAATATTTTGGGTGGATAGAGGGGGGAAAAGCTATTATACACAACTCCGCTGGTTACTAAAATCTCCCAGCAGCCAAAGGATAAAAAAAAGAAACCCCCGTTGTTGGACAATGTAGCCTAATGAAGGTATGTTGAGAAATATCCCCAATCTTAAAGGGGGGACTAGCACTGCTAAGACTGCCCGCCTTAGCAAGTCACGTGACCACCGATTGACCAATCAGGGTGCCGCTAATGGTCTGCTTGTTCCCATGTGTTTTGCTGCTCTGCTATGGAGCAGGTACTCATCTTTGCTACGGCATTTTTGCTCTTTTTTGCAAAGGGCTGAGTCACTAATTACTAGCTGGGGGGGGGGGGGGGGGGGGGGGGGGGGTGGCTTGGTGGATTTCCCCATGACAGAAACCACAATTTCTTTCTAACCCCCTCCAACTAATTAACCGAAAATAATCTCACCCTCCCAACCCCCACTACACTCGAATTTTGAGAAATGCCCCCCCCCCCCCCCAAAAAAAAAGAATTACATGCGTCATTGGAATCATGCATTGTTGCAACTATTTAAATGGCAACATGTAGGCCTATATAAAATCAGAGAATTTAGACCCCCTCCACCAATAAGAATTTGCTTCCTACACTTTTAATCGTTTTATTTTCAAATCTTGTGTGTGGCTTATAAGGCTTAGGCTCAAAGCCCGGGTGCAGCCTAGGCAGCACTGGTGCTGCCCAATGGCAACAGCTGTTTTTCAGACACTGCCCAAGGGTTAAGACTTGATTAAGACTCACACTAAACATTACCAGAGCTAGCTGTCATCTGCCTTGAATACTGCCTCTCTTACAAAAGGGCCCGGGGGGGGGACAAAACTTCTGAGGAGCACTCCAATGCATTATCGTGATGGTACAATATGCAATATTTCACGGTAATTCTGGTAAAGGTCTTGTACTTTTCCATCTTGGAATATGCATTATACCACAATTATCATAAATAGCGTTGTCAATAATCTAGTCTAGGCAATGGTCTATAGGGGTTTGTTGCCCAGTCTTTAATTGATAATCTTAGATCCACTATTAGGTATCGCACTCCAATGATATGGAAAAAAATTATTTCTATTTCAATCGAATCCTGTTTCCTTTTACTATTAATGCGATTGGGTAGGTAAAAGCTTAGATATTTGAGACAGCTGTGGTATAAATAGTACCAGTAATGCAAGATCAGTAAACTTCACATGTTGCAGACATAAAAAAAAGTGTTTTTTTTTCAAAACGTGACATCATGCACATGCCAACCCCCCCTCCCCCCCTTGTCAAGTTTTATCACAAATTTCTGACCCCCCCCTCCCCCCCTAGGGCGTGACATCATTTATGGACGACCCCTAAGCTTATACGGATGCAGAAATCTCATATGACATTTGCTCTTCTGAAACCCTAACTTTGAACTTATTCTACACACTTGGAGGTATATTCAAGATATTGTTGGAAATGAATAGCCAGATGTATAATGTCCAATAAGTAGACCGGAGACTCAGAGGAGACACATTACATTTGGATGAAAATCATATATATATCCAACTACACATATGAAGTATCTGTAGGCCCTGCCCTATTGAACTTGTATGGAAATTTAGTTCCTCCGACTATCAAAAGGGGTCAGTAGTGTGCTGCTGAAGGCTTCATTTGGTTCCCTGTGCCTTGCCACGCACAGCACAGAGAACCAGTTATGCATCGTTTTCCCTCCAGCTGTCAGAGCACCTACTTCCTCCTCTGGGGCTGTCCAAAGTATGTCACACAAATATGGGCCTTTTCAATATCCCACCCACCCTTTTGTCACGCTTTTCCCCATACCTTCATCATTGTTTGTCACACTCTGACCATGACCCCCCCCCCTGCCACCCCTCCGGGTTGACATACGTTCTTCATGGACAGCCCTATTAGTAGGGACTCCAGTAAAAATTGAGAAATATTAAATGATCAATTCTATATCTTCTATGATGTAGAATGTGAGAGATGTAAACTAAATCTTTTGGAATTTTCTTTCTATTTATCATAGAACCCAGACAATCTTCAAATAGGTGTAAATAAAATCCACCCAGTTCCCCTAGTACATTTCCTATATAATTGTTATCCAGCTTTGGAGTCCCAGTGAACCTGCGGGGTGAGGGTGACAGGGTCTGCAAGGTAGGTGGGGTATGTTGGAGGTAGTTATGTACGGGGTTTGGAGGGCATTTGAAGTACTGGCCAGGCTGAGCCATGGTTGACAGACCCTCTCAACAGGATCACACATTATACTAGTATGGAGTAAACCAATTGTCTTAATGACCCAATCATAAGTATCATATTGTTATGGTCTAGGAACAGGTGAGAGGATCCTCTGATTGCTTCCATTTCTTAACATGATATATAGACAAATGCCAACGCCCATTGATACAGTCTCTGTTGTATTTCACGAGTGGGGTATCAATGTAGTTGGCATTTGTGTTTATCTTTTTATTTGAAGACATTTTATTAAGGGAAAACTACTTTTTCTTAGCCCATTGAATACGGACATATTGTATTCAATGGTGCCATTGAATACGGCCATCCAGTGCTTAAGCATAGGAGATCTTGTATTTCCAAAAATAAAACAACATATTGGATGAGATCACAAACCGAAAAGCAACCAAAAGCATTCATAAGTTCATAGGGTTTTGATGTAATCTATTTTATCTCCCCCAAAATAGGCAACTTCTCTAAGCTGGAGTCACTTATTATAGGGATGGCTGGATAGGTCTTTCTCTTGACTGCATTTCTGGGTGATAACCTAAAAGTAATAGGTAAAATGTCATTTGCTAAGAGAGGAGTTTTATAACAGTGTCTGTGAGGCACAGCTGCACCAAAATACTCTACTACTGCGTGCACTGTGCACCCCAGTGGGCACAAAATTCAAGTCAACATTGAATCAACGTTGCATCAACATTTAATCAATATTGACAACCATTTGTCAATGTTGATTCAATGTTCTGTGCCCACTGGGACAGGGGCTCACCTAGCAGATTCTTGAGTCCCTAGCCCTATCCATCATAGGTACATGTATGTGCACTCTGATGTCAAAGCCCTCCGATGGGCCTTGTTAGGATTGGGCCAAAAAAAAGTTTTTTATGGTATTTTTACCCTTTTTTGGTCAGTTTTAGGGTCTTCGAAGAGGCTGGCTAGCACTTTCAGGTTAAAAAAATGTGTTTAAAAAAATCAAAAATCCAACCCACCGACCCTACATTTTCTTGCCATGTTACCAGAAACAAACCTATCTTTTTTGGCCTTGCTGATATCACCATATCGAATTCAGGGGTCTAGCAGTTTGTCTAAGACCACCTTATACTTTGGGAGTTATCCCTAGGAAGTGGTTGGGATTCTTCTGATGACTAGTGATAGGACCATACGGGTCGTAGATGATCAATACCATCATCACATTGTGCATATTATAATGCATTTTATAAATAAACAAATTGCTTTATGGTAAACCACATGAATATACAATTGTTTATTCCGTCAATAGAGTATATTTGACCGGCTTACTAGAAAACGGTTTATTTAGGGCAGATGAAGATATAAATTGGCTACTAATTACGAATTTAATATTTTATAAGATCCATTAACCTTTTCAGCTTTAATATAGGATAGTGGAGTTATCTGGGGTAATCACTCTTCAGCCAGTGACAGGATAATTGTTCAAGGTGCCAGTCAAAGATAATTACCATTTTCTAAGGCGGATAATACTAATGCTAATGCAGAGGTTGACTTTGGGGTGCCACAGGGGTCCACGCTCGGTCCGTTATTATTTGTTTGGTTCATTAATGACCTCTGTGGTACCCTAGAAAATGCCAAAGCTGTCATGTATGCAGACGGCGTGATATTGTATTTTAGTGTTGATAGTTTGGATGTTACAAGACAGAAGTTGCAGGAGGACCTGGACCGGGTTGATACCTAGTGTAACCTAAACCACTTGACAGTAAACACCACTGAAACAAAGGTCATGTACTTTGGCTCGAACAGCCAGATTGACAGTCTAAATGATTACGACCTAAAACTTGGGAAACCAGTTCTACCAGTTACTACCAGTTACAACTACCTGGGTGTAGAATTGGACAGCAAGCTAAGCCTGAATAGTCAGATGACAAAACTCAAAAATAGCTATAACCATAAGATAATGAAGCTAGGGTTCCTTCATGAGTTCCTACCAAAAGAGGAAGCACTCTTGGCATACAAAATCATGAAACTACCATCAGTCGACTACTGCAGTTTCTACATTGGCAGTGCAGGGAAAACAGAACTTGATGAACTGCAAAGGTTGCAGAACAGAGCCCTACGAATATGTACCAAATCTAGAGGTCAGCACCGACCAACTACACATCAATACTGACTCAGAAAGGCTAGAAACAAGAATGAACAAGCAACTGTGCATGATGATGTGGAAAAAGGCACATGAAGGCAGAGCAACAATGAACCCCCTTGCAAGAACCAGAGGGGACAGAAAGCTGAAATTCGCAACGAGACGCGCCAGAAGAGCCCTGCACCAGAAGAGCCCCTACCATCGAGGCGTGTTCCTTTGGGACAGTCTAGGGGAAAACACACAGAAGCTGGACAAAATGAAAAGTTCAAGAAGGCCATCGATGAAGTGATACTGTAACTTACAAATTACAGTCCTAAAACACCGTCAGATGTAGAAGGCGAAGGAAAACTATGTATTGATAAGCAGTAAATTGGGCATTGTAGAAGTGCATAGGCTATATATTATTATCAGGCCATGCGTGTCAGTTATATTCCAAGTTAATCGAATCAGAGGCAATTGATAAAATTGTACATCTTTCTTCTTTTCATCACTCATCTCTTCACTATTATTATATTTGTACCATCATTTATCATCAAAAACTGGCACTGCATAATTGGTCCTCACTCAGTAATCCCATTGGTGGATACTTAGTGACATTGCTCGGCCTGTGTATGAAAAACGCCGCCTGGAGACGAATTATACAATAAACATAATAATAATAATAACAATACTCACCGGTATTTTCTTCTTCTTTTTTTTTTTTTAATTTTCTTTATTTGTCATCCACAGAGTGATGTACAAGACAAAAATTCCTTCGGCTTTCAAGTATGGTAAACATGCATAGTAACAAACATTTAGTACACTGTACATTGCAAGTTATACCTGTATTTATATCAATGCTCTTAAAGTAGGAGATAACATAATATTATATTGCACTATATCATGTGTAAGTCAGATAAATATTGATAATATTTATCTGACTTACACTCACAGTATAAGAGGCTGCTTAATGGACCATATCCACATACAGCCTTGTATATAATATACAGTCAGGCCATTTCTTTTGTTTTCTCGGTCAGCTGCGGTGTAAATAAACAGTATACCACTATCAGCCGTGTAACGGAAGTCCCGGGGACTAGCATATCCTGTTAGGCCAAATAAAGAAAAAGTTTTGTTTCAGGTAACATGGGAAGAAACTGTGGGTCGGTAGGTCAGATTTTTTTTTTTACTTTTTTTTTTACTTCCCCCCTAAAATTGACCCAAAAAAGTGTAAAAATGGAGAGATTGTTTTCCAAAATTTTGTAAACCCCAAAAAAGTATAAAGATATAAAAAATATCTTCAAAATAGCATAAAAAACGTAGGGTCGGCCCTGTTTAGATAGGGTCGGTCGGGTGTCCTGAAACAAACCTCTTTTTTTTTTGGCCTTACCTGAGTTAGTCGGGGGCTACACCCCATCTCCTTATCATGTTACTCCCCTCCTTTCACACCTGCAATAAAGGAACTGATAAGAAATTCTACCATTGCTCTGGAGTTTAACCAGAATGCATTTCTCTGAGTCGAGATGTCGGCCCTCATAGTGTAATGCGCTAGTCCCATAATATGCTGGTCCTGTGTGCCTGCTAATTTGTCGTCTAGACTAACCTACTAAAAATGCATTATCCCTCGATTAAACCAATAATTTGATTATTAAATAAGCATCCAGCTACTGGTATGTATAATAAGAGATGCCCCTGGAGAGATTCGGGTGACTGACTCTTGTGGATTGCATCTTTAACCTGTGCTTCAGGTGAGCTAATCCGGCCATCTAGGGTAAGTATCTAAAGAGGATATCAAGTCGCTTGGAACCTGCCCCAACCTTCCCCAAACTTGCCTGTGTGAGTTAGTTCATGTCCAACACACAAGGTGTCTGTAGTAGAGCAGCAGCAGAAACGACCTGTGTGACCTGGTCCTGCACCCCTGTATAGCAGAGGTTAGAGTTTCCTCTGCTACAGGGTGGTGATTGGGGAACAAACAGAGGTCTCCACGTGGTTAGGTAGCACTATTAGACTTAACTTTATTACATTTATTTACCCTGGTTCGAATTATAGTCTGTAGTTTTTACTATGTTCATACATATAACATATATAATTGAGTACTGGAACGTATATATTTTTTGTTAATTCATTGTATTTATCTCACTGTAAATGGGTGAGATATGGTCCAAATAACCTGTAAACTACCAAGCATGTCGAGTGTGCTTGCCCCAATGGTTCTACTATGCAATCTACAAATCTAATTCGGGCTATTGTAGTGCCCAACTTTTCTCACCACGCCCACTCCACTGGTATAGTAGACTCAGGGTGCAGGAAATGCATGCCCGACCTGCTTACATGTGTGGCATTCTTACAGGGAGGTGGTACGGGGAGAGAAATCTAGCTGTGCCGTTTTCCTACCCCTCATCTATTTAGTTTTTCTTTTTTACATAATTAGTACCCTTATTTTAGTAACATTCAGAAACTACTGCATTGCCCTTTTTGAATGGTCAAAGCTACATTCCCAGCTACAACGACAGGAGTTTGTGGGGCTACCCCATATGGGTCTGGACTATTAAGCTCCACATGCAGCATTGTCTTTTCTTTAAATCGACAGGGGATATGTTCCCTATCAACATGTGACATATCTTAAAATCGATGGGGAACACTTTTATTAATTGTAAGTGGGATATTGTGACAGATACAAAATGTATGAATATTTTCTAAAATTCGACAGGGGCATGGGGTCACCTCACCTATAGGGCCTCAGTTACACTGAGGTTCACACACCAGTACTAGTTGTCTGTCTGTATAGGAAAGGTTACATATACAGGTATGCGACGTCATAGTGTGGGCAAACAAAGCCTACACGCGGTTAGGTAACCTCACCATGATATCCACACACAAGGATACTTACTGTAAAGTTTATCTCTAATTGCCTTTGGGTTGTATTTATATGCAGATTCCGCTACATAACACATGTGTCATATGTATATGAGAGCATCTGCCTCCTTTAGGACACATTTAGCTAGTTATATATGACAAAACTGGCTGATTCGTGGTGCATATACCCGGGGGTCACAGTCCAGTGGTTTGCTTGCCCACTGCACCTTCAATATGAATAGAAACAATCAACTATATGTAACCTTCCCTATACTGCCTGCAACTGCGCTCAACTAGTCGTTCTGGTGCTCCCAGACTAGGCCCTATAGCAGGAGTAAGAGTTGTAGATTGCACCTAATGATAGGACAGTGGGGGCAAACAGACGCCACATGGGTAATACTTTATAGGGTATATGAACCATATCTCAGACAGTAACAGTCACATAAATACATTTTGAATAATTACAAGATAAATATATGTTTCTTTGCTCTCATATATATCATATGTATAACTATAGTAAAAACTGCAGACTATAGTACGATCCAGTGCAGTAAATACAAATGTATAATAAGGTTTGGTCTAATGATCCCATCATGGTACAACTACTTAAATACGGGGAGGGCTTTGTTTGCCCCCCCCCCCCCCCCCAATCACCACCCTGTCACGTAGTGGTGGTGGAAACTCTAACCTCTGGATTTCCAATGCTTAAGCAAAATTTGACCTCAAATAACCCCAGACGCGCACCTATGGATACATACACGGTGTGGTACCGATTGTCACATATTTATACAGTTGGAATCTTCAATAAAATCAATACACCAATACATGGTACCTCTATACCCATCACCTACACACCTAGGCACCCTCACACCCACCCACCCCATCTCCAAACCAATAGCCTGGGCTATATATATATATACAAACCCACACCCATCACACACACCCATTGCTGTGTATATTTTCTATTTGTAGCAGTTCCCAGAGTAACACCCCCACCCCACACCCCAACCCCCACCCAGACCCCATTGCTACGTCTATCTTATCTGTATCAGGTATCCTCAAAGCCGCAGTTGTGTGTACTTTACTAAAACACCACATCGATATGCCCCTCACGGAGTACTGCCTGGATCAGCTTCTGTTTCAAGAAACTACAGTCTTTCAGTAGTGGTTTACCATAATATACCATTTACAAGCATGGGGCGTTACCAATATTTATTACACAACCTAACGTTATTGGTACAATCCTGTGTTTGTTTAACCAATAAAACCATACCACATGGGAGTGTGGTACGGTTTTGCGTACCACCTGGGCGTGTGGTACGCTTTTTGATGCTCTGGACCAATCAAAAGGCAGCATTTAGGCACGTGACAGCTAGAGCAATGGTGGCAATGTAAACAACACACTCGGCGAAAGACCCCACAACCCACATCCCTACTGTATACACACCCCCACCCACCGGCCCCACACATAAGCACACCATATCGTGAAGAACTATTTTACAAGAACACATTTCCTACATCTGTATAGTTTCTATTGGAAGCAACTTTAGAAGAGCAACATTCAACCCTCCCCTGTATCCTAATATATTGATACTGGGGTATTTTAAATTCGTACTTAAGGATGGTTCATGTTTAGTTCTCTCTGTGGGGGAGGCCTACACACTGTAAATCCCCAGTGTTTAACATTATTTAGAAAATACTTTTTAAAAATAGGTTATACTATAAGTGGATGGTCCAGTACTGCTGCATGTACCACATTCAACTAGATGCTTAATATATTGCCCCTTCCTTACTCAGAATAGTCTATTCTTCCACACTGTCAGTACCCTCTGCTCCAGAAATAGCCATCACCTCAAAAGGGTATAATACATCCAGTGCTAATTATAGAGATGGGAGGGTTTAATATGGCACTTCAATACAGATTGTATCAGGGTTACTACCCCCTGAACAGTGTGGTCATTGGGGATGTGAGTCTCTAAATAGATTATGTTACACAATCCACTTACCCCTCTCTATGTGAAACCTGTATATTCCTCAAGTTATATACAAGTAATATATGCTAGTCACCTTCCTTCCTGGTTTTTCTCTACTTTTTCGGTCATAACGGTAGAATATGCTTTCTGTGAAACCTTAGTGCAGGATACTCTGAGCTCCCTTTTCCCAGCATTAAAAGTAGAGTGGCTGATTTTACCTGGACTGACCCTACTGACTGCACGCAGCACAGGGCACTGCGTTTGTTTGATCCCCAATCAGCTATAAATAGCACAACTGGACAACTCTATTTGAGGTCATGCATGGACATGGTATCGATAAATCTGAGAGTGTCCCCTCCCCCTAGATATCACTCTGCCTACACTGATGTTCCCACCACGTGGGCAGGGCATCACAGATGGCGGAGTGGTCGTGATTGCTCCAACAGAGAGGGTAGGATTCCTATACTTCTAGTGAGTTTTCAACATTTAAATTTACAAAATATATTCATAAGGATGTAACAAGGCTGTATCAATTAATTGTTCAATGTAAATCCAATTATGTAGCGAGAAATTGGGAGTTTGTCATTTCATGGTGATGCCCCGTAACACGCTACCATTGATGCCCGTAACACACTGTCAGAGTGTGCAAGTGATGGCCCGTAACACCACTGTGGTGTGCATTATGTAGAAGCAAATCTATCTATAGCTATCAAATTCGTTTGCGCAAGAGCCCCCCCCCCCCAACCAACCGGTGGCATTGCTGGTAGGTCTAGATCATTAGATGATAAAAGTTTTATAAATGCAATACATAATGTTTCATTTGCAGGATGTCACAAATATACTACATAGTGTTAAGTAGGCTATCAGGTATAGTTAGTTGTGACCGACCCGCCATATTGATTCAATTCCAATTATATTAGTACTATTGGTATCAGTCTTTTTGGGAAATGCCCTGGTCATATTTAGTTTTGCCTCAATAGTCATTTTTGAATATGAATTAATTTTGACTAATTTCCCTATGACTAGCCTGAGATAACCACTAAAGACTAAGGCCGGGGATCATTTAGATTATCAGTGTATTCAGATCTTTGGATCCTTGTGAGATATATCAAAACCAAATGTATATGTACATGTATTGTACATAAAGGAGAATTTGTGGTACGGGCATCACAAGAATGTGTTACGGGGCATCACAACTACAATCAAGCAATGTGGTCAGGGCATCATTTGTTGGTGTTATGGTGCCCATTTCTGTATACCTAGGCCCCTATCCCTGTTTAATCAGAATCCACAGTGTGTGAATAGGTTTTATAGCCATCTATTTTGAAGAGCTAAGTCTGAATACCCCAGGAACACCCTGAAATCAGGACAAAAATAGCCTCCATTCAACTGACCATCCGCCATCTTTGATGCCCTGCCCACGTGGCGGGAACATCAGTGTAGGCAGAAAGGATATGCAGCTCTTCAGAGGTGGTCAGATTGGTCCCACACCTGCTGTACACAGGCCTGCTGCAGTGACCTATACACACAGTGAGAGGGAATCCACCCAAGCACTTCTACAGGAGACACAGCAGGGTAAGTATAATTACTTGTATCCTACATCTGATGTTATATTGGTATAACAGTCTGGAAAAAAGTATTATTGTATAACCATTGTTCAAGCACACCCATATTTATGTTATTCATGTTATAAATTAGGAGAATCACAATATCATAGCAGGGCTGTATGAAGTGAGGTAGACAACAGGCTAGTTGGAGGCCTGTTCTCTAGGTTTCTCCTCCACTGGGACAGCCGTGGTAGGATAATCACATCAACATGATTCAGTCAGCTGAGTGTATCCTCAGCTACCAGTATACATGTGTATAGGGAAGGTTACATATAGAGTTCTGCTACATCACAATGTGGGCAAACAAAGCCTACATGTGGTTAGGTAGCCTCACCATGATAGCCACACACCAGGATAATTACTGTTAAGTTCATTTCTAAATTGCCTGTAGGCTGTATTTATATGCAGATTTTGCTATACAAAAACATGTGCCATGTATATGACAGTACCTGCCCCCTTGTGGACCCATTCGGCTATTCATATATGGCATAACTGGCTGATTCATGGTGCATATACCTGGGGGTCACAGTCCAGTCCTTTGTTTGCCCACCTCACCTCCCATATAAATAGACGCAATGAACTATATGTAACGTTCCCTATAGGGTGTGTGGCACTCATGTACTTATATAATTATTTATGATAGGGCCCGAGATTTGTTCTACACTAGATGGGGCTTCAAGTAGTCCAGGTAAACGAGATCCCTGTTTTCATACATGTTTTCTACAGGTGAGAATACATGTGTGAAAACTGGGATCGCGTTTACCTGGACTACTTGAAGCCCCATCTAGTGTAAAACAAATCTCGGGTCCTCCCCGACCTCACATACAAACATGCATGAACCACAAGCCTCGGCTTCCCAATTAAACCTGTACCTCACCAAAGCTCTCCGCAGAGACAATCACAACAGAACACTCAAATGGAATACCTCTGCCACAGGCCATGATATATAACAGAAGTTCAGGACTGACACTTTCTGAGCCCAGGTACAAGGGATAAGGGCGAGATCATATTCTTTACAACAGTGGGGTGGAGATGGGGGTGGTGGACAGAAAACATGTGTCCCTGTACTGGGAGACATGGGGAGGGGGAGACATGGGAAAGGGGAGAAGACAGAAAGCATGTGTCCCTGTACCGGAAGACATTGGGAAGGGGGAGAAGACAGAAAGCATGTGTCCCTGTACTGGGAGACATGGGGAGGGGGAGAAGACAGAAAGCATGTGTCCCTGTACTGGGAGACATTGGGAAGGGGGAGAAGACAGAAAGCATGTGTCCCTGTACCGGAAGACATTGGGAAGGGGGAGAAGACAGAAAGCATGTGTCCCTGTACCGGAAGACATTGGGGAGGGGGAGAAGACAGACTGTCCCTGTACTAGGCAGTTCGCCCAAAAATAGAAATATTCGGAATATTGAAACGATTTTTGTTTCAATGGTCAGATATCATGCAGAAATTAATATGTCCTCAGAAATAATGATGTTTAGTGAAGATCTAGGGGAGTTATCGGTCATTTGCTAGGTGTTTCCAGTTTCTGTAATATGCCCCTTTAAGGGCAGTGGCCTCAGTAGAGGGGAGCCACACAGCAGGGGGCCGCACTGACCACACACGGGGGTAGGTAGCAGGGTAGGCCGTCACACAGGCTGCAGAGGGCCTGGTCAGATCCTGCCCCAGTCTGTTTTACTGTGGGGACCACTTTTCATGCCCTTTGGAGGAAAATGGAGGAATAGATAGAGCTAAAATATCAATTGTGATCATAAAAGTAATTCATATGGAGTATGTTACCATTCTTTTGGACTCTTCTACTTATTATTTTAGGAACAGTGGCTGTTGGAAGTTGGGCAGATTCACACCATATATGCGACCCAATGGAAAATAATTACACTATAAAAGTTAGATATATGGAAAGTGTATTGTGTCGACTACAATATCCCAAGAAATGATGCATCTATATTGAGATTAACCCCTCTTTTACTCCAAAGGCAAAGACCATGTCTGCCCTGAGTGTAGTGTTGCCCAGCCCACAATGTCAATATTCACAGCAGTACCAAAAAGTAAAATGTGTGAATTACCTATAGATATGCCTATCAAAACATATATCTTAACAATATGGAAAGAGGAAGAATCTATGCTTCAAACAAGGTAAGACATGAAATACGGAACATAGCATATCAGGTAAATTAATGCAATTCGGTGAGCCCTTCTTTAGCACTGTGACAGATAGGGAGTGCCCAAATAGGCCGGGCGCCGAACTGCCTACCTGTACTGGGAGACATGGGGATGGGGAGAAGACAGAAAGCAGGTGTCCCTGTATTGGGAGACTTGCGGAGGGGGAACATGGGGAAGGGGAGACATGGGGAAGGAAAGAAGACAGAAAAAGCATGTGTCCCTTGTAATGGGTGATTATATGTGTATCTATATTGGACAGGAGTTCTTGAACTCCAGGGTAATGGTTGTGGAAAGACTTTGGATAGATAAGCAGCGCGGGAACCCCCTAGCGCCCCCTGCAGGGAAAAAAGAACTCAGCGTCTGTGACGTCACCACAAGCGTCTTCGTCTTCCTCGGTCCACAACGTGTTCTTGGGATTTCTCTTCCCCCTTTTACGTTTTTATCGTCATTAAGTTGATAGTTATTATGCCTGCAACAAAGAAAACGACTGCAGCACAGGCTAAGGCTGTTACTAGAGCCTCTGGACGAGTGAAGAAGCCGACGGCAAAGGCGGCAGCGGCGAAACAAACGATGCCTCCCCCGCAGGCCGCCCCCGCACCGCTGGTCGTCCCCGTCCTGGACTCACCAATGGCCGGGCGGGTCTCGGCGCTGGAAACACAAGTTGGTGAGTTGAAGGGACGAGTTGTGGCCATAGAGACCACCTCCAATACCATGCTCTCTAAACTCACAGTACTCGTGCCTGATAAACCTGTGCCTGCAGCCACCACGGCAGCACTGCCACAGGCTGCTCCAGTGACCAACGCCAGTGTCCTGACGCTGACCTCTACTGTCGCTGACACTGCTGTCACACATGTCAACACTGCCCCTGTCAGTAGCGTCGGTGCAGTGACCTCTACGGCTGTCACCGCTGTCACCCCGCCCGTGGTCGATCAACGCCCGCCTGGTGGTGGCAAGGTCGTTGTGACAGCGGCAGCTACGACATCTACGGCAGCTTCTAGATACGCCCCCTACGCCCTCCCACATCATCCAGGCCGCCTGGGTGTCAACACCCCGGCATTCGCCCAGACTACTCAGCAACAATCAGCCCCGCTGCCCCAGGCTGGTACATCTGAGGCTGACCTCTGTGCCATACTGCAGGCTGCGGCCCCTACTATGTATGGTGCACTACCAGTCAACGCGGCCCAGGCTGTCAACCCTGCAGTCAACCAACAAGTACAAGCGTTCCTGTCTACTACAGCGCACCAGTTATCAGCAATTAAAGGTAGGCGCACCCACCCCCACGATTATATAACACGTGGGCCTATGTGTACCAAAACAACCTTGGAATCCCTGTCACCCCCAGAGTATCTATTCGGCTTGGTCAGGCTCTTTAGAGATCCCAACACCCTTGAAGATGTCCGCCCTAGTCTTGTGCAGCATTTCTATCATGTCCTGGAGGATGCAGCCGAGTACTCATGGGGCCAGGTGCGACAATGGTCGGAAGATGTGTTGACCAAAGTAGCCAATGGCAGGCTCCACTGGTTGTACGATGCACCTGCCATACATGACCTCAGGTCCCAGAGATCACAATTCAAGCCCGGCATGTTACACCAGCCCCAGGAGTCGAATACCGGTCACTCTAGGGCTACCGGTCAGGCTACCAATACTCACAGTGAGAGAAACAGGCGTGCCCCCAGGTCTACAGCTGGGCGCACTGATACCCCGTGCCCTGCATACAACAAGTCCTCTGGATGTACTAAACAAGATGGTCATCTCGAGGCAGGAGTTCAGCAGGGTCACCACTGTAAGTACTGTCGCAAGCACATGTCGGCCCTCTACTTTCATTCAAAGCATGAGTGCAGGAACAGAAACCCCAGCCTGTACAACAACCACTCCCAATTCTTTCGGTCACAGGCCGGGAGAGACCGGCCCAACTACTAACCTGCCTACTACCTGCCCACCTCCCACCAAAGATGGGAGTAGGGTCGGAACTGAAGCTGAACCACATCTAGTCCCTCGACTTATGAACGTTAATGTAGCGGCCCACAGCTCAGAAACTGCTACATTACTGAACCCGTTGGCCCCTACATTTAAGCCTCGGTCAACAATTGACCTGGGCTGTATACCGGTCAATACTGCTCTGCCTACTACCCACAACAGCTCGATTAGTGCTCGCCTCATAAGCATGGCTGGCACAGAGGCTACTCCTCATACTCAGCAGCAGCCTACAACAGCCAGCACCCCACAGCACCTGGATGATGACACATTCCAACCATTCCACTGTCACCTCCCTTGTGATTACAACAGTGACCTGCTCACCCATGCTGATGTTGACTGTGAGGGTCTTACCCTGGCTGACGAGTTTTGTCCTACACTTATTGGACCAACCCCAGCCCAATATGCCCCCATCAAACTTGCTATGTGGCCAGTTGTTAATAATGTGCAATGGCGTGACTTCCCCTCCTGTGCAGCTGCCTACACTGCTGTTGCTGCCACAGGCCTACCCAACAGGCTGGGAGCACGCATACCGCTACCATCTGGTCTCAATTTACCTGCATGGGAAAAAGAACTTGCCTCATACCATGACAGGGAGATATGTGAGTTTCTCAAGTATGGCTGGCCGGTGGGATATACAGCTGCAATTCCCCCACAGTCCACTGATTCAAACCATGCCTCAGCCCTCGGTTATGCAAAACAGATTCAGGACTTTGTTGACAAAGAGCTCGAGCTTGGTGGAATAGTGGGCCCATTTCGGGACCCACCCTTCACCCCGTGGACCCATACTGCGCCCATCATCACACAGCCCAAGAAAGACTCACTAGACAGGCGTGTGATATTGGACTTGTCCCACCCGGAGGGAAAAAGTGTGAATGCAGGCATTACCAAAAACTGTTTCGAAGGATGCCACCGCCCCTATACACTCCCTTCGGTAGAGGACCTGGCAGTCAGGGTCAGAATGCTCGGCCCCTCATGCTATGTCTGGAAGGCGGACATGGCAAGAGCCTATCGCCAGCTCCGGACAGACATAGGTGATCTCCCCCTGCTAGGTTTCAAAGTAAATGGCCTCACCTACTTAGATCTGTGCCCCTCCTTCGGTTGCAGACTAAGTAGTATGGCGTGCCAGAGGACAACGGCGGCGGTAACCTACCTCATGCGTAAAAAAGGACACTGGGCCCTCGCGTACCTGGATGATTTTGTCGGTGTTGAGAAGTCACGTGACCTAGCTCAGAAATCATACGATGATTTCAAACTACTCATGTCACATCTAGGCCTAGTGCTCGCCGACCACAAGTGTTTCCCACCCTCCACTGCCATGGAGTGGCTCGGTTTCTACATCGACACCGACATGATGATCCTCTCAGTCCCTGACGCCAAGCTGAAGGACATAGTAACTGAGTGCTCAGCCTGGCTGAAGAAGACTGTAGCTACAAAGAAGCAGATCCAGTCCCTCACTGGGAAACTTGTCCACGTCTCCAAATGTGTGCGTCACGCAAGAAGGTTTATCTGCCGCATTCTGGACACTCTCCGACTTGCCCCAGATGTTGGTACTGTGCCTCTGTCAGTCTCATTCCGGGCAGATGTAAAATGGTTCAAGTGCTATGCAGAGGCATCAAACGGAGTGCACTTACTAGAGCCTGATGCACAGCAGTTCCACATTGAGTGTGACTCCTCCCTCCGGGCCGGGGGTGGGAATAGTACTACACACTACTACACTCTCCAGTACAGCGCACCTCACTGCAAGAGGTACACGAACATAACACAGCTAGAAGCTGTCAATATAGTGACGGCCTACAGGACACTCAAGCCTGAGTCTACAGCTGGCCTACAAGTTGTTGTCCATACAGACAATATGGCGTCGGCGTCTTCCCTCCGCTCAGGCCGGACCAAGGACCCAGCTCTCGCCGCCTGTTCCAGACAGCTGTGGCTGGACGCTGCTCTGGGAGATCACACAATTGTGATTAAGCACAAACCAGGAGCTCTCATACCGTTGGCCGATGCCCTCAGCCGGTATCACGAGCCTGAGATGAAAAAGTACGCTGACAGGCAAATCAATATAAAGGGTCTGACCAAGAAGGAGCCTGCCCTCCCCCACCCCTTCTTCACCACAATCTAAACCTATGTTCTATCTTTATAGGTACCCCCCTAGGCGATCAAACTATCGCCTCCTACAATGCGGCCATCGCTACAAAAACTCACCTCAACCGTGTGACCCATGCTACAATGTATCTCACGTTTGCCTTTTATTATGGTACTAATATTATGAACCCCACGCTGCTGGAGGCATGCCTATTCCAGCAGTATCTGGCTAATTCCCTTAAGAGTAAAGACTCACGAAAATGCTACACATCAGGTGCTGGTATATGGGTCCGAGAGCATGGAGGGGACCCCACAGCCCTCCACTCACAGGAGGCCAAGACAGTGGCCCTTGGGGCCTACAGGCTCGCCCCTACTCTACCTAACCCAGCACCCCCACTACTTCCTAAGGACCTTATCTCGGTATGCAATTACCTAGATACTACATCATCTGGACTCCCACTGAAAGCTGCTATCTGTGTAGGATACTTCGCATTCCTACGCTCTTCTAACCTCCTGTCCCCCTCAGCCCTCTTGTGGAGGGGACCTCACACTCTCACCAGATCAGATATTGTCTCTACTCCAAAGGGCCTGGTGGTCACACTTAAATCGTCAAAAACAATACTCCCAGGCATGGTACCAGTCTCACTACAGCTCCCAAGAGTCCCAGGTGCCACTGTGTGCCCTACTACTGCCTGGGAACAATATGTGCAGCTGGTTCCAGCTCCCCCCTCATCGCCTGCCTTCATACTCCCAAATGGAGTACCGGTATCTCCAAACCAACTGGTTTCTGTGCTACAACTAGCACTCACAAACACAGGGTGCCCATACGCCCACCTCATCAGAGCCCATTCTCTCAGGAGAGGTGGTGCTCAGGCAGCCCAGCTAGCAGGCTGCTCTAAGTCACAGCTGGCTGCACATGGTACATGGAAATCAGACTCAAGTCTACGTGTATATATGGCCTCTCCATCTTCTACAGAGGTCGCCACAAAAATGGCTACCTTATTTGCCAACATATAATCGATCTCTAAACCACATATACACTGTGTTTTCTCATGTTCAGGGTAGATGTTCAACTGCCATATTTTATTATGTACCCGATGTAATTGTTGACATGTTACTTCACAGGATAAAAACTCCAATCTATATCAAAAGACTTGTCCATCGTTATCATTGGACAGGAGTTCTTGAACTCCAGGGTAATGGTTGTGGAAAGACTTTGGATAGATAAGCAGCGCGGGAACCCCCTAGCGCCCCCTGCAGGGAAAAAAGAACTCAGCGTCTGTGACGTCACCACAAGCGTCTTCGTCTTCCTCGGTCCACAACGTGTTCTTGGGATTTCTCTTCCCACCCACCCACACCTCAATATTAGAGGTTCAAACATTATCATACTGTCTTTCCGTCCTTATAAAGAACAGCCCAAGTCGCCAACATATAATCGATCTCTAAACCACATATACACTGTGTTTTCTCATGTTCAGGGTAGATGTTCAACTGCCATATTTTATTATGTACCCGATGTAATTGTTGACATGTTACTTCACAGGATAAAAACTCCAATCTATATCAAAAGACTTGTCCATCGTTATCATTATGTGCTAAATGATCAAGTGTGTATCTTTATTGTTATGTCAATACTGGTTACTATGTATAGGTGTAGAGACTATGCCACCACTGACTACAAAAGACTACTAAAAGCATCCAGAGTATATATAGATCCTCCCTACCTGGTTACATGTTGTACCAGGGTGGAGGCCACACAGACCCCGCATTTATATAAATAGATGCCTAAAATAGAAGGGGACTGTGTGGAGGTATGTGATTGGTCAAGGGAATAAGGACCACGCTCTGGAGAGGTGAGCTGTGTTTGAGACTGAGAGAAATAAAGCAGAGTGGAGACTGGAGTCAAACCGAGAGGTTGTGTTATTATTGAGTAGAGGGGGATTGCCAAGATATTATATTTGGTAAAGCTACCCTATATTACAGTGGCGAACTTGCCAGGACTTTGGACTTACTCGACACTTTGAATGATTCACCACTTTTCTTTTCCTAAAACAACAATAACTGGAGAAAGAACATTAATTGAACACGAGAATAGGAGTACAGAATGTAGGGGGTCTAAACAGCAAAGCTATCAGTGTGCAGCTAGATACATGAACATTTCAGAATCAGAGTAGGCCTACCCAAGAATACACCAATCTCAAGGTAAAATTCCTAAAATGTTCTTGAATGACAAGCTAACATTAAGAAAGATAACAACAGGATGGACACCAAATCTCCTTACCATAGAGATCCATTCCACAATAATCATCAAACTCGATTTTGTGTCCATATTTCATATTTCTTTTTTTTCATTTTGAGATGACAATACTGATAGTATAGAGCAACATCAGATATGATAAAGGATGTTTTAGACATTAAATACACAGGAATTAACAGCCATACATACGAACACAATGTTTGGTAAGGTGAATTTTCAATGATTTTTTTTCACATTTTTTTTCAATTTACCCTAACCTTTGGCTCTGAGCAGTTTTTTTGCTGTTTTAATATTTCGGCGCTTTTGGCGTTTTGTAACCAAACTCTACAAATATATTCTCAAAAGTAAGATTTTGACCGAAATCCGTGGAGTTGTGTTGTCTTTTATGATGATGAGATCATATTTTGAAACCATTCTTTTCATTTTATAAACGTAGGTATGTTTTCACATACATAATACAATATTGCCCAATATATATTTAGTGCGACATTATGTAACTTTACATGCTATGAGTGATCAGTAAAAGTGAAAATAAACATGTGTATAGCATATGACATAGAATTTCACCAAACTCTGATAATAAAAAAAAGGAAAAGAGTCAACAGACTACCAGTATGATGGCAGACAAAGGACAAACTGAGGTCACTGCCTATGTTAGAAGAGCTTCCTAATATCTCACTGTAATATCCATATAGCTTTTTTTTTTAATTCCCTCTTGACAGTTTAGGTTAGAGGTTACTTTTAGCACTATTGTGACCCAGTAATTTCTTATTTTGTTTTTTGACACCAGGGACCGCTACTGTAGCCTTCTACTGTGCCCCCTGGTGTCTAATCCATAAACACTCCCTGTGTTAGTTCCTGGAGCCCCAACTAGGGCTACCACAGCGCTAAGCTAGCCCTTAAAGGAGAAAAACTTGCTGACCCTGCAGTAACAGTTGAAGCTGAGCAAGGACCGGCACTCTGGGCTTTGATAGAGCTGGTGGGGGTTTAAGTGTGGTTCTTCATAATTATTCCGAGCAGGTTTTCTGAACAGTTTTCTGTAATACTGTAGATTGCAGCTCTACATCTAGAAATAGTCCTAATGTCATGAATAGGAAGATTATTTCAATACTTTGGAATAATCAGGGCCCCTCAAGGGGAAACAAGTGTGACCTGGAAGGCGTTTCACCATATCATACGGAGGGTCCGTATGTGCTTTTTTTGCATTTCAGTTCATTTTTGCGTTTCAGCTCAACATGTCCGCATGTACATACGGCCGGCCATATATACATACGGCCATAATTGCGTTTCTGTTCAACATACGGAGACGCCTTCCTGCTACACCTCACTGAATTTGCAGACTATACGGTCCAATAACATATATGCACTTGATAGCCTGGAGACATTAGGGAGTGATCATCCTCTAACAGGTAGGGGCTAGCGGTTGAATTTGAGGGGAGTGGTAAATTTTATCGACCCTTTGAGGGCATCATACCATCAGAATCTCAACCCTTTTTGGCGAAATTGATGCCCCTGTTTTCAGCATTAGGCCTGCATAAAAGGTTGAGCAATTTTCGACCCGTTGGCATTGGGGAGACGGATATAATTATTTCGACTCCTCTGGGGCAGGTGATATTTTACACCTCCCCATGTTGTCAATAAAATGGTTGCTCCTTTAGTGACCTGCAGACGAACGTACACGTTTTACCATTTTCTGTATAAACCATTATCTGTTTTCTTATTGCTTAACCATACTATGTATCTCTCCTCCATAATAATTATATTGTATATATGCCGTAAAAACGTCTTCTATGCTGGAGCAAACATTGACATTTAGTTTGAAGCTGAAATGAGAAGTATTGTTCATGTTCATAAAAGCATATTTGTAACTGAAAATCAAATTGATATATAAATAAACCTTTTTTAAAGGTGTCTCAACAGTGCACAAGTTAACCTCATCTGATATCTCCGGGTGTGGATGAACAATTTATGGTTGCATAGAAGGGTGTAAATGAACAATCTTAGACCCGTGGGGAAGGGGGATTGAGTGGAGATTTGTTGACCTCTCCTGGCAGGGTGATATAATTATGTTTAAACCTCCCCCCCCCCTTGGTGTTGATAAGTATCACTCCTTTAATGACCTGCAAGCATCCGCACACAATTATAGTAGGGGTAGTGTGTAATTAGAACACGTCTGATACTTCCAGGTGTAGACACACAGTATACAGGATGGATGAAGAGGCGACTTTACTACACAAGCCTTTAACAGATGAAGGACCAGACAAAGAGAAGGACAGCCAAGTACAAGACACTGAGACAGGGAGTTTTCAGACAAGATTCATCTTTACCCTCTTTCTGTACGTCGTCTACCTCGTCCATGTGAGTTAATGTGAGTCTCCTCCTTAAAATGGAAGAGATGACATTAAATGCAGACAAATTAATCAACCCACTGGAATACTTGAAGTACTCATAACAGATGGTCGTCAATAACATAATGACTAGGCTAACAGCTAAAAAGTAATTGTACATGCCCCCAGCCCCCAGCCCCAAATTATGCATTCCCCCACTAAAGGAGCCCACTTAGATCCGAACGGGGTCAGCCCACATCCAATATGTCAAGCCCATTTGGATGCTTGCTATCACCCTAGTCAAAAAGAAGTGGGCCCCAGATGGGCAGCCGATCTAGGCCCCATATGGCAGCCCATCTGTCCACCACCTGGGGCCCAGCTGGGTCTGCTGGCTGGGGAGGTCTCTCAGATCTCTGTGTAAACTTACTCAAGTCCTACCTAGCAGAGGGCAGTAGGAAGTCAGCTGACCTGGGAGGAGGGGAGTCATACATACTCTCGTTCCCAAATCCTTCCGAAGGAAGGCTCTGGTAACTGCCAAATGTTGGGATTTTGCTGGGTCTGGGCAACCCTTGCTGGTAGCTTGGGACCAGCGAACAGGAACAGGAAATGGAACCAGAAAGGCTGATGGTAAAACTACCTGAAACTACCATCATACATTCTGGTTCCATTTCCTGTTCCTGTTCACTGGTTCCAGCCTACCAGCAGGGGTTGCCCAGACCCAGCAAAATCCCAAGTTCAAGGTCATTTTGGCTGTCCCCAGAGCCTTCCTTCGGAAGGATTTGGGAACGAGAGTAAGTCATACACAGCTCACAGACAAGTGCTGACTGACACAGAAACCAGGCTTATAGGTAACAGCCTTGCTAGACCTTTGTATATAGTTCTGTGCAAAAGCAACAAGTTGTTATATTACAGATACAAAAAATACTTTGAACTGTATTTCTGATATTCTCCTCTTCCTAGGGTACCAGTACCCATGTGCTGGGTCCCAGCCTGTTGGATTTGAAGTACCTGACTAATTCCTCAACAAGCTCTGTGGCAGCTGCCTTCACTTGGAGATACGGTTTCACCCTGATGGGCACACTCCTGTCTGGTCCAATTATAAACAGGGTCAATGCCTGCTTGATCATGGCTATGGCCCTACTTGCTATGGGGCTGACAACGGCTCTAGTACCGGTTTGGAGCAATCTACTGGGGCTGTACATAACCAATGGCTTTGTAGGGGTGGTCACGGCTATCAACGATGTTTGTAAGTTATTTGATATTAATCTGTAAACATTCACTACTTTATAGACACTATTATCGTGTACATAGAGAGAATGGTGACACAAAGAATTTATTTATGAAGCAAATCAGATTTTGACCAAATCTGTGTTTTATAATCACTTTTGTGTAATAAAACTAACAAACCGGTAGCCTTGGGCTGTTCATCGAGGAAAAATATGTATGTGTTGAAAGCTTTAAACAATCTCATACTAAAACCCTGGTAGACTATTGTCCCAGTGGGCACAATATTCAAGTCAACATTGAATCAACGTTGCATCAACATTGAATCAACATTGACAACCATTTGTCAATGTTGATTCAATGTTCTGTGCCCACTGGGGTGTAATCTATAACAATTCTATCAAATACACCATCAGACCCCCTGTGTTATGAATGAAATCAGTTAATTGTCCAATCAAGAAAACACCGAATTGACCTAATATCAACAACCAGTAATTGTAAATATTTGAATACCATTCTTCTTCAGGTGGAACAGCAACAATTATACAAGTCTGGGGTGAAGAAGCCAAGCCTTACCAACAGGCACTTCATCTGACCATCACACTGGGAGCAGCCCTCACTCCAGAAATCATGAAGCCGTTTATGGGACAAACCCCTGTTACATCAAGCATGGTTAAACTATCGCTTAACAGGTTTCTGAATGCCTCCATGGCATATCCAGTTGAAAATATGACATACCTTCAAAGAAACATCACTAATGAAGTAATTCAAAACAGCAGTGCATCGCAGCAGATTACAGGGACACATATATTGTATAGTTATCTGATCATCGCTGCGTGTCTTGTAACATTGTCCATTGCAAGCTTTGTGATTGTTCTGTTCCAGGGGTGTAAGGTTTGGAGGAATACAAATGACAACACAGCCATTGATGATAAGGACACATTGATCACAGGAAAGCCCAAAATTGTGATGCTTCTCTTGTTCTTTCTGCAGTCTGTAATGTATGGTGGGTACGAGGAGGTAGTTGGAGGGTTTCTGTTAACATACGTTGTGGTGTTTCTGGGGTGGAGCAGTGACCATGGATCAGACATAACTGGATTGTTTTGGGTATGTATTACACTAAGCAGGGTCACAGGAATAGTACTAGCAAAGTATATCCGGTCAGCTCGCCTTTTCCCAGTACAACTTGGTGTTATTCTTGTTAGTATTGTAACATTGATATGTGCTAGAAGCTCACATTGGATGGTGACATTGATATGCTTTGCCACCATAGGATTGGGAGGGGGCAGTCTATACCCTACATTAATTAACTGGGGACATGAATGTTTGCACCTTCAAGGAATCGAAACCTCTGTATTTTTTGCTGGTTTGGCCCTAGCAAAGATGGCCTTCCCACCTTTAGTAGGTTACCTTCTGAAAAGTGTAGGTGCAGAATCGTTTTTGTATCTGATTCTTGCACAGATTGTATTCTTTATACTATGTTACATCACCACTGTAGTATTATTGCACTGCCTAGAGAGGATTAGGCAGAGAGACATGGTTAATGAAAAGAGCCCACTAGTTTCATCAGGGATTAATTGATGACTACATCAGTGGCAAGGACACTTGACAAGCTCCATGTAATTGTAAAACTATAAACAAAGTACTGCCAAAGATTGCGACTCCTTTGAAGGCGGGACTAAACAACTTGGACCCGCCTTGAGGGGAATTGAAAAATGTAGACCTTTTTAATGAAAAAGCTAATGCATTACTATTGCTAAAATGAGTTGACCATGATAAATTTGAAGATGGCTTTGCCACCTTTACTAGGTTACCTTCTGGAAAGTGTAAGTTTCTGTATCTGATTCTTGTTCAGGTTGCATTCTTTATACTATGTCACATAACTACCTTTAGTATTATTGCACTGCCCAGGAAGGAATAAGCAGAGGGACATGCATAATGAGAGGAGCCCTGGTTTCCTCATCAACTAAGCGGTGAAATCAGTGTTCAGATGACAAGGGTAAATAACAAGCAACATGTATTTATAAAACTATAAACTAAGTACTCTCAAAATGATTAAGGGGGATTATAAAAATGTACAACCCTTTTTATATTGAAAGAGCCAACGCATTGCTAAAGGGTTCGGCCATGAGATATTTGAACCATGCCGGTATCAGAAGAAACAAAAAGATTGGGTTCCCTTTTGCAGGGACCAATCACAGTTCTCATCACTCACTCCACATTGTTAATCATCTCTCTTCTTACATACCATGTTAGTCAGAAATGCTTTGATCTTCAGCAAAAGTTTTCAACAGAAGATTTTAAGTTGTCTGTAATTGTGTGAAATTAGTATATCAGTAAATTTATCTTCATCATCCCATTTTGGATTTCTTAATTGTATATTCATCTTACCACAAAATCATTTACACGCATCCATCCAGGGCAACTGAAAGTGTAAGACATCTATCCAGCTCTCAGCTTCTAGTCAAGTATGCTTGAGCATTCTAGATTAGAAATGTTTATGATACTCATCTATATGATTACATAGGAACAAGATTAAAACAGTAGGATGTATCTAGCTAAGAGACCTTTGTGTTGTCATGTTTTCAGTTTTTTTGGCTATTTCCTGTACTTGAGGTGTATGCAGTTTAACATTTAACATTAAGAGCTTTTTACAATGAGGATACTAGTACTTTTTGTTGTTGTCGAAAGTACCTTAAATTTTCCTACTCACCTTTGTGTTCCGAAGATCTGTTTCCATTCCTATCAAAATCTATTCTGACTGCAAAATTAAGAATCTGCACGGTAGAAAAGTTTATGCCAAGACTGAAAAAGACAGCGAGCAAGACACAGAAAGACAGATATCATTAGAGTGATTTAGGACAGGGTAGAGGCACCCTAACTCGGACAGCTACCTTGAGACGGACACCATTGGCACTCAATTACATAGTTAATATCACTATTTCATATCCACTAAATCTGAAAACTGAGGGGTTCTTCCTTCTAAAAGATACAATATACCAAAAATTTGCCTTGGCTTACATGGTATTGCGACTGCTTGACTAATCGGGTGTTTGTACTATATTCTCAAAACAATAATGGGGTAATGGGGGAACAGGTTTTATTGTTCAATGTTTCAAATTTAACAGGCAAAATTTTGAGTTTATAACATATTTTATTCACAGAGTGATGTTATAAATACGATACAAGTTAATGGACTATGGTCCTGAAGATATAGCATTGTTTCACATGAAAACTGTATGGTAGACAGAGTTATGGCAGGTCAATCAAGTTTATAGCAAATAGACAAAGTAAATCATATATATGGCCGATAATTTATGTCCAGCGTATCAATAGATGACAGTTTCTTGCTTTCAATATGAGTACACAGTAATTTATCATAGCAACACTTGTAAGGCATGATATATTACAGTGTTAATAGGATATGGATATGGGTGCACAGTACATTCAGCTTGTCATTGAGATATATAGACACAATTACCTGTTACATTTTGCCAGGAACAGACGCAACACGGTTGGTCTCGCCTTGGATCTGAACCTTTTATGGTCAGTCTCTAGACGACATGAGGCATTAAGGAGTTCCAGAGCGAGACCGCCCTGTATAGAGGGCTCTTTCTGTATCCCACTGTTCTGGAGGGGGGATAGACAAGTAGACCAGTGTTGGTTGTTCTCGTTATTCACCCTTCAGAAGTGGTCTTTTGGAACTCAAGCCCCAGTTCCTTCGGTTGATGTTTTCAATTATACAAGTACTTATGAATTAGTAGTAACAGTATCGCCTCTGAACACTCAGGCTTATTCTGAGCCCATGGTTTTGCATTTGTTGCAGACGCTTGTGTTGTGTTTGTACTATGCCATTAAACAAGTAACCACAGTATTCTAGTACCGGCATGATTGTCTGCTTATAGACTAACAGTGCAGTTTGTTGGGACATGCGGCGTCTCATATTACCTAACATGTAGCATCTATTTGCAGCACTGCTTACATTTTTGCTCACAGTACTCTTAAACGTTATTTTGTCATCAATGATTATCCCAAGGTATTCAAAGTTTGTACAGCATTCTAGTACAGTGTTACCCATTCTAATTTCAGGAGGGAAACAGACATTGGTTGCGACAGTTGGTGGATTAAACATTACAACTTTTGTCTTGCCTGTGTGTATTACTAGACCACTGTTACAAAACCAGTCATATATTTTACCGGCATCATGTTGCACCTTATTGGTGGCTATATGGATGTTTTTTTAGGGAAGGAGATAGTGTGTAGAGCGGTGTTTATTAATAAAGTCAGCTGGGGTGCCAGTACTAGTAGGGCGTCCTTTAGCACTGAGGCACTGATATGGTCAATACCACTTGATTTGTGAACTTCAATGGCCTTGACCAGATCAACAACTCTACAATAGGGTACATTGGTTAGGTTGGAGGGTGTATGGGATTTATTAGTAGGGTAATTTACGCCAGAGACAGAGGGTAAGTCACCTAGGGACTCAAATAACTTAGAGCCGATGTTAGTGAAGAACTCGTTTATGTAGGGAGGTACAGAGCCACCCCTAATGTCCTTATTGGAATCTTGGTCCTTTAAGACAATATCAGGGTTATGGCGACCAGTTTTTCCAAGTAGGAGAGCAAGCTCCCTCCAGAATTTGGTGGGATTATGGTTTAGGTCCTCAAGTTTGTTCAGATAATAGGTATCTTCAGAGGCCCTTGTCTTAGCATTGATGTTTCTCCTAACCTGCTTCTCTTGCCCCGACAGTATTCGTACATATATTCGTTACGTTCGAAAATAGATTCTAAGATGTCTTTAGTAATCCAAGGTTTATTACGATCCTTGAAAGTCATGTCTTTTATAGGACAGTTAGAGTCAAGATAATCAGTTATATGAGAAAGCATGATGGACCACATGTCATCCACATTAGTAATTGTGTAGAACTGTGTCCAATCAATTGAGAGCAAATAGTCAAAGAAATCAGTCTGGTCATAATTCTTATAGGAGCGACCACGGACAGTAACAATTGTAAAAGCCTCTCTTGCTTTTTTCTTTGTTGCAAATATAGGCAAGTGATCAGAGATAAGACAGGGTAAGGTACCCTTGTGCATGACCTTATCACTGTCCGTCGCAATCAAATCAATACAGGTCCCTCCCACCTTGTTAGGATGAGGGTGGGTAATTTCATAAATAACATTAGTTAGGTTAGTACCAGAGATGGCTTGATTATAATACTTAGTTTTGCAGTCATCTTCTTGAAAAAGATCTACATTTATGTCACCAATTAGCCATCTCTCTCTACCCTGTAGACATGGGTGTTGGCACAGGGCTAACATTGAGTCAATGCAGGTAACATAGCTGTAGGTGGGCGGTACACATGAATGAATGAGGTCAGTCTGTGTTTAGGCTGGGTAATTACCATGGCCTCTATGTCCTTATCAGATCTACTAAAGGGGGTTAGTAACGAACAATATGGAGCCATTTTATTACATATGTAAAACAGTAGACCTCCACCAGCTTTGTCAATCTCCCTGCCTTGTCTAAAGAAACGATAACCGGGTACAAAGAGCTTATGGTCAGGGAAATCCTATAGGAGCCAACTTTCACTAATGCACATTATATCAAACAATTCAACCAAGTCTGACATTTAGCTGAATTTACGGTTTTGGCTGCTGATGTTGTAATGACCAATTTTCAGACCCTTCATAGATATAAGGTAAAGTGATTACTTCTTTGGTGTCCAAGAGCGTATGAAAGGGGTGCCTTTACCCCATAATAAAGGTAAGAGAGAGTTTGGTTTGAGCAGAGCACTCATTACTCACATAATTAGCCTGCACAGTTGGCCGCTTTACATCTTTATTACTATAATCAGTCTTTATGTATATTTACAACTAGACAATAATTACAAGGAGTTGTGGTTTTCATGGCTAACTGCCAACTTCTTTTCTTCAGTTAGTCCCAGTGGGCCTACTCCTCTATGGGTTAGATCAATTACATGAAGCAATTAATAGTATTTAGAAACTGCAGGGAACATAGAGTGAACAGAGACACACCTTTCCACGTCATACAAATTTCTCAGGGAACATAGAGTCATGTTAAATCTAACACCAAAATAATACTAATAATTAATATTAGTTAATTAGTTGATCAATGGGTATAGAAAGCAGAGTACCAGTAATTTTGATGTCACTTCATGTGACCACTTTTCTCCCCTTGAAACGCTACATGGACCATTATTCTGAACAAGGGTACCTCCCCCAATACACTAAGATGAATAGTATTAATTAACTTAACTCAGCTAGCACCTTATCTAGCTCTTTAACTGGTCATAGCCACGTTAATACGTCAAAATGATCTCGTCATGACGTCCCAAGGGAGTAATCCTTTTACGGCACATGCTTTTTGTCAAGGCACCCTTTTCAGTTAAGCTGGGACTCCACTACCCGATTCTGTCACCAGATCAGACCTATTCTCACAAATCGGACCCAATCAGATTAATGTTTACATCTGACTACAAAATTGAGTAGTGGAGTCCCAGGTAAAAGCTGGGACTCCACTACCCGATTTTTTGGGTCATTCTCACAAACCGATCATAATTATAGGTCTTTACAGTCTGATCAGGTCAAAACAAAAACATATTTCCTATCTGTTTTTGTGCATAAATCGGCCGATTAGAGCCCTGTGAATGGGGGAACATCAGATAAATGAAAATCAAACCTGTTTGATATGAAATCGGAGGCCCAGATCAGCCTGAGATGCAAAATCAGGGCTTAAATCGGGACCTAAATCGTGTTGTATAGCCTTGGCAATTTTATTTTCCACTTGTTTATAAACATAAACATTATTGACAAACATTAACCTATGGCAGGGTCTATAGTGCCTCCCTGCTTAAGGCATATAATTGTAATGGTATATAACTGAGTCAGATTCGTGAGAATAGCCCCGATTTGTGAATAAAATCGGTTAGTGGAGCCCCACCATTAGTTCCAGTGTACAACTAACTACTAAAAAACCAACTGTGCAACTCCAGAGGAGGAAGTAAGCGCCCTGACGGCTGGAGGGAAAACGATGCATAATTGGTTCTCTGTGCTGTGTGTGACAAGGCACAGGGAACCAAATGAAGCCTTCAGCAGCACACTACTGACCCCTTTTGATAGTCAGAGGAACTAAATTTCTATACAAGTTCTATGGGGCAGGGCTAGCAGATACTTCACAGGGGCCGTCCATAAAGTATGTTACGCCTTTTTGGGCCATTTTGAACACCCCCCATGCAGTGCTATGCAGTACTACTACGCTCAATGTGAGCCCACATAGGTATATGTATATACATATTATCACATGCATATATCCAATTGTTCACTGTTTAGATCTTTCCGGATATCCCTATTTGTTGTTTGGTTAATTACGATGAGTATGGATAAAAAAAGGATTGTAGATTGACTTATAGATTGTGAGGCTAGTGTCCATATCAGTAAGGTCTCTGACCTTACGTAGCTGGCCCAGTTTTAGTCTTACATTAGACATAACATTACATCTATGTTCAACAAATTTTAGGTCTGGATCTAAAGTGACACCTAGACATTGGAAGGAAAAGACCCTATCCAGCACTATGTTATTCAATATGAAGACTGGTTCTACCTTATGTATATTATCATAAAACATCCACTTTGTCTTTTTCTCATTCACAGTGAGACTATTCTGCTTACACCATAGTGCTAACTTATCAAGAGATGACTGCATTGTAACAGACGTATGTACAGAGATAACTGCGTCATCAGCATAATTATAGACATATGTCACAATAATCTATGTGCGGGAGTGAATTTATATAGATAGAGAATAATACAGGGCCTAAAGCAGATCCCTGTGGGACACCATAAATAACATCTTCATAACCAGAACTGAACCTTTATTGACTCTATTGGCTACGGCTTGCATGACAGGGCAATGCGTCCGGGATATCAAAGGGCCTTAAGTACATACAGGGCAATCAATATTTAAAGTAAGCGTGATTCTGCCCCCTTAGACGCCCATACAGAATTGATAACATTTTATTTAGGTATGTCAATGGCATCCAATTTATTTCGATTTCGATTTCGGAACCAAATGAAGCCTTCAGCAGCACACTACTGACCCCTTTTGATAGTCAGAGGAACTAAATTTCTATACAAGTTCTATGGGGCAGGGCTAGCAGATACTTCACAGGGGCCGTCCATAAAGTATGTTACGCCTTTTTGGGCCATTTTGAACACCCCCCCCCCCCCACCCCCATGTCACACTTTGTCACACTTTCTCCGACATCCCCTAGAAAAGTATGTCACAAATCCGCTGACACCCCCCCCCCCTCTGCATATAGTTAGGTTTTGATCAATCTAAGTCTCATAAAAGAATATACATGCATAATCTTAACCCAGTATTCATTTGTGAGGTTTATTACAATCAGATGTTATAAAAATGAATTAAGGTATGGCATCAGTCAAATCTTTAGAGCCAATGTTATTGACTAGACCCCTTTAACCCTTTGAGGCCGAGTGTCGACTATAGTCGATGCCATGGCTGGCCGAGCATCGACTATAGTCGATGCCATGGCTGACCGTGCATCGACTATAGTGGACATAACTCTATGAGAATCAGCAAAGGCTCGGCCCTGAGAGAGTTCCTGTGAAAATGTCTCGCCCCTATCACCAGCAAATACTTTTTTTGGTCGGCCTTAAAGGGTTAATTACAGCTGTCCAAATTGGCAGTACCGGTATCATGTTCAACCAGTAGCCATGGGACCCTAAATCTTTGTGGCTAAGGTATCCTTGATCCATGGATTCTTGATAGTATTCACAGGAATAACAGGTGTGCCACTGCTATCCTGTGGCTCCTCTTGTTAGTCTTGTGTTAGAAAACCTGTGGCAGGACCGGATTCAGATATTTGAGAAGGAGGGGGCATGATATAGGCAATGTTCTGAGCGTTCTGAGGCAATGTACTGATGGTATTGGACCCATTTACATTAAAACCTAGAGCAACAAGGGGGGATACCCCCCCCCCCCCCCCTGAGTCCTCCCCTGGATCCACCCTTGTGTGGTATCCAAATACTCATGCAGTATAGTTGTACGTGTAGTTGGATGTATACATGATTTTCATCTAAATGCAGTGTGTCTCCTCTGAGTCTCCGGTCTGCTTATTGGACATTACACATCTGGCTATTCATTTTCAGCAACATGTTGAATATACCACCACTAATAAGTGTGTAGGACATGTTCAAAGTTTAGGGTTTCAGAGGAGCAAATGTTATGTGAGATTTCTGCATCTGTATAAGCTTACACATCTTCAAAACTATACCAAAAAGATGGAAGAGTTGCTAAATAGTGTGACTGTACCAATACAATAACTGCCATATGTAGTACTGCTGCATTATCAGGTAGTTATTCATGACCTGTTATGGTTAGGTCCATGGGACCTAGATGCTTTAGTTACCCTTTTCTCCACCCCTTGTCAGGTCGCTTCACACCTCCTCTGGTGCGTCTCTCCAGGCGCCCAGTAGCGACAGCGGCAGCAGCCCCCTGTTGTGATACACCCACACTATATATGAACAGCACAGCTCCTACCCCCTGTGAGGAGCAGCAGCTACACAGGTGGACTTATGCCTTACCAAGGGGGGGGGGGGAAACGCTGCATAGTTGCCATGTAGTGACAGAATTATGAACTAACCTGTCAAACCATGGATGTCAGCCCAGCTGCAGTGGAAAAATGGCTCAGAGGTGCCATCTAGTGAGTACTAAGGGAAGTGGTCAAATAAGAACAGTACTGATTGTACTTGTGAAATATGCCATTTAGTAGTTGATGAAAACCTTTTGTTCACCCACAAGAACAGGGTCTCTTGTGTTCTCTAGAGGATATATCATGTATCATGATCCATTATATTTATTAGTTATAACAGGTCAAATAGACTTCAACACAACAATGTGTATCAACTGCTCAAAGTTAGTTAATTACTGATCTCAGGAAAAACACAATGTCAACTGAACCGGTTGAATTCTCCTTTCTCATGCATATACATTCCTTTAGAATGTATCAGACACAAAGAGGAGAGTGTATTTTATGTTGGTGTAACATTGATCGATAGCCACATGCTGTAATATTACTGTAATTTGGATTTCCCTAGGGTATGCTGAGCTAGAGACCAAGACTTGTGCCCTTTAGTTCGTAATTTCACCACCAAATGACCTTGTTGCGGCGTTCTCCCCCCCTTTGCCTTACCCAATATATACATATTAGTGCCCGCATTAACATAGGCCTTTAACACATGTGAAATAATATCAATACAACGTAAAATTACATTACTAATTTACCTATCTCATAGGTATCACATACGTTAAAGAAAAAAATTCATTTTCTCTCCAAACAAAGATGATATTTGATTTAATGAGAACCAGACGTAATATTGGCCAAAGATTAGTCCACCTCAGTCAGACCCTATGTTCACGCGTGTGGATTCACCGTGGAGGCTGGGTTATGGGACAGAACTAGCCAAAGATAGACAAACACCTATACTCATGTGTATCCCCTCATTATTCAAACCTGATAGAAATGATAAGAAACCAATATTACACAGTTTCTGGGGATTTCGGTTTTTCAAAGTCAAAATTGGGTATATGACAACAAATTGTGAGCAATATCCATATGAATGTTATTTCAAAATAATGGGAAAAAAGAACTATATCCTATATTTCAATGAGACCTTCATGTATCACTTGTTGTATGTGATGATCGGTTAAATAAAAAAAAATTAAAAAACTCTGCAGTATTAATCTGCATACGTATTTCAACATTAAGGTATGAATGTTAATCTACGTAGAATGTCTACTGACTCTCTACGTAGAGATACGCAGTGTGTTTATATCAACCCGCTCCCCCCCCCCCTTGTTATTAAAGATTAGTCGCTCCCTCAGGCTACCTCCAAGGAGCTAGATAGAGTTAATGATGTGAAGCATTGTGCTTTATACACTGTATACACAATATATAACGGGTCCTCCAAGGTTAAATGTAATATGAAGTCTTAAGCTTTCGCAATGGGGTAGGACAGTCAAAGATCTACTTTTGGTTTTTTTATATATCGCTTCACAAATAACAGCTGATGATGCCCTACCAAAATGGCCAATAAACTCTACATCACATCATTTACATGATATTTATTTTTAATGAGCATAATTATGTAAAATCAAAATGTCCAACTGACCAAGAACTTTTCCAAACTTCTAGTCACACTGACAGGTTTGGATAGAGCAATAGTATTTGTATTATGTTTTCACTATTGTAACACTTGTCAGTCGGTCTATTAATTATCATTTCTATTTAGAAAGAGGAACTCTTATTTAGGCCTCATTTGGACTTCAAAACGTTCCATTGGGATTCCAAATATAGCAGAATGTTTTGAAGAAAACCATTTTTCACATTCTTTGCCATTGCAGGCCCCATGGTGGCCAAATGCAGTACTATGCAGTACTACTACGCTCAATGTGAGCCCACATAGGTATATGTATATACATATTATCACATGCATATATCCAATTGTTCACTGTTTAGATCTTTCCGGATATCCCTATTTGTTGTTTGGTTTAATTACGATGAGTATGGATAAAAAAAGGATTGTAGATTGACTTATAGATTGTGAGGCTAGTGTCCATATCAGTAAGGTCTCTGACCTTACGTAGCTGGCCCAGTTTTAGTCTTACATTAGACATAACATTACATCTATGTTCAACAAATTTTAGGTCTGGATCTAAAGTGACACCTAGACATTGGAAGGAAAAGACCCTATCCAGGACTATGTTATTCAATATGAAGACTGGTTCTACTTATGTATATTATCATAAAACATCCACTTTGTCTTTTTCTCGTTCACAGTGAGACTATTCTGCTTACACCATAGTGCTAACTTATCAAGAGATGACTGCATTGTAACAGACGTATGTACAGAGATAACTGCGTCATCAGCATAATTATAGACATATGTCACAATAATCTATGTGCGGGAGTGAATTTATATAGATAGAGAATAATACAGGGCCTAAAGCAGATCCCTGTGGGACACCATAAATAACATCTTCATAACCAGAACTGAACCTTTATTGACTCTATTGGCTACGGCTTGCATGACAGGGCAATGCGTCCGGGATATCAAAGGGCCTTAAGTACATACAGGGCAATCAATATCTAAAGTAAGCGTGATTCTGCCCCCTTAGACGCCCATACAGAATTGATAACATTTTATTTAGGTATGTCAATGGCATCCAATTTATTTCGATTTCGATGATTACTATTTTGGTCTGGATTTTTCGATTATATCAATTTATTTTCATAGTGCAAACACAGTTTATGTGTGCTTGACAAAAGAGTATTTTCATCTGTACAATTCCGTCCTCATAGTTCAGTCTATAAAGATGTTATGTTATATGCATGCAAAGGTCATCATTTTCCAATTGAATAAAAAAGTGAGTTCTAGATGGAATACTTACATAATCTTTGCAGTTTTATAAAGGGAAATTAGTGGTTTACCTGTGATATAAATGGTGTATCGATATAACGATTTTGTTCGGATTTTGTTCGGATTTTGATAAATACCCTCAGATGTCAAGTGCCTATTTGGTCATGTCTAGATATCTTTAGATATGTTGGAAGAGGTCGGGTACACTGGATTTGAGTATGTAAACATCGGGGGTGGGTGGGGCGTCTCAATCTGTACATTGTGCAACGGTGTGTGTGGGGGGGGGGGGCTGGGGGGGGGGGGGGGGGGGGGGGGTAGGACTGGAGAATAAGCCCCAGAGAAGATGGTTGTTAAAGAGTCTATGTGTTCCTTTCCATTGAAAAATAGGAATAACACCAATATTATATTTTGCATACTTTTCTTAGTCAATTCAATCTGGCGAATCCATTGCCAATCTGGCTATAACTAACTTTTGCTCAAATTCGCCAGACTGGCTAACCCATAAAACATCCTAGCGCTATCCCAGATAATGGATTGTTTACATATATTATGTTATTCATAAAGGAGTGATCATCTTTTAACAACATTGGGGGTCAAAAAATTTGGCCCCCTTGACCGGGGGGATGTAAAGAATTTGGGCCCCTCTTGGGGGGGTAAAAAAATGTAACCTGTTTTGAGCCAAAAAGCCCACACGTAACTATGCTTCAAAGGGCCCGCGTGCATGTAAATTTTTGCCCCATGGGGGGGGGGGTTAAAGATGTTTTACCCCGCAGCCGAGGGGGGTGTTAAAAATATCACACACTCTGCACAAAACCCCTCCCCCCCTGTTGTTAACAAGAATTGCGGTTGTTGCCGCGTAAAAAAATGCCTCAGGCATTTTTATACGCGGCAACAACCGCAATTCTTGCATTCGAAGAAACATAATGTCTACATGGTTGGTATGTTTGAAGGGAACCCATTCAAGACACCAAATAAGCAGGGCCAGGAAGGGGTTATCAGGGGGAAGGATGATATTACTTCAAGTATGGTATTTCCTATGAATTCCTTGGGTCCATGTTAGGGGGTAAGGAAATATGTGTTGCTAGGCAGATAAACAATTAGAATAGATGTTGCTAGGCAACCAGCTGTATTAGCAACAAACTTATAGAACCATTGAATTCCTTGGGTCCAATATGGGGGGGTAGGTATGATTATAATCAACCTCAAGAATATGGAAATGTGCGTTGCTAGGCAGATAAACAATTAGAATAGCTGTTGCTAGGCAACCAGCTGTATAAGCAACAAACCGATAGAACCATTGAATTCCTAGGGTCCATATTAGGGGGGGTAGTTATGATTATAATCAAAGTTTGGACCATGGAAATGTGTGTTGCTAGGCAGATAAACAATTAGAATAGCCGTTGCTAGGCAACCAGCTGTATTAGCAACAAACCGATAGAACCATTAAATTCCTTAGGTCCATATTAGGGGGGGTAGGTATAATCATAATCAACCTCAGGACCATGGAAATGTGTGTTGCTAGGCAGATAAACAATTAGAATAGCCGTTGCTAGGCAACCAGCTGTATTAGCAACAAACCGATAGAACCATTGAATTCCTTGGGTCCATATTAGGGGGGGAAGGTATGACTATAATCAACGTTAGGACTATGGAAATGTGTGTTGCTAGGCAGATAAACAATTAGAATAGCCGTTGCTAGGCAACCAGCTGTATTAGCAACAAACCAATAGAACCATTGAATTCCTTGGGTCCATATTAGGGGGGGTAGGTTTGATTATAATCAACGTTAGGACCATGGAAATGTGTGTTGCTAGGCAGATAAACAATTAGAATAGCCGTTGCCAGGCAACCAACTGTAATAGCAACAAACCAATAGAATCATTGAATTCCTTGGGTCCATATTAGGGGGGGTAGGTATGATTATAATCAACCTCAGGACCATGGAAATGTGTGTTGCTAGGCAGATAAACAATTAGAATAGCCGTTGCTAGGCAACCAGCTGTATTAGCAACAAACAGATAGAATCATTGAATTCCTTGGGTCCATATTAGGGGGGGTAGGTATAATTATAATCAAGCTCAGGAACTATCAAAGGTTGATTTATATTATTGTTATCACATAGCATAAATTTGTGTTGTGACTCCTTAGGGAGTGTTCATTTTTTAACAACAGGGGGGGGGTGGTGAGTTTAGGGGGGGGGCGTAAAATTACTTGACCCCTTCCGAGGGGGGGGGCGTAAAATAACTTGACCCTCTTGAGGGGGGGGCGTAAAATAACTCCAACACCTTTGGAGGGGGCGCGATTTGTCGCGACATGACGCTGAATATTTTAACTCTTCACTTTTTCTGTAGAAATGCCTTAAAATGCAGCAAATTACCTCCAAAATCATAAAATTTTCTTACAACATTTTGTGTCGCACCCGTTAAATCTCACAATTTTACTATGTGATTTTTTACAATTTTCATGGGGGGGGGGCAGTATGTGCCAGGCAGGCAAACTCCTCAGATTTCTCGGATAAATTTTTTCCAAATTGGTAATTTTTGTGATTTGTCCAATGAGAACTCTGTTTACCTTTATGTGTCAGACAAGAAGATCAAAATACATCAAATTTCACTATTTGCCTTCCTGATTTTCAAAATTTTCTTGGGCGGGGGGGCATACCCCCAAACCCCCCTAGTACTGCTGTGACATGTGATTGGCAAATGAACACACAACTATTTCAGTGATGGTTTAAGATGGTGGGGTAGACATGTCAGATGTGCCAAAATGCATCAAGTTGCACCATTTGAAGTCAAGAATTCAAAATTTTCCGTCCAAAAAGCAAAGTTCCATCCCCAATTATAGCAGCTGGCTAGTATAGATCTTAGCTTTGATACAATTCTAGTCAAATGCACCAGAATGCACCATTTCAGGTCTAGATTTTCAAATGTTCCCAAAAATGTCCCACTAAAAACAGTCCTCATAATATAGTTGGCCAAAAGGAAACAGAATGCACCATTTGAGGTCTAGATTGTCAAATCTTCCCAAAACCTTTCCTCAAAAAAGATAAGGCCCCAATCATATAGAGGCTGAATAATGCAGATCCGAGTTGTAATATATTTTTGGCCAAAATGCAGCAGAATGCACAATTTCAAGTCTAGATTTCCAATTTTCCTAAAACCTTTCCTAAAAAATAAACAAGTTTCTAGCCCCAATCAAAAATAATTCAGAACTGAGCTTTGATATATTGTATGCCAAAATGCATCAGAATGCAGCATTGGTAGTCATAGGTTTTCACATTTTCTTGCGGTGGCATTCCCCACAAAAATCCTGGGCTCTGATTTTTTTCTCTTCTGAGTTTGCATGTCTGGTGTTCACTGTAGGCCCACATTTGCCCGTAAGATGTGTGTTTTCAATAGCCCAGTCTACCTGTTGATTGTTTTTGCTGGTATAACAGAGCAGACCAGACTGCAAAATAAATGTTTGTGGAGTTTGAACCAAAAACTGACATGGTTGGTCATCCCCAAAATTCCCATTATTGCATCAACAAAATTGTTTTATCAATGCACCCTTTGATTGGCAGGTAGAGTAACAATTTGCTTATCAAATATTGAAAAAGGTTTGTAATAATTCCAACTAAAACCAAACGGATTATTCAGTGTAAAAAAGGGAACCCGTTGTAGGACTATTAAATGTTGGATGAAATGCTAGTGTGGTTTGCATCGCACTCCTGTGGTTCAGTACATGAACCTATGCAGTTGCACCCAAACAGCTACCAACTGTTCATCTTTTTACACCTTTCTTTTCTGGCAGATTTTATCTGCGGCTATATCATTGTGTGAGGGACACGGTTTCTCCGATAATGGCGTTTTCGGAGACACCGGGACTCGAACCCGGGGCCTTCAGCTTGCCAAGCGACTGCTCTGCCACTGAGCTACATCCCCTTGTCCTATCAGATAGACCGTGTCTCACGTTACTGGATCGGTATGGTACAGAGGGGGAGGATTACCCAGGTGTTTCACCCCTTCGGGCTCTCCACCAGGGTACGGGGAATCCGGCCCCTACACTGCCCCCACCAGCTTCCATCACGTCCTCTAAATCCGGATTTTTCCCGGGGGGTTACCAACCCTGGGCTTTCTCTCCCTCCGAGAAGGGGCTTTATCAAGCAGTTACAGAGAGTCCCAGTCCCCGGAGTATAGGGGCACCTAGCACCAGGTATTCTCACCCAGTGGAGACCGAAGGTCCCAATGGGGCTTTATCAAGCAGTTGTTGAGATATCTTGACTTCCCAGCAATGGAAGCTTTCCACGCCATACCGATTCAGCCAATCATTGTTGGAACCAAGTCTCTAACTGTGTAACCAACTACCCGTACCAGGACTCGGTTGCTCCTAGTGTGGTTAAGGTCCCATTCCTGGGACCATCTGGGGCTGACCCTGTTTCCAAGGTCACCGAGCCCTAGCAAGTTAGAATGCTTCCTGCTGACTTCCCAACATTTTCACCGAGCGCCCTCGATGTCTCCGCCGGTGTGAGGGACACGGTTTCTCCAAAAATGATGTTTTCGGAGACACCGGGACTCGAACCCAGGGCCTTCCGCTTGCCAAGAGACTGCTCTACCTACTGAGCTACATCCCCTTGTCAGATAGACCATGTCTCACGTTACTGGATCGGTATGGTACAGAGGGGGAGGATTACCCAGGTGTTTCACGCCTTCGGGCTCTCCACCAGGGTACGGGGAATCCGGCCCCTACAATTGCAATAAAAGACCTAGTCAAAAAAACAATAATAGAGACTAAAATAGTGATCATCAAATGTACCCAGGATGCTTCATCATTCCAGATAGGCTGTTACCAACTGTTTGTTTCAAACTAGGACTAGACTGCACTGTTGGTTGACCAGTCCACCGGCTTGGATCAAGGCTATTCATTTTTAACTTGACCTTGAGAGCAATACTAACAAGGAATGATTGAGCCGTAATGTTGACATTTATGGAACATGATACTGGACAGTAATAGATTGTATTGAGTAACACAAAGGTTATTCAAAATTGTCAACTTGTGGGTATACAATCCATTCAGGATTCCACCAACCATCCTTTTAAGCTTTCAAAGTGCACATGAAAACACCACTTGACTTCTAGATTCTCAAATGTTCCAGTTATGAGACGGATATGCCGCTCTGACCCTTCTAAAGCACTGCACTCATTTCTAGGTAGCATTGATGCGACACAGCGATGCAACGCAAATTGATGCAGAAAAATTGAAAGGGGGGGGGGGCGCAAAATAACTCAGCTCCTCCCAAGGGGGGGGCGGATTTTAACTTGGCCCTCCCCGAGGGGGGGGCGCAAAATAACTTGCGTGTCAAAACGAAAACTCACCACCCCCCCCCTGTTGTTAAAAAATGAACACTCCCTTAATCCAAGATGGCGGCACAATCCAAGATGGCGGCGCCCGTTCTGGCTTCTGGTAAAGTGCAAACATCATATACCTCGTCTGGTGGTGCCTGGCGGCACCACCAGGTGGCTACGCCACCACTTCGGCATAAAAAAATGATCACTCCCTTAATAGGATAGGGGCTGTCCATAAATGACGTCACACTATCTAGAGGGGGTGGGTGGGTGTTAGTCCAAGTGTGACAAAGTGTGACAGGGGGTTGGGGGGGGGTGTCAAGTCCAGTGTGACGTCACACTTTGGAAAATCAAATAAAAGCTATTTCAAAACGTAAAGCTTTAATAGAATAGTTAGGGCCTTAGGTTAAGCTTGTTGCAGATTGGAGATTCTATCAGCTAATTTCATTGGCTCCAATTAGTGTCAATTCTGGAGTAAGCCTCCATGTTTAAGTCCCACTCATACCAGCCTGACAGGTTATTTGTGTCTCAATCACAATCTAGGTTTTGAAGGTATATCGCTATTGATAACCATTGGACCTGTGACTTTGCATGCCCTAAATTAAAGCTATCCAGAATAATGTGCAAGGAATGTTGATTGTAACTGGCATCCATTAAGTTAGTCACTTCGGATGCAAAGACATGTGTTACTGGTCTCCTAAAACCTAAGAAGTCACAGGACAACAGTGGCACACCTGTTGTTCCTGTCAACACTGTTAGGGATCCATGGATCGAGGATCACTGAGACATAAAATTCACGCTAGGGTGGAAGGTCTAGACCTTAAATCTATAAATTACTATTAAGGGAGTGGTCATTATTTATCCACGTTTAGAGATCTCAAAGAGGGCCGAAAGATTTCAGCGTGCTCGTACGAAAATCGACCTACCACCCCCCCCATTGTTCCATAATGACCACTCACTTAATTCATCAAAACTCATGTGAATATGTTATTGTCACTTTGAACAGTGTTCTAGTGAAAATATGCTATTACAGCACCCATTTAGAAAGACTTGCATAATTTGACCGATGGCTGTGTCTCACGAGATCGGGCCAATGTGAAAGTCTGGGTGCATTCTTTGACCGGGTGTAATATTTGATCAGTGTGATAGAAATCCATTTAAGTAACAATTAAACTGTAATAAACCTTTTTTTTATTAAGCACTTGGGTAAGAATATATTCAATACATGTTGTTCTATTGCTTAGCCTAATCATAACACATGTATGATCTTCTATAGTAGAACTCTGATATACATTGGGGGGGGGGGGGGGGTGTCTGCACATTTGTGACAGTGTGACAGGGGGGTGGGTGGGTCTTGAAAATAGCCCAAATTAGTGTGACATCATTTATGGACGGCCCCATAGACTATCAAGGCCATTTGCACCCAACCATAGATGACATGCTTCACGCTCCGGCTGGTTACCTTACATGAAGTATAGCACTTTGGCAGTTCATCCTCTATCATTAGTCAGGCCTAAAATGGAGAGCAATTAGATATGCTGTGGCAATATCTGACCGATACACCCGTATACTTATGTTATGAATAAAGAAATTGGTGTCCACCTTGCCATACTATGCACAGGCCATTGACTTTCAATTACGTTATTATACATGCTCAAATGTTATGCTAAATGTATTTGAAATCATTGAGAATAAGCTCCAGAGAAGATGGTTGTTAAAGAGTCTATGTGTTCCTTTCCATTGAAAAATAGGAATAACACCAATATTATATTTTGCATACTTTTCTTAGTCAATTCAATCTGGCGAATTCATTGCCAATCTGGCTATAACTAGCTTTTGCTCAAATTCGCCAGACTGGCTAACCCATAAAACGTCCTAGAGCTATCCGAAATAATGGATTGTTTACATACATTATGTTATTCATAAAGGAGTGATCATCTTTTAACAAAATTGGGGGTCAAAAAATTTGGCCCCCTTGACCGGGGCATGTAAAGAATTTGGGCCCCTCTTGGGGGGGTAAAAAAATGTAACCTGTTTTGAGCCAAAAAGCCCACACGTAACTATGCTTCAAAGGGCCCGCGCGCATGTCAATTTTTGCCCCATGGGGAGGGGGGGTTAAAAATGTTTTACCCCGCAGCCGAGGGGGGTGTTCAAAATATCACGCACTCTGCACAAAACCCCTCCCCCCCTGTTGTTAAAAAATGATCACTCCCTAAATAGGATAGACTATCAAGGCCATTTGCACCCAACCATCGATGACATGCTTCACGCTCCGGCTGGTTACCTTACATGAAGTATAGCACTTTGGTAGTTCACCCTCTATCATTAGTCAGGCCTAAAATGGAGAGCAATTAGATATGCCGTGGCAATATCTGACCGATGAACCCGTATACTTATGAATAAAGAAATTGGTGTCCACCCTGCCATACTATGCACAGGCCATTGACTTTCAATTACGTTATTATACATGCTCAAATGCTATGCTAAATGTATTTGAAATCATTGAGATCATTGCGCCTTGGGGCTGTCCATAAATGATGTCATGCTTTTTTGACCCCGCTCCCCCCCTTGTCATGTTTCGTCATGCAACCCTTGACCCCCCCCCCTTAAAATATGACGTCATGCAGAGCTTACCCCCCCCCCCCCCAGCTTGGTATAAACATAGAAACAGTGTGTCAGCGAAAGCTTTACTGCTCCCCTTTGGGTGTATATCGGGATGATATATATTATTAGCTGAGGGGAGGGGGGCATGCTTAATGAATTTTCGCACACCAACAATTTTTTGTCTCACCCCAACCAATTAGCTGAAAGTATTCCCCCCCCAGTCCCCCCCCCCCACCTACTGGGTTCTACCTTTCAAATTGGCCCGTGTCTAATTAGATGGACCATATTAAATTTTTTACACCCCTGCCCAGCATGGAGGCTTATCAATTTTTACCCCTCCCCTTACCAAGGGCTGGTTTATCATCATGACCCCTCTCCCATATCCACCAAACCTCCCCACTCCCAACTACCCCAGCTGGCAATAAATGACTTGGCTCTAACATTTGTACTCAAGTTAATGTTTAAGGGAATGGACTTGAGTCTATTCCAATTCATTTCCCTGGGGGTGGTCGTTGGGGGGCATCCCAAGGATTTTTTGTTTCTTTAGCCATCATATTGTACAACATGGTTGGCACCTTGATTTATGTCATGGTGCATATGACAGCCCTATTGGTTTAACCAAAGAACACCATATTTCACACATACCCCTGCAATATAAAACACCTAGCAATTTAATATAATTTATCTATTTCAGTTTGTTGAAGTCCACACCACTCCTCATCTGCTGGTCCACTGGGACAGCACAGACATTTTGAAAATCATTGTTAATAATGGCATTAAATAAACAGAAAGGAGCCCTTGTAGAGTTCACAACTGAAGGTTGTTTCAAGAGGATCTTGAAACAACCCTCATCAGTGAGGAACTATACGCCTGACCCTTTGTCCATGTATTCAGTTACAATGATAGGTATGAATAGAGATAAACTTTGATAGGGTAACATGCCTTTCCCCAATTCGGCAGTGTCCACTTTTTAAGAGTTTCAAGAAGAGGGGGTAGTGGATTTACAATTTGATATTAGTAAAGATATTTCCCACCCCCTTAGGCATAAAACATGTCAAAAATAATTTTGCCATTTTTTGTGCTCCAACCCTTAAGATCCTGCAGACCTCCCTAACGGATCACTTGTGGTAACTGGGATAAATGTTTTCCCCTACTTTGACAAGATCTTGCTCCCCCTTCATACAATCTTGATATGCTACAGAATCCCCCCCCCCCCAGCCCCCACCTCCGGCCAGCTCTAGCTGCCCCTGAGAGGAAGGGGGAATGAAATGCAGGAGGAGGGGAATTTTGGGGAAGGGGGAATGGAAGGGCAGGGGTAGTAGTAGACATTAATGCTGGCCTGGGAGCCAATTTAATGGCCTGTAGTTTTGGGTATGGGCGCACAGTTTTCTCAAAAATTATCTTCCTATGGGCCCCGGTGGCCCACAGGAATGGAGCCAGAAATTACTAGGACCAACATAGTTATGGTATATGTCCACTAGTAAATCAGCCATTCAGGTTTGGTATTGATATTGATTGACCCTGGAAACCTATGACTTTGTCCTTAAGAAATGAAAAATAAATATTCCGGGCCCGCAGATTTATGTGCAGGCCCATAAATTTTGAAGCTACAGGCCAGAGTGGACCATGGCCGAAAAGGTTGGTGTCTAACACTGGAAGGGGTGGATTTACCCATGACTGGTGGCAGCAATCTGAAGGTAATTTCTAGGGGAATCTCTAGAGCATGGATTTATATTTTCTATTGACATTTGGATCTTTCCCTGTTCTAGACAATATAATGCCAAAATCTTCACTGATATTTCCTGTTTCCCTATGACTTTCCTTTCCTTGCTTTCCCTCCTTTCCTCTGCAATATATATTTTTTCAAACATGACGTCATGCACCACATGACCCCCCCTCCCCCCTTGTCATGTTTCGTCATGGTACATGCTACCCCCCCTCCCCCCTCCAGCATGACGTCATTTATGGACAGCCCCCTTTGATAGATGAGTAGTCAGCCAGATTGAGCTACATGAGCAGCCAATATGTACAACACTATAATTATGTATATCTCTCTCCCATAGATCTTGTGCCAGTACACAAGCATAGTCTAGCATGACTCATCTCATTGAAACATCTCCACTCATCCCGTGTGCACCAATTTCTCCTCAGTTGCCCTCTGACAAAGGCAATCTGTAAACCTCTTTTCTGCTATCCCTCATGCCTCTTTACTCAACGCTCTAAATTGCATTTATATACTATTGTGTATCACACAATCTGGGTTTCTACCCATATCACTAATTTTGAGCATTTGTCAAGGAGTTAATTTTTTGGTCAATAAAGGTTCACTATCATCGCTTTAGTCAGCCCCTCTACCCTCTTAATAGTGATCAAAGTCAATTTTAGACTGTACATCCAAAGCGTGTTTGCACAATGCCAGTCTAACGTTGGACAAACATAATTTCATGCTGAAGTCATACCACTGTCGGCACATACGAACTAATGAACGTTGGGCCAACATTGATAGTTACCTTTGTGGATAATTTCAGTAACTAGGACTGGGTTCAGAAGCAACGCAGTAAACTCACACTAGTTCTGTCGGGGAACAGTCCGAGTGTACAACTACCAGTAACTGTAAGGATCTTATGTATTTCAGTTACCAATACCCAAGAATGAAACACAGGTAACTTATTAGGGAGTGAAGGGATGTCTTTATTACAGGTGCTTTTGTAGTTTACAGGCAACTCTTGTCTTGGCTCGATCACAGCCACACACAGTGTGGAACTTTGGCTTGATAGATGGTAAACCCGGCAGAACTTGTACCGGGTGCTTTTCCCCAATAGTTGGATGGTCCATGTGAACCCACAGCCAGGAGCTCCCAGAGGAAACTGCCAGTGACTGGCAACGGCCTGCCTTAAACATGCAGGCTGCCGATGGTGGCTAGATGGCTGGACCATGTTAGCCAGGCTGGATTGCTAGAGGAAATTGCACGGTTAGTTTATAGAACCAGGTGGTATAAGCCAGGCCAGGTTATGTTAACCGACCGGGCAGAGTTTGTAGCCCTTGAGGAGGTATAGTATAATGATGTAGAATGGTACATCACCACAATTGGATGAACATCAGGACACAACCTCATTTTTAGGCTCTAAACATGGTTGCCTAGACGTTGACACAACATCAGAATGTGAAGCAATGTCATTTCATAGCGATGTCTTGCCACCTTGGCGCATACGGACAAATGAATGTTGGACCAACATCAATCCAAAGTTTGGGCCAATGTATCCTTGCTAGCTAGGAACGATATCCAAAGTGCTTGAAGTAGTAGTAGACACAACCAAGACTAAAACTACCGTAACACCTTGAGTATAAGCCAAGGCAAGTACGCGAATCAGATTGGCAGTGTGGCTTATAGGATCGGCCCAGGGTCGGGATGCGACTAATACGTGAGTTTTTTGCCACTATGGTACAGTACTCAAATTGGCACATTCAGATCGGCAGTGCGGCTTGTAAGATCGGCCTTAACTCAGGGTGCGGCTTATATGCGAGTAAGGCTTGCATGCAGGGATTTACGGTAGTCAGCATGTCAAGAACACATACTTAAATCACTGCTGAGTGCCAACTATCATTACCTAGGTTATATATGGTTAACGATTATGGACAAATTCTACATTATACTCTTTGGTCAATAAATGATTAAAACCCTTCCAAAAAAAAACCAACTCTCCTGTTAGATATTCCCTGCTCCCTGTAAGGCTTGTATGCAAGGCTTTACAGTAGTCAGCATGTCAAGAACACATACTTAATAAATCACTGCTGAGTGCTATATCCTAATCATTGTTGACAGTATATTCATATTTAATCTATATCCATCTTTGATACTTTAGAAAAACTATCATTACCTACGTTATATATGGATTAACAATGATGGACAAATTCTAAATGTATACTCTTTGGTCAATAAATGATTAAAACCCTTCCAAAAAAAACACCAACTCTCCTGTTAGATATTCCCTGTTCCAATCTGTTGAGAAAGAAGATCCACTGAAAATAATGAACCTCAAATATATAAAGATAAGTAGATTTTACCAACTTGTATATCAACCATTAGAAAGCACATGCCCAAACCTCCCTTCCCATCTTAGTGTTTTCCTACTAATTAATGCATAGCTAAAAGTTAGTATTGCCTTGGTTTAACTGATGATATTAATAATGGTCTTACAATATATATCTTTTATGAATCAGTGACAGCAGCTCATGGCCCTGGGTAATATGAAACAGCCATAGCATAAGTTACCTGTGCAATGGGGACTCCATCCATGGAAGCGATTCTGTGTGCATAACAATTTCTGCCCTGTAGAAATGGCTTTATAGAGACTTGAGTCTGCCTTTGATCTATGCATTACTTGAAACACAGGAAAGGTGTCCGATTCAGAAAACCTCATTGGAATAGGTTATTCCGTCTTTACAAAAGCATCTGGTTCATACATACACACATTAAGTTACACCCCATATTATATTTCAATATTAGAAAAGAACATCTTTAAACATGATAAAGAGTGCAATTACAATCTTTTCTATAAATAAAAGGTCTCATAATTCATAATTCAATTCCTGCGGGTAGAGGGTTATTCAAAATTTAGTCAGAGGTGGTGAATTCTTAGCTCGATTTACTAACTACCATACCATTGTGACACAGAGCCTGGTTTTGAAAGAGTTACGGTCTTGAATGTAGGGCCTCCAAAATTAATGTTTCTTAAGCACTAAAAAATCATGACCTTGAATAGGCGCCTTACTTGTACCAGGCGTAACAGCCCTGCCTAATTGAAGAACGCCCCGGCACTTATACACAAGAGTACAGTATTATGAGTTGGTCACTTTCACTCAGATATGGTAGACTAATGCCCATTATTTTCACTGATCGTTTTTGTTAAAAAGCGGCCACTTGTCTACTTTTCTTTTGTAATCTCTGAAGGCTGTGTCACGTGGCCCATGCTTCTTCCAAAATTTTTCTATTTTTCTTTTCATATCCTTTTTAGTCCAATCTCTTGCATTAGCAGATGACCTGCCTTTCTCAACCTTAGTTACATAATTGTCCAAACATTGCCATGAGTAGTGCATGATATGGGATGCATTGCGCATTAAATGCACTGTTTCTCGCTGCACTTGCCGGAAGTGAACCCCAATTTCCTTTGCCACAACACCCTTGGGTTTTGTAGCACACTTAACCCACTTGACATCCCAAACCCGGGAGAAATGAATGTAAGCCTCAGGAACTGGCAGATTTGGACATTTAATATATCGTGATGATCCCATTACCTTGCTGTCAAAGCAGACCTGGTCAGCTAAAGAAGCCGTAATGTTCGCACCGTTAACCCACTTTGGGAACTCAAGCATAATTTCTTTAACCGTGAGGCTCCCATTGTCTGCTGAAGGAAACAAGTATTCATCAACATCCATGGGGAGCACCCATTCACACGCTTCTGTTAAGTGTAGAAGTGCATGCAGAATTGCTGGATTCTTTGACTTCTTCCATGGCCACTCTACAACCAAAACCTGTGAGTACCTCTTCAGCTCAGACAGAGTGTTGTCAGTACTGTTGTTGTTATAGATTAGAAATAGTCCGATCCCTTGTTTTATGTGGTACTCTATCCAGTCTACAATCTTACCCTCCTCATTCTTCATCTGTGACATGATGCATAGAGTCAGCTTAGGATGATCCCCAATACTTAGTGGTGTTCTGTCACTCCACACTGCTAGTGATGGCAAGACGGTACCATCTAACAACACGATGGACAAAACATCATCTTCATTAGGTGAAGATATACCCTGGCATTCAAACATGTCTGTGTCAACTCTCCTTCCAGGTACTCTCCTATCGTTAACCGTACAGTGAGAAAAATTCCCTTGGTGTGTTCTGAAACCCGTTGTGAAGAGGATAACCTTTCCGCTGTTTGATATGGCAAGGGAATAAACTAACTTATCCTTTTGCTTATCTGCCCATGATACCTTTGAGAAATGTGTCAGCCATGGATTAAGAGGCACATGTGGGTGTCCATTACTGTTGATTTCATATTGTTGATAATGAAGATAAGATCTCCTGAGGCAGAATGCCATTAATCCCATAGCAACTACACGAGATACTGTCTTTATACGTAAAAACATTCTGGTAGAGAGCTGTTGTTGTCTGAATGGGAGGAGAAGAGAGTGACACTATGTCTAGAGGTAGGATAGGCCCGAGCACTTTCTTCATATCATGATCAGGTAATCATTTCAAGCAGAAACTATATCCAAAGCAGCTAATTTAAAGTCAATGGCCTGTATATTGTTTTGAAAGTGGACACCTCTACCCAGGTAACAAGAAACGTTTGATGAACGTTGATCAACGTTCACTGTTGGTTAATTGGACCAACGTTTTTCTACTTGCATTCTTTCGACATTGACTTAATGTTTTTGTGGATAATGTGGTTTTAGAAACGTTGGTTTAATGTTAGAATACAGTTTGAAAACTAACGTTTTTAAGGTAACCTATGTTTAACATTGCTCAACGTTTTTTTGTGGACTCAAACCAACGTCCATTTAACCAATTGGTTAAATGTTAAATTAACATTTTTCTTAAATTCCAACCCAACTCCCCAGATGGCAGTTTAGCCATTTATAGAACTAGTTTCGATGCTGTGCTCATATATTTCGCTCGAATAAGCAATCATGCCATACTATCTGATATGTATATTGAAGTTAACATTATCATTTAGTGTGTAAATATGTCTGGACTAAAAGAATCTGATAAAATAATAATATTATGCCTGTTTAATGATGTGTGACACACTCACTCTGTAGCATTCAGAGATGGATAAGACCTAGGGTTGATTCAGGTAAAGTGGGACACCTAAGCCATACTCTGACTTTGTGTTCCATTCACACATTTGGTACAAATAGTAGAAAATGTCAAACACATCAAATAGGTTCAATATTTATTACTTTAAACAAAAATATAAAAAAGATATGAAATACCTTGACCAATGTTGCCTAAATAGCCCATTTCTTAGAGATGCCATTTCAAAATTGAAGCGTTCCACTTTACTTGTATTTTTGGTAAAGTGGGACACTTGCTTCATGTAAAGTGGGACAGTTGATAAGAATTGACCCCCATGCTTTATATTCCATATGACAAAAATGGTAAAGGTCAATTTTTGAAGGTGAGATATATATTTTGATGCACTACATCAAAAACATTAAGGAAATTTATGTAGGGTCCTATACAGGAATGAATCAAGTATACAGAGTATAAATGCAAAACTGCCAAAATACTGTGCATGTGGGCCTAACTATGGGCTAGCTACACTGCATTATGTCACATGACAACATATTTGTACCTAACTGAATCTATGTCCTAAAATTTTTTTTTTTTAAAGTGCTAAATAATTTTATGCACAATTATATAGCTCATACTCTTAATTGTAAGCATCTAAAATTAAATGTTTTGTTAATAGGATAGTAATGCAGGAGCATTTCAGGGGCATATTAATTACTATAAATAACTATTTATGGCAATAATTTCTATAAATTGTAAGAAGGTAGTATTGGTGAATGATTTCTACGGTTTTAGCCTCAATGTATATCAAATACCAAATCTAAATGAATTAGCTACAGATTTTACCATTCAACATCATAATGTATGATTAAAAATCATTTAAGGTAAGAAATATTATGATAATTGTCTAAAATTATGATGGAAGTCAATGAATCACTGATGGAAGTCAATAGTTTGCTCATCTAAATAATGATCATGAGTTAAGTCACTAGATAAACCACAATCTGGATCACTAACAAAGCCCTATTTTTGGCTGTTATACTTAATAGTATGGTATTATTTACACAACTAAGTATTGTAATGATATTTTCTATGATACTTCTTCTCGTTATAAATCAAAATATGGGCATATCAGGTAATGATACTCTGAGAAAGGGGATCAATGTAGTGTCCCACTTGAATGAATCTGCCTGTCCCACTTTACCTAACACTTTCAGCTAAAGTGGGACACTTGTATTAAAGGTCTCAGTGTACTTCATTTCAATATCTGACTAATAAAAGAATATCAGAATGTAAAGAAACAATATATGTATCTAATATATACATACATTTTGAAATATCATGTTATCATTCTTGGTACCACTACTAACAAATAATTGTGCTATTTCTTATGTTATTCCGAATTCATAGCGGCAAAAGCTCTCCACCCATATCATATTGAAATTTAGAAGGTATGATTACCTCTTAACTTTGGTGAAATAGGTACAGTTAAGAACGGTCAAACATATATTTCCAAGAAAAAAATAAAATTTCACACTCAGGAAAGAAAATAACCTCTAAAAATGGCCTTCATGTTAATTGTCCCACTTTACCTGATGTCCCACTTTACCTGAATCAACCCTATTCTGAGTATCCATAAAGTGTTCTGTATGAATCAATACGTTAGCATACTCTCTGTTGGAAAGTATGCATACTCCCTATTGGAGAATATTCTTTTCTCAACCTGACCTTTGTAATCTTGGAGAAACAGTGTAAAATAAACCTAAATAATATCGGACAATATATGATCCTTACTGCAATAGAATGTGTGTACTATCTCAACGTTTTTTCACCCCTAGCTGAACGTTTTTTAACATTAATGCAACATTGAGTTGAGTCCATGAAATGGAGTTAAGCTAGATGCAAAATGAACGTTATTTCACTCTATAAATGACGTTAAAAGAACGTTGAAACAACTTCAACTTGTTACCTGGGTAATTATCTAATTGCTCTCCACTTTAGGCCTGACTAATGATAGAGGGTGCTACCCAAGTGCTATACTTTATGTAAGGTAACCAGCTGCAGCGTGAAGCATGTCATCTATGGTTGGGTGAAAACGGCCCTTGATAGCCTATCCTATTTATGACTAACATGATATACGTTAACAATCGATTCTTGAAGGGTACTAAATATTATGTGAACTGATTTCTATAAGGTCCAGAGACTGGACAACATTTTGCTTTTACAAACGACTGCCAAAGACGTCTTGTTTCTCTCTGTTGGGCGCTATTCGCCAATCAGCGCAGAATGCCAATCCACAGTGTGTGGTATACAAATAGATGCGAGATTCTAATCAACTTATTTGATATAGACTGATTAAAGAACCTGTGACTGGCTGTACAATGAAAGTCCCGCCTAACCACCCCTACAACAGACACCCTGATTGATTACAGTGTGCTGCCCTTCGAATAGCCAGCCTCCCCCCTCCCAACCCAGAATTCTTTTTTCTAAAACCCTCTTTAGGGTGGGACAAAAATTTAAAAATCATTATTTTTATAGAGATCGAGTTATTGTCTAAGACCCCGTTTTAAATGCAGGAGCATTTAATGAAGATTTATATCAGGTGATCAGATGAAGATGTATTGTAGGCATAGGTGCCCAGTGACCTTAAAGGGGCGGTTCTCCTGCCGTAGATCCAACAGCTTAGAGTAGAGCATGTAGTTCATAACCAAGTGACCTTTCAGATATGTCTGTAAACAAGGCCCCAAGACACCAAAGGCCACTTGATAGACTGCAGTCAGTCTTGAGTGTGCTGACAGCCTTCAAACATACACTGTAAAAAAGTGTTTCTAATTTTTAAACACATTTACCCAAACATACTAAAGTTGGACACTTTCACTGAATCTCAGAATCTCAGCACTTTCTTCTGTCAGCAGGTGCAGAATTATGGCTGCTGGTGGTGGTTGAGCCTACAAAAGTGAAATATTGGTGGACAAGGCCAGTTTGGCTGGCCCACTGGAATATTTTGGACAGCACTATATACTTATTATTGTTGACATTATCTAAATTGTCATTGATGTCAACCAATACAATGGGTACTATATTTGACTAAGGAGAGCTTGTACATGGGCAAAAGCCTGAACAAGGAATAGGAGAATAATACCAGTGGGCTAGCTAAACTGCCCTCTCCCACGTTTTTTCATTGTTGTAGCTCACCCCTCACTGGCGGCCATATCCCTACGCATAGCTAGAAAAAAGCTTGCCATCAACATGTTTGGGTGAAAGTGTTTAAATTATATTCACATTTTTTACAGTGTATGGGTGAAGGGTGCAGTGAGCAGTGAGACCAGGTAATCATGCTGTCCTGGCCAGGTGACTTCAGTAGGGGGACCATGAATCAGGCTTTCCTTGGAATTAAATAGTCTATAAAAGCATAATGAAACTATAGCACCCTATTAGATTTGATGATTACACATTGGCTTCTAGGTATAGACATTGTGTAATGGTACCATTGTGTATAGATGTTCTTCTTTTACTCAAAATAATAGCAGGTGGCCTATTTAAGGGGGAGTATACCGTTTTCTGTTGGCACACTGGTGGCAGTCAGTACACTAGTGGGTATCAATAGAACTCAATACTATACCACTGGCACAGTCCAACTGCTAGTCACACCAGTGCAACTTATCTAGGCCAGAGCATTGCTGGGAAGGAACAACCAGCAAACTATTTGTTGGTTGCCTGAGCCTTTATACATGGGGTACTGGTGCTGGGGAATACAGGCTCACAGGGCTAGGATATGCCTGCATGTTTAAGGTTTCTGTTTGGGGGATTCTAAATATAACTAAGGTGTTATATAAACTTAACAAGGCTGGCCTAGAGGTTTGGATCTACGGCAGGATGACCGTCCCTTTAAAAAATAGGGGTATAATGTATATAATATCGTTATTTTAGTAGTATCCAATAATTTCACGTTTATGAAATAATTATATTATTTGATGGATCATACAGTTAGTGCCCCCAGCTAGTGATAATGTCACCCTCCCCACATTGTTGGCAAATGACCACTCACTATGTGCACTAGTTAACTAGTTATCCTAATAGCACAGATCTGTAGACTTATGAAGTTCAACTTGTGTCTGTAAGCCTCGGCGGCTCCCACAGTACAATGGAGAGAAGGTGGGAGAGGGGGTGCTGAGCCACACATACCGTACCGTCGTGTTTAAGCGCCCCGGCGCTTATAACTTTGGAGGGGTCTTTACCCCGGCGCTTATACAAGACAGGCGCTTATTCAAGATCCAGTTTTAGTGCTTAAGAGTAATTTCAAGACCCTCATACCCCCGGCGCTTATACAAGACCGGCGATTATTCAATACCCGGCGCTTAAACGCGACGGTACGGTAGTCATTGCCATGACCCTCTGCAGATCAATTGGCTTAGAGTAGAGGGTGCTTTAGCAGCCACGTAGTAGGCAGTGCAGTGATACCTATACGGGGTCGTCCATAAATGATGTCACGCCTTAGGGGGGGAGGGGGGGTCAGAAATTTGTGACAAAACGTGACAAGGGGGGGAGGGGGGGTTGGCAAGTGCATGATGTCACATTTCCAAAAAAAAATTGATTACAGTGTTATGTAATAGACTACAGCTAAAGGGGGCTTCCATAAAGTATGTACATATATTTTCTCCAGAAATTGACCCCTTCACCCCCCCTGCTAGGTAAAGTTCTTGTACACATTAAAATATGTATGCAAAGTTTTTCAGAAAATAGACCCCCCCCCTCGTGCGTACATACTTCATGGAAGCCCCCAAACCAGTGTAACCCCAGAAGTCTGTCTCTGGGCCATTACAACTTATAGATTGAATGCATGTGTAAAAATAGTGAAAGTTTCCAATCAGGTATGTTGGCTTTTCTCTATGGAAGGCAATTAAAGATGAAGTAAATATTGTCTTAAGAGCAGAAAAACAGAAAAGCACCTGTTTGGTATATGCGAGAGACTGTATATTAAACTCAAAATAATCGATATAATCGGAAAATTCAGACCTAAATAGTGATAATCGAAATCGGTATAAATATCCACCAGAATTAGGGTATAACTTTCCTTACCATACCGTTGCAATAATGCCCCTAGGTGGTTTCAGGCTACCCCAAGGTGCTTTTTAGGGGTGCAGAGGACTCCCCCCTTAAGGTCGGAAAGTCGCTGAAATAGAGGGTCCCAAGTTATAAAGTAGCTTTTTTGGACCAAAATTCCTGCATTCAATTTTGTTCAAAAGTCAGAAAGTTGCTAAAAATTTGTGTGCCAGTTCGCCAGCTCACTTTGACCCTTCTGCAGTCACCTTTTTCAAGAGAGTTGGTTATTCAAGGTCCTGCTTTAGCACTAAGGCTATAGCTACCTCATTTTGATAATGTGGATTATGTGCCTCAAGAAAGGCTTGAAGCCCCTCTAATATACTCCCAGCACAGTCTTATACAAGACCAGCACTATTAGGGGTCTGATTATAATAGCGTAAATTCCTGCATACAACCCAAACCGTATCTTGTGTATAGCCGGCACCCTCGACTTTGGTAGAACAGTAGCCCTATATCACACACCAGGTCTGGAAATTGCTGTACTGTAATATCATGCTAAAACCCCTCATAAGCAAATCCTCCCTCTAATGGCTTCACAAGGTTTTATGATAAATCAAACAAAAATTTTGAAAAAAGGAAGAAAATTCCTTTTTTGGGGGGGGGGGGGGAGGGGGGAGAAACCTATAGGTTATAGCATGAAGCTGGGTCTGTTCGAACTTTCTTTGTTATGAATTATCAATTGTATTCTTTCTTCTCATTTTAGAAGTGTTTGCTGGTATCAAGTATAGGCCTATTTTGTAATTTCCTCATAGTACCCGGGTATTGTTTTCATTAAAGATCAAAGGGGGGGGGGGGTACCTGCTTGTGTGACGTCACGCCTAGAGGGGGGGTCAAGCAAAACGTGACAAAGCGTGACATGGGGGGGAGGGGGGGGTCAAAAAGGGCCCAAAAAAGCGTGACATCATTTATGGACGGCCCCTACGCAACAAGGGACGAACCTGCGGAGTCACTAGACGCCGCCCATTCTGTGCGTAATCTTGAATCCCCACATCTGGCGTAATCTTAAAGTCTTAATAGTACTCACCATTATTAAAGAAGGGAAAAAAGGAAAAGAAGAACGGGGGTCGGGGGCAGAGCCCCCCTATCCACATCAGATATCCACATCCATATTAGGACTAGATTGAGTTTCGTTATTAAGATTGCGGGAAAAGTGGGGTTATGTTATCAAGATTACTGGAAAAGTGGGCTTTTTAAGATTACGCACAGAATGGGCGGCGTCTAGTGACTCCGCAGGTTCGTCCCCACGTGCTACCTATACATGTAATAACACATTCGAGGGGCAACTGGGTGTCACGGCAATGCCCTCTGGTGTTTCCCAGTGCCAATAAGATATCACTTTAAGCATGACATGGAGTGACTGACCTACCATAATATTATTTCCTCGTGTCCTCGGGGCCCGTGTATCATAAGCCTGGGCAAAAGGTGACTTAGTTTTGTATAAGCCGAGCCCCGAGTATAAGCCCGGCAGATGCAATATATACTCGATCTCCACTTCTACTTGGGAGTATTTACATAATTCTTTCGGCTATGTGACCCCTATTTACTCCATTCATGTCCCTGGCTATTCTAAAGAGAAATAAAGCTTAAATTGGTAGGAAATTATTGGATTTGTTCCAGTAAATGCCTCGGAAAAGTAGGTATAATTCTGAAAACTGCAAGAAGATATCATGGTGTTTCTACAGCTAAAGGAATATAAGCCTCACCATCAGAAAAGTGAGAGTCATTGTCGCTAAAACTACCGTCACCTGAGAGTCAGGCAGTGCCTGACTCTCAGGTGAGGGTAGTTTTAGCGACAATGACTCTCACTTTCTGTGTGTGCTGCCCCGTGTATAAGCCTGATTTACCACTTAGTACATTTGTACTTGTATACGCCCGGGCTAATACAGTATTTGTCCCTATTTTATAACTTTTTGTTCGCCAGATGGGCATGTGTATATTGGTATGTTTTGGTGATGGCAGAAGAGAAAAGCTGCCATGGCTGATATAATGGGTTTTCCGCATGGCTCAAAGTATGAGATACAGCACATGGATGGTGTTTCTCCACAAATTTGCGGAGGTCCGCAAATTTGCGGAGGTCCGTAAATACACTCTCCATATATTTATGGAGGTCCGCAAATATATATGAAAATTGTTTTTTAGTACTTAAGCATACAAATACGGAGCTCCATATATATTTGCGGAGCTCCACAAATTTATGGAAGCAAATTTGCGGAGCTCCACAAATTTGCGGAGCTCCGCAAATTTGTGGAGAAACACCATCCAGGATGTATAGACATAAAGCTCCACATGATCAAATGATCCATTTGTCAGTTATGCACCCAAATGTGGGGTTATTGTAGAAATTGTAGATTTTGTGGGGTTGGACGATGTGTGTGTTACAGAAATTGTAGATTTTGGTGAAGCCAAAACAAAATGACCACCCAATATTTAATAACGTTCATTTTGGGTGGCTCTAGCTCTGAAATGTATCTTTTGCATGTGGACTTCGATCGAGCATGTCCGATTCCATGCTTCTGGGACCATTTGCAAGATTATTTCACATATCGCCTGGCCTAATGTAAATGTCTTCATTTTGATAAAATATAAGTTAAAAACCAAAAGAAATGTTTGCAAAAGTGCTCTACCAAAATGGTGGCTGTTGTGTGCCTCTACATAGACTGGAGGCAGAATTTTGAAATGTCACTCTAGGAGGAACGGAATGTTACAGGGTGGCATCCATGCCAGACTTTTAGTATGACCTATACTGATCAGGTTCAGGGTGGATGCCACGCACAGAAATCGTTTTTCTCTGAAATAGGGTCCGATAAAGGCAGCCATTACCGAAAATCATGAATTTGGCCATATCTTGGTGAGAAATGATGTTACCGAGTCATTTAAGGTGTCTAAATACACATTCTCAGGGTCTAGGAATACTATGGAAGCATCCAATTTCCTTTCCCATGCATATCTTGTACCATATTGGGGTAGCCATTACTGAAATTCACTATTTTGGCCATATCTTGGTGAGAAATGATGTTAATGAGTCATTTAAGCTGTCTAAATCCACATTTTCAGGGTCAAGGAATACCATGGGATCATCAGATTTCCTTTGCCATTCATATCTTGTACCATATTGGGGTAACCATTACCAGAATGCACAGTCTTTGCAAATATTAAAGTGGCTAAATTCCAATTTCCAGAGTTTATATAAGAACACAGTGGTGGCATCACTTATGTTCTCTCAGGTATACATTGGGCACCTATTACATGTCATATGCCTAACAATGACCTCATTGTACTGCATCTGTCTAGACTTTCCTGACACACTATTGCATTATTAACAAGATTTATCTGTTTGTGGTAGAGATAGGTATATAGTAATGACTCTTTATGAATATTATTGTGACCATCACTATAATTTACAAGCTACTTTATACCTTCATTTCAAATTGGGAACATGTCAGAAACCACTGATTTACAACATAATAGCATATGAAATTAAGCGGCATACTACTTTAAGTGGGGTAAGAAGTGTAACAATATACTTTCAGATGAGTTTAGGGGTGGTGCATTGATGAAAAGATTGAGCGTGTGAGTGGCCTCACAGATGTCTCAGGGTAAGCTGGGTGTGTGAATGAGTAATGGATGTTTAACACAATTTTGACAAACCTGGGTCTGTAGCTTATCATGTGCAGTTAGATAGAGTACTCCCTTATACTCATTTATTGGTCAATTCTGGCATCAGAAAGGAATTCCTTGTTTAAAGGTACCCTCAAGTCATGTGTCATACATGTATGTTATTCAATTTCAGGCCAGCAGGTGTGTGTGGGTGAGCAGGTGTGTGTGGGAGAGCAGGTGGGTGTTGGTGTGCCGGTAGGTGTGGGTGACAGTCGCTGGCTGCCGGCATGTACCGCCTACCAACTGTGACGTACATAGCGCGGCAATAGGTGACGACACAGAGCCGCCTTGTGAAGTGCAGGTATACTAATCCTCTGTCCAACCAACACACCCCCTTGTGAGTAGCAGTGGTACCACAGGTGGAAATAAAATACTTGTGGCGTCACCATGTAGAAGACGGGTGGTATGGGAACTAAAAGTGATCGTTCTGTTTGGTATACCGACCTAGGGATACCCTCGTTCTGCCAACACCCACTAGGGGCGCTAGTAGCGTATGCAGGTTTGAGCCGTGAGGTGGCAGCACAAGTCGTGGGACAGGACAGTCCCATCACAGGCACTTTGTAGTTATTATTGTATGTTGTATATATTATCTGATCGCATAGCTCTTGTCCTGTAAACTCAATGTAATCGAAACCAGCCCTGTAGTATATTTACTACATGAATTATCATATTTAGTCTTACATTCCTATATAATTTTGCCTCAAGTAAAAAAAGGAACCAGGTAAAATAAAAAACGCCCTCATCATATTTCTCACTGCCAGGTGATTACAAACAACTTTGGTGAAAGGACGGGGTTGTGGGTGCTCCCCTACTACATTAAGATCTTACTTGATGACAAACAACTTTGTTTTTTTTGAGTGGCCTAATAAATACCGTAAGCTCATACAATTCCCCTTCCCCCTGTGCCGGCCATGTACAGGAGGTTAGGTCCTGACATAAGCCTGCCTGCCTCCCCCAGTCCCCTCCCAGGTAGCAAAAAAAAAGTAATTTTACGTCAAAATAACGTTTTAAAATTCTATATAATGTTATGCCATAGTAAGGATCCTTAGAGCAACCTTATGTAATAATATAAAATGGTGTATAACGTTTTTTGTTTACTGGGCTTCCTGTGCCGACCATACCAAAGGAGGTGAGGTCCTGACATAGCCTCCCCCGCCTCTCCCAGTCGCCTCCCCCTGACAGGACCATACCTCCCCCCCACCTTCCTGTGCCACCCATATCAAAGGAGGTGAGGTCCTTACACAGCCTCCCCCAGTCCCCTTCCCCACGCAAGTCCATACCTATCCTCCCTGTGCCGACCATATCAAAGGAGGTGAGGGGGTTAAGAGGTACCACTGGTGGTTTGGGGGGGGGGGGGGGCATCAAAGGGAGACATCCCCTGACTCTGTACCCGCCCCTTGTGCCTCTGCACCCGGCCCTACTGCCTCTGTACCTAGCCCCAGTGAGTCTGTAACCCGCCCCAGTTGAGTGGATGTCAAAGACAGAATTCCTTGCTGACCCAAAAAAAGCTTTGTTGTAAACAAATTTAAATCGAACAAAGAGAATTGTGAGCATTTTGCTTGTTACAACCAAAAATGTATTATTGTAGCGGAATTTTACTATATATAAAAGAAGAAAAAAAGAAAGGGGGGGTTTGGGGCTCTGATCCCGAGCCACAGTCACAGGGGGGCGCCACAAGGAAGAACATGCCGCCACCTAGTGTCTCCTTTGGTCTCGGGTGACATATTCAAGATGGCCGCGGCCACACTGGGTAGCCTCTCTCCCGTATACACAGGGTATGATATGAATTTAATTTAAGTTATTTTTTAGATGTTATAGAGGGCATTTCAGCTCAGTTAGATGGTATTTTGATCTGTTAGATGGTACATTCATGCCAGAATGATAGAAATGTTGTAGTTCTTTGGTGACAATAGCATTTCTATCAGCTCCAAATTATTTTTTAACCTTACAGCCTATGCAGAGTTCATTTAGAGGGTAGTCATTTAACAGTAGTTAAGAGTTTAAGAAAAAGAGAGAAATAATACGCAAAGATCACAGTTGAATTGCGGATAGAAGAAAAGAGATATTGAGTAACTTTTTGAAGGAAACATTTTTCCCCCGATCTTGCCCTTTATTTAAGCTTTTTGTATTTTTTCTTACTGAAATACAAACTGAGTAATATTGATTTTAAATTGGTTAAAAAGCGTCTTAAAGGAAATGCCAAGCTTCGTATATGCCTCAGGGTATGAACCCTGAGTCAATAAGAGTGCTGCATTGGTGATACCAAATATCTATTGGTGCCATGATGATTCAATGTAATCAGGAAACTCTTAATGCTAGTCTCTTGCTGGTGGTGAATTAAACTGTGGCATTGGAAATGTGGGGGGAGAATATCTGTTTTGGGTAGAGGAGCTAAAATACCCCATCCCTCATAAAAAAACACCCTTCAAAAACTTAAACCGCAGCTGATAGACATGGCATTTACTTTGTCTACTAATAACTGCAATCTGGCAAGTCAGACTTTTCCAGTGGATCCAATTTCTGTTCTAGAAGAGCTTTCTTCTCCCCTCCACTGGCCTAACTCATAATAAATATATTTGCTGTCTAGTCTAAGTTATATATGTTCAATGCTGTGAGATCTGCAGTTTCAACTGTGGTCTCATCAGGGTATGAGTATAATGTCATCAATAAAGGGTACAGGGTTATATGGGGAATGATAACATGCATGCTGTTCCCATAGTATAACATTTCACCAAAAAAGTAAAATGAAGATACAGGAGGGTTGGGTCTTAAAAATGTGATGATGTCATACTTGAATCGCCCCCCATAGGTACCAGGTGAAAAGAGTTTCAGCAGATGTTGGCATTGAACTCATGCTTCCTTCCTAGAGATCCCAATGTAATAACCAAATGACCAATCCGGCTCATACTGATCAGAGCTGGTTATCTTGTAAATGTCAATCACTCTAGCAGGGGGTATAGGGTGCAGCTATTTTGGGTATACACATGTACTCATTATATTCTATGGTTCCCTACTACACCCTACATAATGATGAAATACTGTATTTTTTAAGAATTGATTTTTGTTTGTTTGTATAGTTTAACTTTCAGTTTGCCCATGATAGGAAACCAGAGTATACCACAGCATGAAAGAGGGCAGCATAGGTGGAGTCAGAATGCAGGGTGCCTCCAAGCCCATACAACAGTGTGCAATTAGTCAGGTGTAATGCATCCCAAGACACTGCATCACCCTCCTCCATTCCTATTAAGTCAGGAACTGTGACATCTAAATATATCAACTATAGTGGCAGGCAGGCTGAGGATCCACTATAGTGATCATAATTATAGAATTCAGCAAAGCCTCACCCCTAGTAAAAGTTCTTGCAAAAACTCTTACCCTCACCCTTTTTTTGGAAAATGTTCTTACTCATTCTATACTGAAATAGCCAAGAAGACATTAGTTAACTGACCGTGATTCCAGTAATAATGGATAATTATGTTGAATCAAGGGCTGGTACCCCAAAGCTCGCCAAGTGGCATAAAATTGGTAATTATGGCAATAAATGATGATACCTTCAAATGATAGTGCACTAGTTTAATATTTTATAGTAGGATGATATAAAGATGAGTTTAATACACAATGATGTAAAGATGAGATACAGCAGTAAGACAAACCAATCCTAGAGGTTGTGTACCAAAGCACATACCCAGGTAACAAGAAACGTAAACTGAACCTTAACCAACGTTCACTAATGGTTTACTCAGGGTTAACTGATTGATGTTAGTTCAATGACGCTATTTTAACGTTGCAATGATGTTTTCAGGAAAATGTTATTCTAAAAAATGTTGGTTTGATGCTAGAATATAGTTAGGACATGAACGTTTTCCAGATAACTTTGATTCAACGTTGATCAACGTTCAGAATGTGGACTCAAACCAACGTTGACTGAACCATTTGGTTAAACATTGTTTTAACATTTTTTGGTGACTCACAGCTAACCCACCAGATGGCAGCTAAGCTGCTGATGGAATTAGGCTCGATACTTCCTTTGTATATCAGTTTGAAATAAGCTATTATAATGATAGTTTCTACTATTCATATGATCTTTATATCAACATTCATTGCATAAATATAGCTACGATAGGTAATCAGTTAGAATGATGGTATCAGGCCTGTATTATGATGAATGTTATGTTACACACCCTTCTTATAACATTGAAAGATAGATAAAGACTCAGTTGACCTATAGAGTCCCTATATCTAAGGCATGTACCCTGGCTTCTTTGATCAAATGGCAGAGTATGGTTCTTCAGCCATATAAGCCTCCCAGTCGGGATGCCTACTATAGACTGTAGTGGTTCTCTTCATTGACGGAATCTAATAACCTGAGCTGTGTAAACTTGAAGACAAAATACAGAATTTTAAAAAAAGATAGAAATGAACCTTATTACATTGGAATGGAGGATTAAATCAATGTTTATTCAACGTTAACTTAACATTTATTTGAGTCCACGAAATGGAGTTAGGCTAGATGCAAAATAAACGTTTTTCCACTCCTTAACCCATTGAGGCCGGCCAAGAAAAATTTATTCTAGCCAGGGGGCCGGATTTTTTTTCAATTTTTTTCCCAGGGGCCGGGGGTTTCCAAAATCCCAAAGAGTTAAGTCAATTATAAACATGGTGTAGTAAAATAAATAATCGACATCCGGCCAGGGATGGATGTCAATTATAATCGACATTCGCCCTCAATGGGTTAAATGACGTTAAACTAACGTTAAACCAACCTCAACTTGTTACCTGGGTAGTCTGGTTGTACACGGTGAACACTCCTTCCATATATTTCTGTTCATAAACCTTTAGATAACTTGCACATAGAATTATTGTAAAGATTAGACTCAGTCTATGCCAATCTATTTCTATACCCAGATAATATATAAGAACTACACCAATAACATCTACAGCCTATATACATAGCAATTGGTGGATGGTAATGAACAATTTGCAAGGTTTATATTGGACTTAATTATGTGTTTATGCATTCTATTTCAATGTATCCCTGACTCTCAAGGCCTAAGCCTGTCTGGGCTTATAACTTGTAAGCTCTCAATATCCTTTCTATCACCCACTTCGATGCTAGGTGGATACCATTATAAACAGAAAATCTGTGCCACCCAGGGTATTTTTATGTGATGAAACCCTTCAAATATGAAACAGCTTTGTAACATTTTGTTATAATCGATGCCACCACTGTGTTCTCATACCTTGAAAATGTGTGTTTAGCTACTTTGATATTTGCATAATACAGCATAAACTGTGAATTGTGGTAATGGCTACCCCACAAGAGTACAAAATATGTATGGGAAAGGAAATCTGATACTCCCATAGTATTCCTAGACCCTGAAAATGTGGATTTCAACAGCTTAAATGACTCAATAACATCATTTCTCACCAAGATATGGCCAAAATCATGAATTTCGGTAATGGCTACCCCAATATGGTACAAGATATGAATGGCAAAGGAAATCTGATGATCCCATGGTATTCCTTGTCCCTGAAAATGTTGATTTAGACAGCTTAACCCTTTAAGGGCCGCTGCTGCCTCTGGGCAGCATCTAAAATACCCTTGAAAAAACGCTGCTGCCCTAGGGCAGCAAAATTGCTACCCTAGGGCAGCAATATCACCTAATTACAACGCCTGCTATGGTATGAAGAATAGGAATTTTTGAATCAATCCAAAAATATTTGACATAAATACTATGTCTCCTTGTCAGAAAAATGCAAATTTTGTCTCCAATACAACTTATTTCACTCCTTAGCCACTATCCCAAGGAGCATATACTTGCAAAGTTGCACATTCCCATGGCATAGGGCCGGTGGTTAAGTCCCAAATGACGTTTTTCAAGGCCAGCAGGGAAAAGGTTAAATGACACAATAACATCATTTCTCACCAAGATATGGCCAAAATAGTGAATTTCGGTAATGGCTACCCCAATATGGTACAAGATATGCATGGGAAAGGAAATTGGATGCTTCCATAGTATTCATAGACCCTGAGAATGTGGATTTAGACACCTTAAATGACTCAGTAACATCATTTCTCACCAAGATATGGCCAAATTCATGATTTTCGGTAATGGCTGCCTTTATCGGGCCCTATTTCAGGGAAAAATGATTTCTGCATGTGGCATCCACCCTAAACCTGATCAGTATAGGTCATACTAAAAGTCTGGCATGGATGCCACCCTGTAACATTCCGTTCCTCCTAAAGTGATTTCTAGATGTCATTTGAAATTCTGCCTCCAGTCTAACATGGGTCCCCATAGTATTGACCGTCTCGCCATGTCGATTTCTAGCAAAAGGGCCGTGTCGCTGTGTCGAATTTTATGCATATAGAACATACTAGGACCTTACAAAGAGGTCTGTGTCCGTCGATTTTTAAAAGGGCGTGTCGCCCATGGCGATTTTTAAAAGGGCTGTGTCGCCGGTGTCGATTTTTAACTCATATAGAGGCACTGTTATGCTGGCACCAAAAACTTCGGTCTAAGCCCTCATTAGTCCATTTTTATTGATAACTTGGATTACGGGCACTCAGAGCAAAAAGTCTTGTTTTGGATATTAAATAAAGGAAAAAACATTCTTAAACGGTTTAAACACATCTAATGTAAAATTAAATTTTTACAAAAACGTGGCATTTCCTGACTGAATCATGTCTATTATTATCTTAATTATGACATTGAATTGAATATGGCAGTCCCGTGACTCTGAATAAAAAGGTGTGGTCGGGATCTACAGGGTCTACGATGGAGGTATCAATTATGATATTGCTCATTAATTGTTTTGTACACATCATGTAGTACAATGTAAATGAAACGCATAATGCCAACTCGACGTATTGAGGATTCTGCATCATTCTTTTATTATCCTTCTAATATACAGCTATGTTCTCATTTTTGACGATTCGTCTCTCACTCTAAAGCATTTCCAAATATGTACAAAAACACAAACTAAATAGTAGCAAAATATATCATCCTTCACCACTCGTCACATGGGGCCAATGTCTTCCTCCAGAAGGTAATATTTTCACATTTCTCACACAATTTCCCACATTTCTGCAAATACAAGGAATGGAAAAAGATAATTTCAGATACATATACACAAAAAGTCATTGTAATCCACATGTAGACACACAATCTGTCTTTTGGCGCGCTTTTAGTTGAATATCTCCTGCCATACTTTTCCCCAGTTATCGCTCATGTTTTCTTGCTACTTTTCTCAACAAACCTTTCCACACGACACATAAATATAAAAGGTGAATGCCACACACACACACATTAATGAGGAGCACAGAAGCCTGACATTGGACATCAATTGAGCCTCTCGCTATCTTTACAATGTACCTTATTCCTCGATACGTAATGAAATGTCACCTGTATGGGACGGAATGCACAGTAGACAACGCTTTACATTCTTTCCATCCACACATAAATTATCATAATAATTCTGGGCTGGAATTGTAGTGAACAACAATCATATTATTACAAGTAATCTTTTTACACATTGAAGAAATCTACAATTCACACATTAAAAACCATTTGTGCAAGTTTGAATCATTCAAAGGACCATTCCTTTTTACATTCAACATTATTATTTTTTGTTCAAATACAGTTTTCCTCACATGAAACCCCAGTGGAGTTTCATGAGGTAAACTTTACAAAGACTGTTTTTTGTTCAACCGTTAACCGCTTGCGTCACGCCATATTCAAACATACCTTAAAACAAGACGTAGGGTAATCTACATTTAATGAAGACACGATTAACAAACAAACTACATTTACAGGGAAAAAACGTGTCAATGAAACAACAGCTGCGGCTTGTGTCCGCGACCTGCACTCCACTCGCATCCTACATACAACGCTGCCAGATCTAGTATCGCGCAGCAGTCTATACACAACCATTCACCTTGAGCAGAGGCAAGGCACTGTAGGACCAATCTCTACTACCGTCGCCGTAGTTACACCTGACAATCGTCCGCCACGTCAAGAAGGCGGCAACCGTTGACACTGTCCCATGCTGTGAGCAAGACGGGATTATAAATAAGTTAATGCGAAAGCACTCTCGTAGGCATTCATCTACACTCTCCCTCGTTGCGGGGCCTCATCCTGACCACTCACTCATTTGGATACTTGTATATAATATTGGGTGGGATGTAATGTTAAAGTCTGCCTCTAGATGGCAGCATCAGCTGAGATATGGTATACATGTGTTGCTAGGCAACTCAAGGTATTGGTAACCAATGACAACATGTCATGACACAAAGGTACAAGTCTTGAGTATATTAGTTATAATGGCAATGTGTACAACAGGTTTGACCTGAATCCATGCCTTAGTCTGTAAGTCTATAATGTTGCATATAGCGAACGATGCTAGTCACGATACAAACGCCCCTACAACCCTAAATATAGCCACTGTCTTGAGCTTACCGTTACATTATGTACCTGTACTGGGGGATTTGGGAGAGAAAACCGGTGGTGATTCACATGAGTGCATATACTGTTACCAAAAGAGTGCACATCTCGAAGCAACATCCTTTTGGTTATCAAATTAAAGAATGTTCCTCAGGAAGGCGCACACTTCCTCAAAATCGTTAAACAACGTCAAACAACAAACTAGAGTTGTCGTTTAAAAAAGCAAACAATATTGAGATAATTGTGGTCATCGACAATCAGCATGTCACAGACACAATCAGATATGGACACAGACCCAGGGAATCGCGGTAAAACATATTTGGCACATTGGACTTATTCAGTCCACATTAAAAAATGTTTACACACGATTCAATAGGTATTGAGTCCAAATCTAGATTGATGTAAAATGCTCAGAGTCAAGGACACAGACCACATCACAATGTTAGAGCAAATCACTACAGCAGTGTTGTAATGGTTGGCTCAGCATAGTGATCTAATCTGAACAACCCATGTGACCTTCTAGGAACCAATCAGGGCAGACCTCTGCAGTGATTGGTTCCTGGTGGTCACATGACCTGTACTCTACATGCACACAGTCAAATCAGCACCTCTTAACTCTCAGTCACCTTAAATACGGGCAATATGACTCCAGTGATATAAATTTGAACACTCTGTTGAGTAAAAGATAGCATCGTTGCAGTTGAAACATCTTTACATGACGCGCATAAACAGACAGGACGTTACAGGTCTATACGGCGTACCCACTCAGCCCGTGGATCGGCGGTATTACGCGCATTATGACTTAACCCTCTACAGTCGAGGTATACTTTTCATGTGGGCGAGGCCACAATATTTGCACCGGACACATGCTTCCATTCAGGATTAAGTGGCAAGAAAAAAATAGTAAAATTATTTCCTCTTGAAAAAATAGCTATCAAAAATCAAATGTTAAAACATTTCTACATTTTTATACAAAAAATATAGTATTGGATAGATAAGTGACAAAAATGGTTGGAATATTATGTCTGGATATTATAATGCTTTTAAGTAGCCTTTGAAAAGACATAGAGGAATTCATTTAAGATGAGTAGAAAAGTAAAATGTCCCAAATATGAGGGGTTTCCTCCACCCCAAAATGCATCCATTGTAGATTCTTAGAGAGTATGGTTAAATGTGTAATGGGCCAGCACTAGACTTAGCTAGAGTAATATACTTTGTAAATATAGCTATTATCTATAAAACGCCACCAGGAAGTCTCAATAGTTTCTCAGCAAGTACAAACCACCAAAAGCACCCTAGACTTTTACCCTTTCTTCAAGAGCCCCCCACCCCTCTGGGATACATTAGTTCAGATGAGACCATGAGGAGACTTGCCATTATATGGCACTTGTGATGCTATTTCTCCATTATACATATATTTTTTGGTACATGGCATATTATATTTAAACCCTGAACAGTATAAAACTTCCAAATGGATACAGGGATATAGGAGCTATAATATGACCAGCAAGGTTAAATACTTTCTTACACATGAACATATTTCCACACGCGAACCCTTTCATCATAATGTGTACATTTTGCAAAAAAAGAACCGTTTTACGTTTAATATGAATATGCCTCAATAAACCTTGCCGTGCCCAAAAGTTGTACAATGTTGTACAATGTTGCCATCTTTCCAACTTTAGGGTGGCAAGCAGCATAGAGAAGCATGTCTCACACATCACTCGCTAGTTCCACTTGTGAATGCGAGTATGGCGATTGTGAACCTAAAAAGGGTGACTAATGCGTACACAACACCACAGCTAGTACCACCCTCCCCCCACCAGGAGTAGCTACCCTGTCTTTACTACCAACCCCAACAAAGTCTGACTGCAGTCAAACCCTTGCAGTGGGCAGCCCTGGAGTACAAAGTACCCCTGTGAGGGAGGATGGTCTGATTGCTGGGTTGCACGCGGTGTTTAACTGTCCCGGTGGCACGCCCCGCCTGTGTTACACACGTACAGACGTAGGGGGCGCCACCTCTGCTGCCTCGTCGAGCATCGAGTAGGGCCGTATCGCGACCCGCTGACACTATGTTACATGAACCAGGCTCGTCTCTACCAACAGGCTGCCCATTACGCCTTAACCGTTACCAACATACATCAAAACTCAATTCAGCGAAAACACGCCATCATCAGCAGTGAAACCTCTTCGAGAGTATTTGGTTATTATTTCTTTATGCTTGAATCATTTGGGAAGATTAATAATATTGGAGATGTGGTATTTAAATAGAACAGCCTGCCTGGGGCATCTCTGTTTATGGCAATGAGGACACCTTTAACAATAACTGGCATTCAACTAGCATTCGTACAGTGGTGATACAATGATGAGAATGTATGAAGTTGAATCTCATGGGATCTTACGCGTGGTTACATAAAAACTGCTGCCTTGCTTTGAGCTTAATTTGCCAACATTAGATACCTAACCCCCGCCCTGCTGCCTAGCCTGTGACAAGTCACAAGAATCTTACGGAGTCCTAGATAACGTTTGGCATAAATAAATTATAAAACAAGATATTTTGCACATCGCATCTGAATCAGACGTCGTCGTTGTGGGAATATGATGAGTACAGAAGTAAAACATGAGGGAATAAGGTTAAACCTGTCGGATATACAGTACAAGGTATGTGTGTATGAGGCGGTCTGAGAAAAGTAACGCTTTCACTGGAAAAATAATTGGCCAGAGGATAAGACTAAAAGCGGAATGTCCAGGTAAAAATCATAATTGGGAAATAATTCAATATTCAAGGTTACATATATATATTAGGTTCGAACAACATATTGAAAGCAGGAACTCGTTTGGAGAGAGTGACACAAGTTGTAGCCACATGTAAGTAGGTCTGTAGGTATGAAGGTTCTTCGCAGGAATTTCGCTACTACTTAGCCGACCGGGAGTTGTCACTGCATGGTTTGTAACCCATGGCAGCGACTCGCCCGGTCACAGACTCCCCCTGTCACTGCCACGTGTTGGAGCAGTGTGTTGGTAGGAGGGTCTGTCACTGACAACAAAACACTATTATGTACAATAGGAGCTGCCGCCACTGCCGCCTCACGCGACGCGACGCGGCACGCAGCGTGAAACAACCGGCGCACAGTGCTACATGTAAACATCACAACCTGACGCTGCAGCATCCACCGGGCAACCACACAACGCAGGGCTACAAGTTAAATACCATCTGGGACAGTTCAAGTTTGTTCTCTTAGTTCTTTATAGTAATGCCCATCGATGCTACAGTTTAATTCTCTGAGTACTGTAGATTTTTTGTTTCGGTTTATTTTAGACTTGAATGTCTCATTATTATCCGATTTTCAAAACAGTCTTAATTCTAAATGGCTTTCTACTTAAATTCATTGTGAAAGGACTGCTCAGAGTGAATTTAGAAGTAGGTACAGAATATGGCCTCCCTGATTCAGTGAGTTAGCCCGAGAAGCTGCAACGTATACATATTATTATTATTATTATTATTATTATAACAAGGTGGTCTTGGACCAGTGATGAAGCTCACGCCAGCCTCAAAGTTTATGATTATTACAATATTAAAACCACGGACTGTCATTAGAAGAGTTCATTGGATTATCATTAAATGCAAAACACACAGTTGGAGGAACCATGGTGAGATTGGGAGGGTATGATGTGATTCGCGTCCACCATGGTCCAATATCTGATTCCACAACCAACATTTGAGACGATCACAGGCACCGGAGTGCGAAAGTATGGACTATAACCAGAAAGTTGACTTATCAAGTCAAACTTTATATAGTCAGAAACAGGACTGAACCAAATAACCACTCACAACCACAGAGAAACTTGAACAGTCAAAGATATCTACTGCAATATTTCTTCAAGACAAGCAATCAATCCGGATTGACATGGATTGGTAACAGTTTCCTTCGGTCTCAAGAAATTTCATACGGTATTAAGAGTAATGATATTGAGGTTGTTTGACAGATTTGGATCAGTTCTGTTTCTTTGCGACTATTTCTCTAAACCAATACCAGGTTCTACCCAGCTCTGGACTAAAATCATCATTATAGGTGCTAGGTTAGCATGCCCCTAGGCAACTGTGTAGTATCAGTACCACTAGGTACAAACATGCATTAGTGCTAGATCGTATCCCTCCTAGACCAGGAAACAAGATGGGGATAGAATTCATGGGAATCTTTGAGAATTTAAACTCAACAACACAAGTAACATATTAAAACATGTGTCTCATTAAAGGGAATCCCAGTATACTATAGGAGTACAGAAGGGTCTAACTATTTTCATTACATTGGCAGAGGTAACAAACCAGTGTCTGGTCGCCATGGCTAGTAATGGGAGGGGCTCCTACTTCTCCTGGAGTATAGGAAGGATAGGATGAGGTTAACGTACTGTACATAATAAATCAGAAATCATGTTAATCAACCAACCATATTTGTCTATATGAAAGATGAATCGTTAACCCTCTTAGAGCCGCATAGTGCTTTAATGCATTATGCCCATTTGTCGTCATGGTGCATGAATGTAGCACCGGCGAGTTACTCGCCGGGGTATATCAACACCAATATCGGGGAGCCGGATGACGACCAAGGACATAGTACATTAAAGCAGCGTGCAGCCCGTGGCGGGTTGCGTGTGCCAGCTTTGCGCTGGTGGCGACACCTGTGACCAGACTACCATGACTCCCACACTACAAAATGAACACACCACACTTCAATGTCTTCCACGTCTAAACACGACATGGCGGCAGCCTTCTTTCTGTTAATTAATAAATTACAGACGGGCTCGCTGGGCGAACCCTTTCTCTACAATACGATTGGTCACCGCGCGACCTTCAACAATCCCGGTTCGCGGCCCGCTTCTTTGAGGTCACTACTGAGCTATATTACACACGACAAACGACGGCCATTCCCAGCAGCCTCTGTCATAACCATGGTAGCACTCATATAGAAATGTCCTCTCTACCAAAACAAACGACTGCTTCATCAGGAATGGTTGTTACGATACTGTCTCGTCGTCCCGCCGTTAGTCCGACCGCCCCGAGTTGACCCGGGTAGGTTTCCACCACTGGTGCTGCTTAGGAGCTAGCCGGCCGGCTCTGTGAGTGCTGAGTCATCACGGCAGCAGCAGCAGTGGTCGTCGTGACAGCCGCCGTCTACACGCGGGGCTGTCAGCAGTCTGTCTCCTTACCCCCCCGCCTGTCACACTCATGTTTGGGCCGTCACCGTGCGGGCCAGTGTGTACTTGGAGGCCGGGGTGCTGGGGGCTGAGCTCGGTACGCTGCAGTTAAACAGGTTGAACCCCGACTGGATCGCGCCCTTCTCGTCTATGTTGGGCGTTACTGAAAGGGAGGGAAGCAGAACATGTGTTATAATACGGTGAATACATGAGTTGCAAATAACTTAAAACTGGGGATGAATTGTAAATATTACTGCATTCTAAGGAAAATGTCAATTTTCAAAACCCCTGTACCCCAGTATATATTATCTATATATCTATATCTATATATATGTGACCAGCTCTTTATCTTAACAGTATAGTAAAGCTGTAATGTTGATTTCGATCTTAATTTTTGATAACATTTGGCAGGAATGAAAGTGACTAAGCTAAAAAAATATAATTGGGAAGACTTTCATCCCTGACTGGGGAAAGAGCGGTGCATCATTTAATGCCCTACCTATGAAGTTGCCGGTGCCGCTTGCAGCGCCTGCGTTGAAGTGGATGGGTGAGGCGGTGAGACCGGCCGAGGATAACGTGAAGCTGAGGGGAGAGCCTCCGTTCTGGAAGTCCTCCAGGTTCAACTCATCACTGTTAAAGTCGTCAAACATGACGGCACCAAACAGGCCGTTCTGTGGAGAGGATACAACAACAGGTTACACAGGCACTTGTTTAGTGTTGCTCCTCAGTAGTGCTACTAGCGGCACTGAGGTGCAGTAGAATCTATATTTCATTGTTTAACACCTTATAAACCCCCTATTGGCAATGGCACTGGTTGATCTTATTGTATTTTCTATTATGGCACTGGGGAATACCAAACACACAAATCTAATGTTACCACCACTCAAGCGACTGAGAGCGATCTATGCAAACCAAACCCCAGGACGGGTTATGGAGATTTTTTCCCCACTTGGAAGTGTGGGTTAACATACAAGACCTTTTTAAAAAAGTGCATGTGTCCTAGGGCCTTGCGTACTTAAGTAGCTATAAGACCCCGGTACGGGGTATACAATGTGTACAAGTCTAGGTTAGCAGTATATACCTGGATGGCCATGTCGTTGATGGCGGGGTCTAGGATGTTGTTGTCGAGTACGCTCAGCTCGTCTGGTGTTAAGTTAGCCAGCTCCTCCTTGACGGTCACACCCCCAGCCCCACCGGACGCTGTCTGGTCCATCTTAACCGGCTTAATCTCTATCACATTCACATTAGCCGAGATGTTCGTCACCACTTTTGAGAGGCGCAATTCGGACGGAGCGGTGGTGGTGGTGGTGGGCGTTGTTGGTTTTGTGACGTTGTTGTTGTTGTTGCTTGTGTTGTTGGCGAGGTTGTGGTGGGGTGACCGGCAGCCACCGTTACCTGCCTCCAACAAATCGAGCACTTCTGTGAACGGACAAAGAAAAGACACTGTTAGAAAGGACCAATAATTCTCTGATTAAATACCTGGAGAATTGTTAAATACCCAAAGACACTACGAGCGTGCTAGAAAACGTCATTGACTTTTTCCTTTTTTAATTTTTTTTTCTTAAAGAAATAAAAAAACGTGGTCTCACTAATTTGCCCTCCCGATCTAATAATTAATATTTAATCAAAAGATGAAATTGTTGAGTTTTTGTGCTCTTCTTTTAATCGATATATGAGGGGACTGGAGTACGGTAGTTGTGGAAGAGTGAAAGGCCCCTGGCCAGTCGCTGGTTTAGTGCAAGTGGTTAACACCAGATGGCGCCACCCTCAGTCCCCAGCCTCACTCTCCCTACTCCAGCAGTAACCACTCTATACTAAAGTATACCCCTACACACGGTAACTGTATAGACAGCAAAGGGGCGCCATATGTCACCCTACCCCAATGCAACCTGAGGGTCTGAAATGACCGTTATACAAGGTCATTCATGTCTCTGTAGACCTCTGAGGAGTTCTATATTGCTGTATACACTGTCTTACAATGTAGCGGCTGTGGTTTGCTTGTGCCTTTTTGAAAATATTCCCTTCTTTGTTGGTCATGGCGAGTTCAGATAAATGCATTTACCACTTACAATGATGAACTCATTAAACAAATCTCGGCCATTTAAAGGCCCAGCGCCCCTATATATCGGGCTGAGTACCTGTCCCGACTCCACTCCGACTGTCGCTGGAGGGGTACCGAGAATTGTGCCATTTAATGCCCCTCCAAAACATTTTTTGAAGTTTTTTTGATAATTGTGTGTCATCTAAACAATCATGAATATGACTCTTGGATCAACAGAGAGCAAGAAAATCCTTGGAATTCATTCAACTTTTTGCAGGAAGTTAACATCCTAAAATATAGAAATTCCTGTCAAAAAAATAACACACACATGAATTCTTCCGAAAGTGGGAAAGTGGCATCCTGTTACAAATAAAATGTCTATAACTTTTAGAAACTTTTAAAATTATTTGAACGCACCTGGTCGGGACATGCTGCGTTTGATGGCGATGGGGTCCTTCTTCCTCCACTTGGCGATCTCCTCCTCCATCTTCTCGATCTTGGCCGGGTTCATGGCCCACAGGCAGCCCTTCTTGGTCGTCCCCGTGCTCTTGGGGTTCTCGATCTTCTCAAAACACTTGTTGAGCGACAGGTTGTGTCGGACCGAGTTCTGTAAGGACATGAGGTGAAAATGTGCTGAGTCATGGTTAACTAAACATGGACGCTGCTGGGCGTGTAGTACAGACACTTACAGGTGTTGATAAAAAGCAGCATATCTTATATTTTTGGTCAACACCTTACAGGAAATTAAAATAAATAGACAAAGGAAACTCCAGCGGAAAAACAGAAATTCCCAACCAAAAATAGGCTGGAAAGCTCAGTATTCTCGCTAATCCTGGATTTATCGGTACCTTTTTTACTTTGTTCTTGAGGTGAAATTAATCCGCCCTGTCACTCTCATTATACCACTTATGGACAAAGGAACCCTACATGTTATTATACCCATACTCCCCGTGCTAACACCCACCAGAGACATACATGTAGTCTCATTGCACCCACACATTATAGTTATCATACTACTACAGTCATGATAATTGCTGACGTTTTCCGCCACCATTAGATGTGCTAACTGTGAGCATGTGCTTATTGTTGAGATTACCACACGCCACTAACCACACCCCACCAGGTGCTCTTTGACAGGCTTTGTCAGCGGGACACACCTGTGTGTGTGTGTGTGGGGGGGGGGGGGGGGGGTACCTGTGCTCGGGTATCATCTGCTCCTGTGACGTCACCAGGACATAACCAGTGTTACGTCACGTACGTCTTTATCCACTCGTCCTGGTCCCTGTCCTATTACTAATTACCCCCCTTTCATGTCCTATAGTATACACCCATATCCACTCCCTACGTACATGTCACCGGGAATGGTCCTCAAACTGCCTTCAACATAACTTAGCTCACCTCAGTCCGACATGTCTTAATGATGTCGTTTACTGTCATCCCCTCCCCGTCATCTTCACCGTCTCCTTCCTCAATTTGATTTACTAGTAGTAATTACAAATGTACATGGAGGATTTTGACAATGGATCGACGATCTTTTGAATACGTGATTTATTGATTTTTTTAAAATTATTATTATTTTGTGGCTATTCATCAGTGTGATGAATATTCTGGCGAGAATTAAAAAGAGTAAAGATCCGAAAGACACAGGCTGATTTATGTAATCTGCCCTAGCACTGTATCATTAAGGCTGTACCCCCCCCCCCCCCCATATCTAATTCAGTATATGACCCGTTGTCGGGGACAGCTGCCCCCCTTACTGTCCATTCCGGAGACACATCTAATCTGACAGTGTGACGTCATTAATAAGTGTGACGTCATTAATTGGTTTACACCCGACACTCCTGCTGCCTGTGACGCCCCCCCCCCCCCCCCCCAGCACCCATACACCTAACAGAGCCGCCCCAGCATACCCACCTGTCCCTGCTACTTCCGGCGGTGGGTATCCCCACCTGTCCGAGGGTCAAGCAGTGATGCCACTCCCTGGTGGAAAAAAAGCAGGACGATTTTTGTCGATTTTCCGTAAGAAATTGATTTAATTCAATACAGAAATTCCAGTCAAAAAGTAGGAATTCCTGCAAAAGTAGGAAAAGTGGCATTTCTGGTCAAAGTACCATGGGGAGGGGGGGGGGGAGTTAGGGTGTTCCCAGATTTGGCAACAGTTGAAGACATGATAACAGATACTGCTATAAGTTGGGATTATCGGGGATATGGAATTCAGAGATCAAACAGAAAGGCGGAGAGAGGAAGGGGAGAACAGAGAGTTGCCAATCAGTGATTCAGAGTCCCGGGAATATTCTTTCACAAAAGCCAGGGACATCCAGTGGTGGATTTCTGCACATCGAGATTTGGTTTTCATATTTATAATTTCTAAACATTTCTAAGAAATGCTATATCAGGACCTACTTGGACATCTATCAGTCAATATGAATGTAGCTGGTCATTCTAGCAGACCCTTTGTGTATATGGACATGGAGTGTTAGGTAAGGCACACTGGCCACCTGCCCCCCGACACAACACACTAACATATGGCAGCAGCAGAGCACGCCACCACAGGTCAACCTTCACCCTGGCCCCATCATCCCCTCAAGTCTATAACACTGTCTTGACTTCAGAGGCATAATACTATTTTTGAACAATTCATCTCAATAATCTTTTTTTTTTTTTCCATGATGAATGTTTGCAACCGTTGATATGTAGATGGAGATTTTCTGACTTCCACTCATCATGTTTGCCCCCCCCCCCCCCAGTCACAGTTTACACATCCCCACCTGTCAATCCCCCCCCCCCCCCCCCGCCCACAGTACACACAAACACACACACCTGACCCCCCCCCCCCCCCCGCAACTCACACACACCTGTCCAGGAGGTGTGAGGTACTACCTGCTACCTGTCACCCCCCCCCCCCCCACACACACACACCTGCATCTACCAGCATCTCCCCTTACACCCCTACATTAGTGTTATTAACCGTTATTATACATGCTATTACTCTTATTGACGCACAGAGTGGCAACAGGTACTTAGTTATGTTGCGTCAACAAAATCAATTAAATTGACATAATATGTCCTGGTCACTTTAGTAATATAGATTGTGATTATTTCAATGTGATCCCCTTGCTACCCACGGCTACACCTACTTCCTCATTATGGCTCATATGAACCTGTATCAAACTTAGAATGACTAATCATGCAGGTTTATCCCTGTTACAGTCTCTTTAAAAAATGGAGTGTGTGAGTGGCCTCACAGATGACTCAGGGTAATCTGTCAATTCTGGCATCAGAAATGAATTCGAATGAGTGATCTAATTTGAGTACAATACATTATTTCTCATTTCTGACGGCAGAATCGTAATCGCCAGAAAAAGCTACCCTAATTTCATATATTGGAAGTCATATATAATCAAATTCCAGGTGGTGGCTGTAGGTGAGCAGGTGGCTGTGGGAAAGCAGGTGGCTGGGGGCGAGCAGGTGGCTGTCGGCGTCAGCGCCCAGCAGCGCGTAACCGCTGTTTTACGTCTTGGCCGTAAAGCGAGTCGATCGGAGCATCAGCAGCGACACCATCGCCGTTTCCGTTTCGCCGTGTCGGTCGGCTACAGGGCGGCGTGTGTTACGCGTCCATGCCTTTGCCGTCCATCCCCTGTCCCCCCCGCCCCTGGTGTACATTCGCTATCTGTATCATAACCGCTATCTGTTAACATATAGATATGTATATATAGATAGAGTGGATGTGACTTGTTGCATAGGTCCTGGCGGTAGAATGTGCCCAGTTTTTGCCCGCTTTGGGGGTAGAAAGAGAGAAATACGGGCAAATTCGCTCAAAATGTCATTTCTATCTTGCACCCAAAAACTTAATGCCTTGCAGCCTATGGAGGCCCATGGAGGTGGTAGCTTTTTTTTTACTACATTTCCATAATAGTGAAAGAGAGAAATAAATTCGTGAAGATCGCAGTTCAATTTCTTCAAGAAAAATTGAGATTTCTAGAAAAAAAATTGCGGAAAATGCTGTCCCCCGACCTTGCCTATCTCATGTTTTTTTCCGCTTTTGTCTATCTCGAATGATAACCGCAATACAACGATTCTCCTATGTCACAAAATTGTCTTAAAATGCAAAATTAGTTGGTGTATATTACTCAGGGTTAATTAAACCCTGAGTCAATAAACACAGGTGGGGGAAATACATATTCAAGCACGTCTCTGAGTGGTGCTATGGCTAGTGATGTCCACCATACTGCCCTCCTGGGGTTGTAAAGGCCCCCTTCAGATCGGAAAGCTGAAAAAATTAAGGGCCCCAGGTCACAAAACCACTTTTTTTAAAAGACCATTTACACCAGAGCCAAATTGATTGGTCCAAAAGTCGCCATGTCGGTTAAAATAGTGTATCAGGTCGCTTTGGATCCCTCTGCGGCCACCGTCCGGCCGTCTGAGGCGAATTATACATCTGCTGTCGTCCTATGCTCATTTATATTTTGTACCCCCCCCCTTTTTTTTTAAACGTGTCCATAGCATATGACAATGGTCTGAGAACGTGCCCGTACAGGCGGGGCGCCACCTTGCGGCACGGGCATACAACAAAGGGTCAGTCGGTGCGTGTCCGGACAGGCTCAAAAAGACTCAGTAGGTGGCCCCAGGTGTCCCACCCAGACCACTGGGGTAAAGATCAGGTATTGTATGGAGGGCTGGGAATCTTAGACTGGCCTCTGTGGTGTTTAAAATGCGGTGGACTCTTGGAAAAATTTTATTGCGTTAATTAGTTGATTCACATAGAGGGCTTTCCTCGGCGGTCACAGTAGACCTCCTTAGCCCTCCCCTCATTTTGACTTTGTGTGTGTGTATTTAGTACCGTATAATATTTTTTAATATATTGTGCCCCCAGTAATAAAGTTTCTACCGCTAACAGCTCACCATAAATTGGTTACTAGTACATCAGAAACCCGACACAATGTCCGATCTGACCCCCCACCCCCTCCGTCATCGGGGTACCAGCGTGCCGCTCCGCTGGTTGCCATTAGCTGACACGTGCCGCTAACCAGCGGAGCCTGACGTGACGTCACAGCCGGCTGCGTCCACGTTACGTCGTGACACGTGATCACACCTTGTAATGACGCCCTCAGGCGGAACGCCGGCCAAGTAACTCACCCATGTCACGGGGGTCAGGGAAGTCATCTAAACCCCAACTGTAACCACAGTCAGAACACACAAAATAAAACTATTGAGATGCATGGACCCATGATTGGGAAAATAATTTGAGCAATCTCCTCCCTACTTCGAGTCAAAGCGTACAAATGAGTGATTCCTCAGCAAATATTTAGAAATCAAAATCTGGTTGAGGGGGCATGTCTACTGGTGTGTACTGTAAGCTCCCTGAGTGTAAGCTTCCAGAATGTTGACATCCGGGAGTGACATGAGGTACCTATGTGGTTATGGAGGCCTACACCCTACAGAAGATGACATTTTGCTACTTGTACACTAATACATGCATGGAGGAGACTACTCCAGTACAAAGAGCACTCCATGCACCACAAGTCGGCCATGCCCACACACTCACCCCTCCAGCTGAGTGTCCAGCTGCTGGTCTCCATGGTAACGTGTGTAAACAATGGGCACTGACCGCGGCCAGCTGACGTGTGGTCGCCATGGTTACCATCACTGCAACACCTCATAGCCACGTGGGCCATACGGCATAATAGACGTAACGAGGGTTACCATGGCTAGATGTGACGTAATTGTGAGGTCACCATGACGTAACCATGATATTCCAGGTTCGGTGTGGTGTAGGGTGTGGTTCCTTCCATAGAACAGGCAGGAATCATTTTCCCCCAGATCATGGCAGATGGCAACGTTGATATTGATTGAATGGTGCCTTGGGATGATCAGAAATAACAGTAGGAAAATAAGATGTTGGAAAATAAGATTATCTCCCTCGTGAAAAAGAAGGTATTCCTGCAAAAAGTAGGAAAATTTGCACCTCTGGTTGGGGTGGGGGGGGGGTGGTGGATGGTCATACACTAGTATTTACACGGGCATGTAGTAACACGGCAGTACAGTAGCCATGTAGGACCTTTGTGACGTAACAGCCCCCCCCCCCCCCCCGTGTGTGACCATTGTCCAGTCTGGCCCTATTGTGGCGCCCCTGGCGGACAGAACCACCAGGTACACAAAGACAAGACACAGGGCGGCCTCTGTCAACTTCTCCCTACCTGGTGGGAAAAACAACAACACAAGGGATTAACAGAAATCCCTGTGTCTTTGAGACGGACCCTCGTCTTTGATCTTGGGAGGTGTCCTGGGATAAGGGGGTCTGGCGGTCTGGGGCCGCCCCATCCGTCTGTAGGGCCTTCTTGGGTGGCAGACAGCTTTTAAGTGGTCTAACAATCTGTTGAAGTGCTGTCCTATACTTGAGAGACTGTGGGTAGGAATATAGCTGAGATAACAAGCCTCATTTATCGTTAATCTCACGGCTTTATCTTGTGTAAACTACATGAAAGAGAACAAAACATCCCTACAATTTGAGATACCACGGAACGGGACAAAAACGCAACAAAGAATAACTTTTTAACCACAAACCAAAATAAAAGTTTAAAACGTTTGAATAAATTCAACCTAAGAATAACAAACTCCAAGAGAGACGTAATGTGCTTACCACGTCGGCGGTAAATGGTGGTTTGGGACACTTTTTTAAAAGCATTTCTGCAAAAAACCCACTGTAATCTCAGATTTGTCTTTCCCTGGTAGACAAAGAAAGTTGAAAATATTGAAATTTATGTCAATTTTTCTGGAGGAAGTTCATATAGAAAATTATAGCCAGAAAGCAGTTCAAGTCCTACAACAGTAGCAAAAATGTTTCTTTTTAGAGGCATAAAAGAGGACATAAGGGGACGGGGAATAGACCTAAAAGTGCGTGGAGCATGTCAATTTCCCCCTTAGTGTGTTATATAACCATGAGGACCCCTCTCACTATACTACTAGTACTACTACTGACATAACCTCACCGATAACCAGCGTCCAACGACACCCCGGCGTCTCACGGTCTTTGTGACGTCATAAGTCAGTGTGACGTCAACAAACAAGATGGCGGCCCGTACTTAGACCCCTGTCAGTTGGGGGGGGGGGGGTGGTTGTGGTTTGTTTGTGTTTATTTACGTCGCCTCTTTATGTCTGTTTACAGACACAAGATCAAAGATGGCCGCTACTTTCATCTCCGTCATTAACACCCCAGCATTCTGTTAGCACCTAACTGTAACATCTTACCACATACACTACCTCCCAAATCATGCCATCAGGCCTCCCTTGCTCTATCTATATTCAGATTGTCCCTCACAAATGTGCCAACATCCTCTCACTGCTACTCCTATCATGTCCACCTTAAGCTCCTTTTGTTTTAATAAAAATATAAAAAAAATCGATTATAAAACTCAAAGCCAAAGCCTGGCAATGGGAAGATTCCAATGGATACCTGTGAGCATCTCAAGGTGGGGGTAGAGGAGGGAGGAGGTGGGGGCTGCTTAAGAGACATGCCAACACATGCGACCAGGGGTGTTTTTTCACCAGCCCCAACCACATCAATGGGTGCGGCATGGGGTGCCGTGGGGGAGGAGGGGTCGGGGTAAAGTAGGGGTGTCTTGTACACAGTCCGGGGGGTGCACCAACCACAACAATACGTCTACTGCTGCCCCCTGCTGACCTTTGTGTCAACCACAACCCCGTGTTACCTCTGTTTACATCATTACCACTGACTTGTTTTCTTTTTTTCCCTTTTACTGACACCATTATTATTTCCTCATGTTGGTAGGACCTGGGACTAAGGTTACAGCATCGGCCCGTGAGCTGTGGAAATACAAGCAATAGCCTCAACAGGCGGGGTACAGATGCACTATGTCACTCATTGGGGGCTTAGGCCCAAGTATGTACCTTTTTGTACCTGAACCTTTACTCTTATTTCATTTCTGCTGCCCTTTTTCTCTCATTTATTCAGGGGTTAGTTTGTCACATCCTCCACAATAATATACAAATACATTTATATAGTTGGCGGGGTACTTCGGACTTTCACAAAAAAAAGAACCAGGTGGACAGTTCAGGACAGATCTAGTTTACTATCGTGATTTCTCGTCCCAGACGTGATCATGACACCCTAGATAAGTGCCCCTCCCCCGGGACCCCCCCCCCCCCCCCCCCCCACTCCCAGCCCCGTGGGAGGGGGTCGTTACGAGTGGCTGGGGAGTAGAACAGAGCAGCAGGGAGGGGCTCAGGGACCCAGGTGTGGTGAGGTAGGTGTTGCATGTTCCCCACTCCAGTAATGATCAACATGTCGCAGATTGGTTACCTGTAGATGAGAACAATGTACTCTAACAGATTTCTAAGAACTGGGCCTTTACCTGTCATGGTAAGAGCAATCAAGTCAACACAGGTGTGCCTATTAGCGGGGCCTATTATTAAACACAGATTCATCGCAAGGACCACTATATTTGGAGGAAAGGGCACAATACAATGTCATCTATGTTCAATAACAGGCCAATTAGATGGTATGATATGGCCCAGGTATCATCTTTAAAGTGTATTTTCAATGGCGGAATCATAGCGTGCACTCTTAAAATATTAAATTGGGCCGTAATCTGATTATTAGCCGAATTCCAAGCTGAATTTTAGGGGATGAGATTAGATAAAGTATGGCCATACTAGGGAATATTCTGGTACATTTTTAACTGAATTGATTTTTGATCCCTAATCATGGGACCATGTCGCTTTAAGGGGGAAACTCTTATAGTATGGTACCAAGTCATTATCTTCATAATCTTCGGGGAGTTACCCTTCTCTATCTTCATGTCCTGGATATGAGATGGACGGTCTTATATCGTCATTTGGCAGTCTGCTGTAATTACGTTTTTAAACTTCTCCATTCCCTAACGACACATCATCCCCCCGGATCACTCACCTCTACTCCAGTTTCCCTTTTTGAGGGAGTGTAGAACTTACATATAAGACTGGCCTGCCTCTCATCCGGGTTCTGCAGCAGTCATGTCAAGTCCCATTGTCATATAGGTTAATTCTACACGTGGTGTCCTACACGCCGGTAACAAAGTAAGTAGTATAGTGTACAAGGCATATATATATACCTGTCATTCAGTTACCAATACACCTTGTAATGACTCTCCTTATTTTACTTTCCTAGGTCAAGAGGGGTATTCAGGCCTCTATTGAAAACGAGGGCCAGTTCCTTTGAGTGTCAGGGGTTTCTTCGTTTGCAGTTGACATCTTTATCTATTATAGATATGCCATTCAGAAAGCAAGTATCAAATCTACTCATTCATGAATTCCCATCCGGTACTTGGCCTAGTAGTACCTTGTGCACTATGTACTGTGGACTGTACACTTCTGGCAGAGACCTTTGTGTGTGGTGCCCCATTAGGTTGTCACTCCCACTCACTCCCTACACGTGCACGTGGACCTCATATATACCTTTGTCTCTGACTGACATAAGAAGTACCAGTATGAGGCAATAAGTGGTACCATATGTCCCAGGTACGTCTAAACAAGGACCCCCCCCCCCCTCTTACCCCAGCCTACTTCAGCCCCCTACCCCACTGTCCTGTCAGTGTCAGGCATGCCCCGCCCTTCCCACACTCTGTCCGCGAGTCCATTCACAAGTTGGACGTGACGTCATGATTGGGGGTGCCCCTGACAGGTCTCCGAGCACATGTGTGGCCGTGTTGAGGGGTGGGGAGTGACAGGGAGGTGGGGGGAGAGTGTATAACGGTCGTGGTGCAGTGGGGCGGCACGGCACGTGGACCATGTCAACACACGCACGTGGTCAGGCCGATGGAAAGGGAGGGGGGGGTACTTTCAAAAATGGCAAAAATTTACTATTTTGTATCGCACGCTGTGAAATATCCCTGGGCGCTCTTCAATCTAACGTAGCTTTACCCTGGCAGCGTTACTTGTGATTTTGTTATGGTAACTTATGGATATTTTCATTTCCCATAACTTCAAGGGGCAATCTCACCACTTGCACTTAACCACATAGTAGACTAGAACAGTACTATAATTGTGGCTGGAATACGCTCGGTGATTATGCCACTTTAAGGCAAAATTTCGCATTATTCCCTGACCACTTCATATTTCAATAATAACCCTGAATGCCTCTTACTAATGATATACAGCAACTTGTGTTGTGGTAGATGTAGAAACCTTTTGGAGACAGAGGTAAGGACCTTATTAAAGGCTAAAGGCTGACACGTGCCCATGTGGGCATATGGGGTTACATTTAATTACTTAGTCAACAAAATACCTGCCAGGCTGTCCCTGTGTACTCTGTGTGCGTGTGTGTGTTAATTGGGGATGGGGGGGGGGGGGGGGGGGGGTAAAGGCTTGACATTGAGATTAGCAGGGAGTGAAGTGGACCCCTTACTATGTGAGTCTGTGTACCCGTGTCCAGTACTGAGTACCTGGTGAGACATGGCTACTAAAGTGACAATGGCCACATGGTGTATTGTGTCATGGTCACCTGCTACAGAGCTGGTGGTTGGTCTAGAGCTCATCACGTGATCATTTCATAACGAGGCGTGAATACTTAATGAGGGACATATGTCACCATGGTCACGGCCTATGGAGGACAGATGGGCAGGTACCATGTCCCACCTCTGGCACCCACCCCCCCCCCCCCCC